>OZ010578.1:84868545-84961045 GCA_963932145.1 Acanthosepion lycidas
ACTAAGAGCTAAGAAGGATAGGAAGTTGTGGAGATCCATAACCACACAAGTCCTGAAGGGACACGACACATAGAAAAAAATATTTAAAACCTGTAAAACTTATAAATAAATAAAAGTTAAAGGATAAATTCAAATATTAAAAACAACTACATTATAAATAAAATTAATTGAAAATAAAAACAAAATCAGTTCTTTAAATCAATAACAGCAAAAGATGGCTGTCCTAATATTCCCAATATTAGTTAAAACAAAATATGCATAATATTGTTATAAAATCAAAACAGCAGGTTTTTTTCTTATTTCCTACATTTAGAGAGTTCCAATTTTATCTCTGCCATTAAAGTATATTTAAAGTAGATTTATTATCTAAGAACAGGAATAAACTGAATAAAATTTTGAATAACATTATCAGAAAATAACTGTTGGGCAGTTGTAATTCATAGACTGAGATGCCATAAGACACAAACATGGTGGGAGTGTTGGGAAACACATTGTGCTTGACATGATAACAAACACATTTAGGAAGTTAAACAAATGTCGAAGGAAGTGAGGCCATTTTGTGGTGTTGATATGGCAGCAAGTGGTGAGCTGTCAGGGAATGCATTTTATCAGTTGTCAATAAACAGAGAAAGCTAAGAGTAGACAGGGAAACATGAATTTCAGAAATAGAATTTGCGAAGGTTTTGACACAAATTTTAATTTTAATTTGCAAACAGAATCCAAACAAACGAGAATTGTAAAAAACAGAATAGGGAAAAAAGAAAAGAGAGAAAAACAAAAATATGAGGAAAATCTAAGAATTAATAAGAACTTAATTTTAATATATATTTTTTTATGGTTGAAGAAAGAGGAGATAATCCTGTACAATATAGGCAAATCATATCTGAACACATCTCCTGCAAAGGATCAAACTAGCTGAATTAACTGTCTATGCTAGATAAGCAGTCAAGACTTAAATCACAGCTAGTCTATAAGCAGTCAAGGCAAATCACATTGGGTCTATAAGCAGTCACAACTGAAATTAAAGGTAGTCAATAAGCAGTCAACTTAAAATCATAGCTAATCTATAAGTAGTCAATACTTAAATCACAGCTAGTTAATAAACACTCTATAAGCAGTCAAGAGGAATTGCAGCTAGTCAATAAACAGTCAACTTAAATCATAGCTAGTCTATAAGCAGTCAAGGCAAATCATATTGAGTCTATAAGTCTATATCGTAACGACTTAAATCACAGCTAGTTTTTATGACTAGAAAGATTCCTTAGTATAGTATTAGTGTTTGAACATTGTAGCTTGGCGCTACAGATTCACAAACAAAGAACTGTACCAAATAACAGAAACCACATCACTTGAGGACTTTCAACAGCAGCAACTCAAATAGAAAATAATGATACAATCATGATGGGGGCTTCCTTCCTAAGATTTTGTTTGAAGTAGTTTAGAACATTAATATCTAGATTATGTCAGTAATTTCTCTCTGAGTCACATGGGATATCAATTTTAGTTGTTGCTGCTGAAAGTCCTTAATTGATGTTGTTTCTGATTTCTGCTACAGTTCTTTGCAATTCTGCAGCACCAGTCTATGAGGTTAAAGGAAGGACAGACCTTGCCAAGATCCACAGATTTCACTTTGCTCAAAGCCATTTTAAGCATTGATCTGTGGTCTTATAAACCTGACAGTTTACATATTTTCAGACAGGGTCTGGCACCATGCATAATATCCATGTAAAAGTTTCAATCTAATTAGGCTATTTAAGAACATGACAAATTTTCAGGTTAATGTTTTAGTTTTGTAGCAATTTGTGGTATCGGAAGAAACTACCTCTATGTTCATCTTTCTTATCTCCTATACTAAATTTGTTATAACTGATATGTCCCAGAAAGGTATATATTTGTTCGAAGCAGCAAAGTGGTTTTGGACTACCATAACTGGGTAGGACAATCTAGCAGGTAACCATAATAGACTGGTCCTCGTCGTAGTGGTAGGCAATAGGTGTAGGCAATAGGTGAAGACAATAGGCGTAGCCAATAGGTGTTCTCATCAGTCTGTATTTATGGCTGACACCAGCCAATCATATTACTGTGAGGGGGAACCCAGGTGTATGCATATTCATTACATCAGTAACTGACCCAGATGATGAAATTTAAATTCACATTTCCCCCTCCTTGGAAGCCTGTCTGACTGCAACAATGCCTTACTGATTATGCTACAGAAGCTAACTAGTAGATATTTTAATCAAAAAGCTACATTATCAGATTTTTGCCTCAATTGATTGCTTTTTGTTCTCTTTTTGTAAATAAATTAATGATGCTTCCATTAATGGTTAAGATATTGACTTCTTGATAATATTAGCATGAGGAAATGATCTGAGGGTGTGGCACCATTGAGAAATGACTGATTCAAACCTTGTGATGTAAATTAGGTAGATAAAACTGTTCAGAAGCCATTGATGCTTGTGCTAGCACAAAGTTACAAGTCATCGTGACAGACGGCTTGTGTGTACTAGATTGTTCAAATGTTGATCATACCAGATTATGTCCTAGGCTTATGGTCACATTATGTTGAAACACTCGTTCCTGTATGATCAACAAAGTTAAGCAACATCACACCTGGACAATAATACCTAGATGGGTGATCGCTTGGGAATACCACATGTTGTAAAGTTGGATGTGCAGGTGGTGTAATGGATGACTTGGTATTTTAATTGGAGATCTGAGTTCCAATTCCAGTTGGGTTTGTTATATACGCTTATGCACAAATAACCTTGGAGCAGCTATAAATCCACCTCTTCTCCTCCCAGCTATGGGTTAATTAGTAAGACTTGCATCACTAAACCATTATTATCTTGCCCCCCCCCCCAATTTTTTTAATCTAAAAATAGTTTCTGGCCTTAAATAATCTTGAAAGCTGTAGAAAATGAGTGAAAAAATCAATCAATTATGTGCTCTCCCCAAAAAAGTGTAGCTAATACCTGCTCAACATTATTACAGTAAAAACCACAGATTTGCTTTGTAGATGTTGAAGAAACCCAAATCTGCCTGAGCAGGAATCTGAAATAGGGATTAGTTAGCCATGCCAGTTAACTACATACTTTCTCTCGAGTTCTCTTTGACTTTGTAGCAGTCAATGTTATGTTTACAACAGGCATCTCCATGTCTGTAGTTCTTTTTCTTCTTCTAATGTGCTGTCTGCCTTCAGGATGATGGTGGACATGGCTCTCCACCATTTCCTGTCGTTTTGTTATCTATCCTAAACCTCATTCTGCCATCCATTTACTCAAGCTCACTAGGTAGGGTACACATTGTTTTTCTCTGCCTCTTCAATATGTTCTGTGAGTACCAAGTTTTCCAAGCCCTCTTTCCTCATTTAAGTGCCCTAGAAATTTCAGCTGTTTATTTCTGCAGTAGAAGGGTCCTTTTTGTTATAATTGCAAGGAAAATATAATAAAAAGGTTAATAGCAGTACCTTGTCAATTGTCTTCAAGTAAACCTATATGAAAGAGGGATTACTGTGCAGATACACAATTATATATATATATAAATTATAAATTAATTGATTTAAAATGTTTGTTTTCGCTACGCAGTTCTAACCATGTTTCAAAAATGGAAGCTCCGAATTTAATTTTGTAATTAAATTAAAGACATTAGTTCCATTTCATCCTCAAGCGAATTTTGGAGTAACTTTAAAAATTACTGGGTTTTAAAGACACAGCAAAAATCATAATTCACATTTCCAAGGATACAGAGAAATCCAATTCAACCAGACAAGGGGTGTTTGCATGTTCATTAAGGCTGTATTTTGATGTATCAGTTATTAGTTACGTTTTAGTAGCGGGTAGGGATGTATTTTTCAATGAAATCTGACATCCGTTAAATGTATGTGTCTAGAATTTTTAAAATTTTATTGTTAACAGCAAAAATTTGTATGGCATTTTTTTCTATTTATATATTTAAAGATTTTGGGGGAGTGTTTAGGTTAGAATATGTTTTATTTAAAAACAATTTGAAGAAAAATTATATATCTTACTGTTCTTTCTTTTTATATATATATATATATATATATATATATATATATATATATACACATATAATAATATTAGTGGTCAATATATAATATATATATATATATATAATATTAGTAGGCAATATATATATATATATATATAATATTACTGGTCAATATATATATATATATATATAATATTAGTGGTCAATATATATATATATATATATATATATATATATATATATATATATAATATTAGTTGTCAATATATATATATAATATTAGTGGTCAATATATATATATATATATATATATATATAATATTAGTGGTCAATATATATATATATATATAATATTAGTGGTCAATATATATATATATATATATATATATATATATATAATATTAGTGGTCAATATATATATATATATATAATATTAGTGATCAATATATATATATATATATATATGTATATATATATATATATATATATATTCCCAAGAGGACAGAGTAAGAATATAATATGAAATCCCCAACGGCTTTCGATTCATACTTCTACAATTCACTCTCGTGTGGTCATGTGTGACGTCATGAGGTGCGGTGCGATTTTTGCTTCTAGTGTCTTATATGCGCGTGTTTATCGTTGCTTAGAAATCATCTATGTAAATATTGACAGACTATCATCACTGTCTTGTCCGTATATTGTTTAATATGTTGTAAATGACATCTTTGATAATGGTTTAAGTAAGCTGAAGCTTAGATTGTATTAAAAAAAATATGGATCACTACTGTGAATTTCTTTCTTCTTTCAATGATAATGTTATTAATTAAACTTATCAGAAGTTACGAAAAAATTTTACATGAAATAAATAGACAACACTTGTCTGTATTATTTAATGAAACGTGTATGAATGAAAAGATGCTGCCTAAATACACACAATATATATATATATATATATATATATATATATATATATATATATATATATATATGTATATATATATGTATATGTATAATTTATTCGAAAATTATAACAAATATGTTATAAAATCTCCAGGAAAATAGCCATTTTGTTTCAACACTTTTGGGGCCTTATCAAGTGATGGTGTTGAATGTAGAATAAAGAGTTTTAAAAGGTTTAAATCAATCTAACACCCCTTGCTAGGGGAAACATTGTTACATAAGCTGTAATGACCAATCAAAATACAAGTATATCAAAATTCAAAAAACTTGACAATGAACCTTGATTATTATTATTAAAGCCTTAATGTTAGGGTTACACTAAAATAGAAATCATTCTAACTGATTAATATTAAAATTTACTATAAAATTGAAAATTAAAAATGATCAATTTTAAATTTAATCTGTGTTAAGTTTGAAATATTATAAAATTATTTAAAGAAGAAACTGAGGAAAAAATACATATATTTTATTATTTATTTTGTTTTAATTGAAAACCCAAAATTTCAGTTAGAATAAATGTGAATCTAATGTTATATTATGTCACTTCTTGATATTATTGACCTGGAGAGATGAACCCAGCATGTAGCATCATTGGGAAATTCCTGAAAATCATACCAGAGGTGTGAATGAAATTGGGTCGATGGAACTTTTCAGGAGACATTGGTGCTTGTGCTAGCTCAAAGTTGCAAGTCATCGTGACCAAGAGTTTGAGCATATTGGCCTTGTTCACTATCTCCCAGAAACTCTAAGATCTGCTTAGCATACTTGCAGTATATACAATAAGTTAAGTCTGTGGGTGTTGAAAAAAACTTATAAATCTACCTACACAGGAATTTGCAACAGGGATTGCATAGCTACTCTAGCAGATATGTGTACTCTTAAATGAGCTGACAGTCTGTATTTGCAAAAGTATTGGCCACAGGATATTTTTGAATATAGTAATTTCTATTATAAATGCTAATCTAAAACTTAAGCTAAATGCAATGAATATTTAGGATAGCCTATGTATAAAGAGAAACAAATAAATGTTTGTGTGTATATAAATTTATTGATAAATACATTTTTTTGGATGAGTATCAATAAACAATATTGGATGGCATATCAGTGATTTGTTATAATGGCTGACAGATGTTTGGAATAATTTGAGGTAAGCTTCTTGTGGAAATTAACACCAGTTTTATTCCACTCCTGTTGACAAATCTCCTTAAGATCACTCAGGTTTGGGGGATTCCTTTGATGAACTTATAAGCTCCTTCCAAATATTATGTATCAGACTTACTAGGCCAATTTAAAAACTTTACTTTTTTCCTCTATATGATATATACAAGAATAAAAAAAAAATATTCAGGCAAAGATCTTTGGGATGCATTAAAAACATTTAAAGCTGAAAAAGTAGGAAAAGGATTAAAAAACTGATAAAGGATGTCACAAAGCATAGATTAATATATGAAATAATTTATTAAAATTCAGCTATATAGGATGCTGCACTCATCAAACATATGTCTATAGCCAAGATCCTCAATTTATTTATGAATAAAAAAAATTACATTGCTTGTAGTTTAGGTAATAAAAGCTTCCCCCTGCCCATAAAGATGTTATTAATATTCTTAATAATGATATATATTATAGATAGTGTGAGTCAGGATTCATTAATGGCAGACAATATAAGATATATATATGACAAAGTGTTGATAGCAGACATAGAAAGGAAACTACAAGAACTCCTCCAAAAGGTATTATAAGAAAGCAGGTTGAAAGGACTAAACATTAATTGTAATAAGATATAGTGTATGGCTGTCAGCAAAAGGAACAGGCCAACATACAAATTACAAATTGGGGATATCAAAATCAAGCAATTACAAAAATTTAAATATCTGGGAAGAGGGATGGGCAGAGGGGAGTGGGTAGAGAAAAAACATAAAACTGGAATTAAACTTGGTATGCCAAATCTACTAATCCTGCTGATAACTAATACACTATCTATGCTTACACAAATGCACATAAAAGACTGTATTTACTGTATATAATTGTATATCATGACTTTTGGAAACCTAATTTTGAAGCTAATTTTAAAGGGGTCACATCATACATATAAAACGAGCATATGTACTGTTGGCCCTAACTATCAGGTCATCCCATAAATTCTGTCCGAATTTAGAATAAAGAAAACAAGTGACCAAATGTTACATTTATTAGGTTGGTGCAAAAATAATGACGTAATAATGTCGTTTTTTGACGTTAAAAAATACGTCAAAAAACGACATTATTACGTCATTATTTTTGCACCAACCTAATAATCACAGAATTAATCAACAATGTATTTTCCCTGATTATCTATGACTTCCTTCCATCTATTAACAAGCTTACTAATTCCATTACTGTAAAATTCTTTTGGCTTTGATTCGAAGAACTCACAAATGTCAGTTTTAACCTCTTCCTGTGTTACAAAAGCTGTTTCTTCCAAATGATTCTGTAAGCTACAAAACAAATGGTAGTCTGAAGGAGCAATATCAGGAGAATAAGGTGGATGAGGAATTTTCTCCCAACCAAGTTCTTCGATCTTTTGTGACGCGATTCTTGCTGTGTGGGGTCGCGCATTGTCCTGATGAAACATCACCTCTTTTCGATTCACTAGAGCAGGTCTTTTTTCCCTCAAAGCTTGGTTCAAACGCTCTAATTGCTGACAGTATATTTGAGCATTAATTGTTGCATTAGGTGGTAAGAATTCAAAGTCGATTATTCCTTGGCGATCCCACCAGATTGAAAGAAGAACCTTTTGCTTATGAAGTTCCCTTCTCGGCTGTGGCTGGGGTCCTTCCCCTTTACAAAACCACTGTCTATGACACTTAACATTTCGATAAAAGATCCATTTTTCATCGCCAGTCACAAGTCTATCCAAAAAATGTGAAACAATTTGGCAAGAATGGAGAGAAGAGCAGATGTCAACTCGGGATTTGAGGTTGTTTTCAGACAATTCATGAGGCACCCATTTTCCAAGTTTAGGAACTTTTCCAAGTTGTTGAAGATGACAATGAACAGTTGTATGGTTTGAACTGAGAAACACTGCCAATTCCTCAACTGATAAAGCAGGATTTTCTTCAAGGGCTGCTTCAAGAAGTTTTTCATCAAACTCAACTAGACGTCCATTCGATCTTCATCTTCAAGGGTAAAATCTCCACCTCTGAATTTTGCAAACCATCTTCTGCAAGTTCTTTCATTCACACATTCCTCTCCATAAACTGAGTGAATGTTTCGAGCCGCTTCAGCTGCCGAGTTTCCTTTCTTGAACTCAGAAAGCATTATGTGCCTCAAATGATTCTTGGGTACTTCCATGTTAGCAGGGTTTTAATCAAACAAAATTTAATTTGTTCTCTGAAATAAAATTTGATCAGTTTAAATGCATCTAAACATAAAAATAATGTTCAGCTCCATTTAGACATTATAAAATACTCTTTAAATTTCGTTCATTTTAACAAAAAGTTAAAATTCGGACAGAACTTATGGGATGAACTGATATATGACCAAAGTATATAAATCTATTTACTTTAGTTAAAAACTACAGCTGTATTTAAAATAAAGACGTTTTTGACAAAGCTAATGTTTTACTTAACTGTATCCAATAATAATGCATGTAATATTCACATATTAGCATCGTAAAATACAAACATATCGAATATGCACCTGTAACATTGTTTATATTTATATGATGTTTAGCTGTTTCTTGTTTGGTTGTTTATGGCTGTACACATTTTTATGCAATGAGTATATATTAGGTTGGTGGAAAAATAATGTCGTTTTCTCACATATGTTACTATGTGAGAAAACGACATTATTTTTGCAACAAACTAATAGCATTACTAACGATACTTTTAAGAACATTCTTTTTTTACTTTTTAACTTATTTAACTGGAAGATGGGATAAAGAGATAAAGGAAAAGAGGTTAGTCTAGAGACTCTATTGTAATTTGGTCTCTCAAAAAAGGGAATTGCATGATTCACGAGATACAATTCGGGGTTCTCGTGTTACACGAGTATATATACGGTCTATCATAATTCTAAAAAAGGTAGATAGTAGCACATGGCATGAATAGCTATCTTTGCAAGTACAATTACCTATGTTAATTTTTTTTTTTTTTTATAAGTAATCAATGTAAATCATAATAGCATTTTATTATGATTAGATTCTCAATCTGCTTCCTCATAACCAAACTTCTTTAACATTCAAACAAAAACGACACCTGTTACTATATTTGCTAGCAAAGGTAAAGTATATCTAGTTCTACATATGTTGACAAAAAAGTTTCAATTTTATCTAATAACTGTATTTCTACAGTCTTGCAAATATACATAACATAAAGCTAAACAAATCGGATACCATATCTACACTGATGACTTTCTTTTTAACATCTTTCTGGTAGTTTCTAGTTTTCTTATCATTAATATCACTAACAGAGGAGGTGCGGTGGAGTAATGGTTAGCAGCTCGGATTGAGGAATCGGTAGAGCCAAGTTCAAATTCCAGTCAAATCCATTACATTCACTTACGTGCTGATACCCTTGGGAAAGGTATGAATCCTCTTCTTATCCCCCCAGCTATGGGTAAATAGCAGGACGGACTAGGTTCTATAGCCTTGGGTGACAACTGGTCTACCACAGAAAGAAATGACAACCTACTACAGGAAAAAAATCTGACTCATCAGTCATGTATCAAAAGATACATACTTGCCTAAGTGTGTATTATGCATGGCACACAATTGACTGAATATCACTAATATTTAAAAAATATATATCTTTATTTGTATATTTAAATTTAATAAATAATAAATTTAAGGCTGCTGATCAGAAGACTCAGACTCGAGAGATGTTAATGACAAACCAGTGGGTTATCATCGATGAGGTAGTATGTTCTCTGCAGATTCAGATCACTGCTCTTTGTTCCTCCTTGTTGCACACTGCTAGTGGAGTGACCATGTGTACACTGCAACAGCAGCAAGAAAACTGGTGTAATCAAGCTCAAACTTCGATCATGTAACCACAATAGTTTAACTTAGAACCAGGCAGTAAAAATGGTATGTCAAAAGGACGTTTTCCTCTTGACATTACTTGCCTATGCTTCCTCAGTAATTGTCTTCAGAAGTTATCGGTAGTTGTGCTAGCCCAAAATTACAAGTCATCATGACTGAGAGTTTGAGTGTACTGGCTTTGTTCATAAAAGTGATCATACCAGATTATGCACTCTCTCCCAGAAACTGTAACTAAGATCTGCTCAGCATAGTTGCAGTATGAATCATATTTTGTATATTTAATGACTTATGGCCACATCACATTGAAACACTGGTTACCATACAATCACCAAAGTTAAGCAATGTCAAGCCTGGTTAGTACCTAGATGGGTGACTGCTTGGGAATACCAGGTGTGATAAGCTTAAATGTGCTGATGGTTTAATGGATAATGGCTTGGAATTGTTGATCAGAGAGCTGAGTTACAATTCTTGTTGGCTCCGTTATGTTCACTTATGTGGAAATACCCTTGGAGAAGGTATGAATCCACCTCTTCTCCCTCCAGCTATGGGTTAATTAGTAAGACTTGTATCACTTAATCATTATTATCTCAAAAAAATTGTTATAGTCTAAAAATATTTTATGGCCTTAATCTGCAAGAGATTTATAAGCTGAAGAAAATGAACCAGTAAATTTGATGTTTAAATTGAATATTAAGAAATATTAGGTTGGTGCAAAAATAATGTCGTTTTCTCACATAGTAACATATGTGAGAAAACGACATTATTTTTGCACCTACCTAATGACAAATTCAAGGCAAAGTTTAACTTTAGAACAGGCAGGAAAATGTTGTGTCAAAACAATATTTTTGTCCTTGACACTTATTATTCAGCATTCTTTATTGACACTGTTATTATTCAGCATTCTTTATTGTCTTAAAAAGTTATGGAAGTAAGTCAAAAATTATCTGCATTGTTGCTACTACACATATTTAGGTTTGTGCGCACTGCCTTCTGATTCTGTGCCAGTTTTATTCCTGCTGTTACAGTGTAAACATGGCTGCTCTGCTAGCAGTGTGCATCAAGAAGTAACAAAGAGCAGTGATCTGATTTTTCTGGTTGGAAAGTGTATCAGGAGCTGAAATTCATCAGTGTCTTTTAACACTATGCAACAACATTGTAATACCATGTAGAAGTGTGTATGAGTGGCTCAAGAAGGCTAAAGGTGGCTGGACAAGCATGACACAAAAAAGGAGGAGCAGGATATCCATCAATTTCCACTACTGATGAAAAGATTCAGCAAGCTCAAAAGATGTTAATGGCAAAATGGTGAGTTATCATCGATGAGGTAGTATGTTCTCTGCAGATTCAGATCACTGCTCTTTGTTCCTCTTTAGTGCACACTGCTAGTGAAGCAGCCATGTTTACACTGTAACAGCAGCAAGAGAAATGGCATGATCAAGCTCAAACTTTGATCATGTGACCACAATAGTACCAAATATAAAGAGGAGGCAGTGTGACAGATCTAAAGATATGTTATGATGAAAGTGCTGCTAATTTTGGACTTACCCTCATATTTTTAGAATCTATACTTTCATGGTAATTGTTCAAATGAGCTCTTCACTCTGGCACCTAGAATTTTGAATTCATCAATTTACAATTGAGTCGGCTGGATGTACCCATAAATTCTCTGCTAAAAGTTTCTTTTCTCACACTTCTTGCTTGTGGTTCCATGCTTTCCAGCCAATTTCAATCTTCAAAAATTTAAATGCAATGTCAATCGCTATCTACTGTCCTTCTGATTACTCTTCTTTAGTTCTTGCTCTTTAGTTATGTTTCTGTTTCTAATTCTTCCACGCCCAGTAACTCCTTGCCTTGATTAGGGGTGAACCCAATTAAAAAAATAAAAGCAAAAAAAAAAAAAAAAAAAAAAAAAAAAAAACAACATATAAAATGGAATTTTATATATATTAGGTTGGTGCAAAAATAATGTCGGTTTTTGACGTATTTTTAACATCAAAAGCCGACATTATTTTTGCACCAACCTTATATATATATATATATATATATATATATATATATATATATATATATTTGCTGTAAATAACCGTAACTACCTTAGATTGCTTCTTATTTAATTTTCCAACAAGAAACACTATTCTGCACATAAACATTGGTTGAAACTTTCATTGCTTTGTGCTTATGGTAAAATGATTTTATTTATGGCCTTGTCATAAATATCTATAATAAAACAGTAGTAAATGAAATATGTGTTTCATTAGGACTTAAATACAATATTTCTTTTTCTGAAAAAAACCAAGTCCTCCAAAAATCAATACTAGACAAACACCCCTGTTTGATATATTCATCCGATGATGACCTCAAAATGAAAAATACGAGAATATAATTGATTAAATGATGACTACAAATCAACATGATGTTAAAATATATTAAAAAAATGACAGTACTAGACTAACACCTAATGACCTGTTTGACGAACTAATCTCCCGGTGACATTAAAATGGAAAAAAGAAACATGATAATAAATGATAAAATTATGATAAGAAATCAAAATAATATTAAAATATAAAAAAAAAAATTAAATGCAATTACTGATGAATGACTTTAATATTATTTACTTTTTTCCTAAATATTCCTTATGCAATTCTGATTTATGAATTTACCATTTCTCTTGTGTTTAGAACTCTATCATTATTGATGCATTGCTTAGAAATACTTTTAAATAATCAGAACTAAATTTCTAATTAGTTATTTATTAAATACTTCAATGTAGTGCATGTTTTATTGCAAAAAATAGAGCATATATTGTTAATGAAAATAATCTATTATATATCGTGCAAGAGTGCAACATTTAAATAATTTACAACAAATTAAGTATCAGAGGTAATATTTCAGTTTTATTACTGAAATCTATTTGCAGTTCAAACTGTGAATATATAGATATTCGTTTTTATTTTTAGTATATTTAATAAATGCATATATAGTTATACTTTGGTTTTTTGAAAAAATCCACTTTGCTAATAAATAAATAAATAAATAAATAAATATAATAAATAAATAAATAAATATAATAATGATGATGAAAATATCTCCATAATTCAATAATAACAATAATGACTGTATTTAATATTTACCAGCCCAAAATTGAATAGCATTTACATAGATCTGTCTATATTTCTGAGATGAGGTATTGTAACTTTTACCCTATTTACATCGTTCGGACTTTATCCACATCTTTATTGTCATATTCATGACATTTCGGCTGTTGCATGCTTCAGCCTTCTTCAGGTGATATACATTAGAATTTTCATCTGAACCTTTTATTTAGCTCATGATACTAAAGGGAATCAACTGAAACTGAGATATCCAGAAAAGCATGGCATGTAGGACTGGAACAATCTACCCTCATGGACTAAATAAAGGGTTCGGTTCAAAATTCTAATGTGTATCATCTGAAGAAGGTCGGAGTGTACAATGGCTGAAATGTCATAAATATGGCAATAAAGATGAGGTCAACACTCTGAACAATGTAAATAATCTAAATACTTAGATATCTAATAAAACACGCTGATAATAATGATAGGGATACAATAGTAATCAAACTGAATATTAATTAATTTTCATGTTTATAAGATAGATTTTTTATTAGCAATAATTATAAAAACAACTGCTTTTTCATATTTTATAAAGAATTTTTTTTAAAGTAATGACTATATTTAAAAAAAAGGTAATTAATCAATTAGAAATTTAGTTTTGATTATTTAAATGTATTTCTCAACAATGTATCAATAATGCTGTGGTCTTAAACAAAACCTTGTATATGTCATATATGGGTTATCACCTTAATGGTGTTTTCTTCTTACAGTTTTATTTGAGGTATTGCAGTCTGCTTTTGTAGTAGTAGTAGTAGTAATGGAGAGTGTATTTATGTGTTGGAAGGAGAGGCTAATTAGAACTTTCAAGAAATATGTATAAGAGTGACAAAAAGTTCATGAAATGCATAAACAAGTCTTACTTCAGTTGTTATCAAATGTTTTTTTTTTTATAAAATCTTCTGTAACTAAAGAAGAAAATCCCGGAAAGTGTCTCATGAGAAAGTTAAAAGGAAAGGAAAAAAAATGTTTAAACAGGATTCGATAAATAAAATGTGTTAATAAAAATCAGTTAATAAATTAGTGTTGATTTATTTAAAAGTTCTTCAATTTCTGGCGATATGAAAGTAGAAAAAAAAAAAAAAAAAACAACACATAAAAGGGATTACTAAAAATGGTAATGAGCGGATCGTTTCTTTTCAGACATAAGAATACACGATTAAACCATCCTCGTTCCGTTTGTATTGTTTTGGTTAAAAAGAAGTTCCATTTGAACGTCTTCTCAAGAATCGCTACTTTGTGAGACAGACTCCTGAGAAAATCTTAACCTCTTCAAGTCTCAAGTCAACTGCTATCCACTTTCAAAAGCATCTATATTGAGTGGCTCTTGGGCCTTGTACTGAGTGAGCAATAGAAAGTTTTATTTAAATAACTAAACCCCATTCTTAGCATTGCTGGAATGAATTGATACAGCTGATATGTCAACAAGTATGCTTTTGTTTTGTTTTCATTTTTTGGAGGAATAAGTGCCCCCCCCCCCCGACACACACACATGTTTCTTGTGGATTATACACTAGACAGAGATGGAAGACAGGGTCATTGAAAACATTGTATTAACAACATTAAGAACAACAAGGAAGGTGTTCAATTGTCTGAACAGAATTTTGAAACAAAAAGAAAATTTGGAAAACCTAATTTTAAAAATAAATGCAGATAACAATAAACTGATTCAAACATTTTATCATTTTTTTTCCCCAATTATGTTTCCTTCTGGTTCCATGCAAACATATCAGAGAATTGAAAAAAAAAAGGCAAAGAGAGCATAAAAAATTATCAACCTAACCAAAGGCAAAGAAAAAAATGTATCACTTTGCTTATATATATATATATATATATATATATATATATAAGTATATATACACACACACATATATATATATATACACTTGTCTTGTTACCTTCTAATCCCCACACCAGGGATAGAATCCATATTGTATATTGGTCCAGTCGGGATTGCAGATGCATCATCTATATCTACCAACTGCTGTTACCCCATGTGCTGTGTGCACGATGACGACAACTCTTGCTTTGCTGTTTAAACAGTGGACGGGAGGGGCTGAGTGAACAGGAGGGTAAAAATAAACTTTTCTTTTTTGTTTTCCCACTGTTTCAGCCATGGCTGGACGTTTGTTTTTGTTGACCATCGATCTGAGTTAAGCCGCCCCAAGCATACGAAGAGGGAGAATTAATTTGCCTTCACTTCAACTTGAAATATTAATGAATAATTGTTTCCTTTCATGTCTTAAGTAATGGGAACAAGGCTTCATAAATTTAGTGAAACTTTACCGATCCAAAATTATTCATATTTGTAAAAGAAAAAAATATATACTGAAGGAAAAATAGAAACATTGACTTTTTTTCAGAAACACCTGGTTTTCGAAAAATTATTTTTGTAGTTTGTCATTTTTAGAAAAATGTGCTACTCTTGGGTATAAAACCATTTCTTTTGTGTGCCATGTTCACTCACGACGTTAGTGATCATGGCTCTCCACAACTTCCTATACTTTGTTAATTCTTAACAATGTTTGACTCTTTATCACATCTCTCAGGCTCCACACTGCCATCCCTTCAAATGATTTCATTAGGTAGTTTACTGTTTCTCTCTGTCTTGCCTTCTTTCAATATATCCTATGTGTGTTAATTTTTTCAAGCCTTCTTTCCTCATAATGTGTCTCAGAAATTTGAACTCACTTTCTGATTTTAAGTATGAGTGTCTTTCTAGTTTTCTTTAAAATTTCCTTGTCACTCATGTGTTCTGTCTGTAGTATTCTCAGTATCCATTGTTAAAACCAAACCACTGTTGCTTCAAATCTTTTCTTCATCAATAAGGATATTGTCCAGCACTCACACCTGAGGATAGATATGACATAGCAGTTCAACACTTTTCAATTAAATCTTCTTATGTCAATATTTTGTTTAGTTACTGGAAGTCAACTTTTGCTGTGGATTTGTGTGACATGTTTTTGCCTTCCTTAACTGTGAATTTCCAGGACTTCTTGGGAAGGATAGTGAAGGGGTTTCCTGTTGCCTTCTTCACAGTTTGAAACAGTGTTCCATCTTTTAGGCTGGTTGCTTACCCATTCCTTTAATATGTGTGAATTGCCATGACTTCTTGGGAAATACAGTGAAGTGGTTTCCTGTTGCCTTCTCAGTTTGAAACTTAGTGTTCCTTCTTTTAGGCTGGTTGCTTACCCATTCCTTTAATATGTGTGAATTGCCAGGACTTCTTGGGAAATACAGTGAAGTGGTTTACTATTGCTGCCATGGTTTTAAATTCAGAGTTATCATTTTCCTACACTGGTTGCTATCCAAAATTACAGAATCCAGTTTTTCCCTGCTATTTGGCCTGTAACCTATAAGATAAATTCATGTTTTTCTCAAGGGCATTAATACAAAATTAAATGTGGCAAACTAAGCAAGGATTTGAACACTGATCACCAATTTCACTTTCTATGCAAATAACAATTCAGGTAGCCACACATCCCTATCACTAATTATTTGTGATCTTGAACTTAGGATCTACTGAAGACTATTTGACTCTTATTGCACAAAGTAATATTGATAGTATGACAAAGAAAACAGTTACAGTATTTTCCTCCTGTACAGACGTGTTTGGGACAAACATAAACTGAAGATAAGGAAAGACATGCTTTAATTCCAATATCCCTAACTTCTTGAGTAGTATATATATATATATATATATATATATATATATATATATATATATGATATATATCATGTTAACACTAGACTCACCTGTGGAGTATAAGGCCGCAGCTTCATCAAACTAGGTATTGCTATGAAGGTCTCCATAACAAGTATTTTTTGTAGGGTTGAGTTGCTAGCTACATGCCAAGCTAGTTTTGAATTCATAATTGCCAACCAAAGCTAGAGAGCACGGTCTACCCTGTTATTACCTTCTAGCTGTTGGTGGGGGAGAAGAAGGGATGGATTTATACCATTTCAAGGATATTTATGCAAAAGCCTTGGTTGAAATTTGAAATCAAATTGCCAATCCCAGTTACCATATTGATAGGTACTATACTACATGCACACACACACACACACACACACACACACACATATATATATATATATATATATATATATATATATATATATATATGGGTAGTAATCCATTGGTGATAATCCAAGTGAATCCTGTTAACACAATATAAAATATTAATATTTCATATAATTGGAATTAAGATACCATTATGTAAATGATCATTTTCACCTTGTAAAATTAAATTTACAGCATTTTTCACACAGCCAATGGATGATAAATTATTGAAATAAAAAAAGGCCAGACAAGGGAAAGAAAGAAATTGAAAAAAAAGAAGATGAAGAATAGAAAGGAAGGGAAGGTAGCAAAAAAACAAAAAAAAACAGGAAGTAGTGTAAATCTTGATATGAGTGGTGGTCAGAGGAGAAAGGAAAAAGAAGGAAAGGAGGGAAGAGATGGCCTATTTATTAATGCCCAGTAATAATCAAACAGTAGTTAAGACTTAAAAGAACCTTAAGAAATTAATGAAAAAAACAAATTATATAAAATAATAAGAGATAAACCCCAAAAATGTGAAAGGGAGATAAATCAGAATGAAAGAGTTTTAAAATAATCAATATATCAGAAAAAAATTGAAAGAGAAATATAAAAAAATTGATGCGGGGAATATATCTATCTATGAATACATCCAAATCAACATATTTTAAATTAAACTTATATTAATTAATACCCATCCACAAGGAAAAAAATTAATATTTTAAATTTAATAGATAATATAAAAAAAAGCAATAAGAGTAAGGTAAAATAAAAATCAACCCATAAAACTGGAAAAAAAAAAATGAATGAAAGGTACCTTTGGAATAAGGGAATTAAAGAGTGCCTTTAGAATTAATAGATAACACTATATGAAATAAACTATTATACAAATATTTTAATTATTTAATTAACAAAAAATTTTAAAATTAATATAAAATATTACAAAAAAAAAAAATTAAAATATTTAGTGCAAAAATAAAAAAAATAAAAACAAAAATATAAAAACTCATAAATATTATCCTAAGATAAATATTCAAATGCGACTTCATATATATATAAAAACAATGATTATAAATGATTAAACTCACTACAAATCAAAATAATGTCTAAATATTTAAAAACAAATTCAAACTCATGGGAAACAGGGCAGGCAGTAACTGAGCAGTACTAAAATATGAATAATTTTCTAAGACATGGACAGTGGAAAGAGAACAATCTTCCCCATAAATTAAATAAAGTGTTCAGTATAAAATTCCTTGAAGGTTATTTGGATCAACAGATACCTGAAGAAGTTCACAGACTGCACAACAGCTGAAACTTTGTGACAGTAACAACAAAGATGAGAATATTAGTATGAAGGTAAACTCTGCAAATAATGATAACTCTTCATACCAGAAATTCAAACAGAAAACTTTGGGAAAATTTTTACTCAGAACATATTACAGCCTCTCTCCTGAAATAATTATTTCATTTCATGTATGAAATGTGTATGCAAATGCAACAACTACTATGGGACTTCCTTATATATATATTTCACACTCCTCACTGGTCTTTTGAACAGGAGTAGAGGTTTATCCCTTGTTTCCTGTTGAGGATAGGGTTTCCAGTTCTACTTCAACTCTATACTACTAATGTCACTGTCTGAACTCTGAAATTTTATTTACTATATTTTATTTATTTATTATATTTTTCCTTCAATAGGAGTAGAGAGGTTCACCTATCATCCAGTTCACACCCCTCTTTTCAACAAGAGCAGAGGTTTATCCCTAGCTTCCTGTTTAGGATTGAGTTTTTTGGTTCCTTCCAAAGTCTTCTAATTCTCTTTCACTCCCAGTAGCCCATTGTGTTTGAGTGGCATTACCACCTTGTTTGGAGTAAATTGCTTAATATATATATATATATATATATGTAGAGAGAGAGAGAGAAAGAGAGAGATATGTGTATGATAAAAAACATACAGACACGCACAAAACATTTTATGGCTCTACAAATATAATTCTTCCTCAGGTGTTATAAATACAGTGCTCAATGTTATGAGACAGAGCTATAAGTATATATTAATAAATATACATAATGTCTAACATGGATAGCATAGCTTGGAGTTTCATGCAGTTGTTGCAATTTGCACCTGAAGATTGCAGCAAAAGCATGGAACTCTGAGTCATACCATCCATGTTAGATATTATGTATATTCTCTAATACACACACACACACACACACACACACATATATATATATATATATAGATAATATTAGTGGTTATATATACATATATATGCAAAATCCACAGGTGTATATATACACATGTATATTTTAGAATAAAAAATTCCGAGAGGACAGAATCCAGGTAGAACTCAATGTCCAGGACAGAGTAAGGATATAATAAAAAGGCTTAAACACTAATATTCCATAGTCATAATTTATTCCATTGGAATCGTAAATACAATCCAATTCATCAGACCTAAAAATTCAAAAAATGTTTTTTGAATTTGTTTTTTGAATTTGTAGGTCTGATGAATTGGATCGTATTTACGATTCCAATGGAATAAATTATGACTATGGAATATTAGTGTTTAAGCCTTTTTATTATATATATATATATATATATATATATATATATATATATATATGTAGGATCACTTGATAAGACACCAGAAGTGTTGAAACAGAATAGCTATTTTTGTAGTGATTTTATAACATATTTATGTTATAATTTTTGAATAATTTATATTTGCTCTACTCTGTATTGAGCACTCTTTTAAGAATATTATTTTTTGGTTATTGGAATTCATTCCATATACACCAATCCTATATTTGGGTATATATATCAATATATATATATATATATAACAAATTTCATTTAGTTTCTTTTTCTTTGTTTTCAGCATTTTGTTATTAAATATCCCATATTGTTACAATCGAAGATCTGCCAAGAAAAGTGAAATGTTGTAAGAACCTGGACACAAATATAATGTGGATAATTTAGTGACTAAAGCTCTTTCTATACACGTTCCTCTTAGTAAATTGCTTTCTCTTTAAATTTAAATAGTATTTATTAAATCAAAATTATGGCCAGACTCATTATAGTGATCAACTAATGCATTGAGTGTATTGTTTTGTAAAGGATCCCTTTTCTGTTCATGTAGTCTTTTACTTAAATTTCTCAAAGGTTCTGCCTTTATATTATTTGTGGCAATTATTACAGGTGATAAATTAAATTCATCCTTCAAGTTTTAGCATATTATTATTATTTTGTTTTTGTACTGATTACATCTTTTCTTGTTTTAAAAGTAGTTGTATCAAATTTATGCTTAGATAAATTCTTTTCAATTGTTGTTGTGATAGAGTTGGTAGCTAGAATAATATATTTTGATTTGTTGGGTTTGCCAGAATGATTCACTCCTCTAATTTGTAATATTTTACAAGGCTTTTGTTTTGCATTGAACATGAAATAAGCGTCCATCACAAATCAACAAAATCTCATGAATTTCTATTTCCACCATAACGACAAAATAAAATCTGGAATAATTATTGGATTCTATTTAAGAGCACTTAGAATTTGTAGCTTTCGATATTTATATGAAGTGAGGAATTACATTGAAAACTTCTCCACTGGCCTAATTATTTTAGATTAATAAGATAAATCTTGAAGGAGGAATTTAATTTATCATTAGTTTTGCCATATATATATATATTATATATATATATATATAAAAACAAGGACTTGTATCCATGGAAATAAAACATAGATTTAAACAAAATAAATGTCATTTTTTTTATACCTTTAGGATCCTTTCAATCAATGCTTTTTCAAAAGGTATTCATTGGCAATATACAAACACTTAATAACTTAGAAACATTAATAATCTTCTTGAAGATTATTAATGTTTCTTCATTGTGTTTGTATATTGCCAATGAATAACTTTTGAAAAAGCATTGGTCGAAAGGATCCTAAAGGTATAAAAAAAATGACATTTATTTTGTTTAAATCTATGTTTTAGATATATATATATATATATATATATATATATATATATATATATATACAGTAATAATAATAATACTACCAACCAGTAGAGGATAATGATTTTTAAGGCAAGCAGATTTTTGTAAATAAATGAAAATGGCTGAAAAATTAGATGAAAGTGCTTAGGACAATGAACCCTATAGAAAATTTTTCACACACATTTCCTACCCCCACTCAAAAAAAAAAAAATTGGAAGGATGGAAGAAAAACTGAATTAAAATTCAAAATATTCTTTTTCCTTCATATTTAACAAAGCACACTCATTTCTCTCTCTCTCTCTCATATATATATATATATATATATATATATATATATATATATATATAAGTAGACAGTGGGGTCAATGCTGAGTAGTAACAGTCTGTTTCATGCTTGAATAAAATCTTCAAGCCATCTATTTTTTTAAAAATATGTATTATATTTACATATCCTCAATCCCTGATATTGAGCATTTTTATCCATAATAAAGAATACTATAAAACTATATATATATATATATATATATATATATATGGGGGAGAGAGAGAGAGAGAGAGAGAGAGAGAGATTTATGTGTGTACAGGCCGATATATTCATATATGCATTCATTTGCACTTATTATTGACCAATCAGCAACTGATGCTCTAACAAATCCAGGATTTTTCATCGGTAAATATCTGACTTATTTACAGGAAATCATAACTAAACTTGAAAGATGTCCAATTTCTTTATCAGACAAGATGCCCCATTAACCCTTTACGTTGTTAGAATATCTATAATAAGCAAAAAAGAAAAATTTATCTCAAATTGTCTGAAGGTTATTTTTATCAACAGCACCATTATAATAATTCATTATTATTATTATTATTATTATTGCAAATGGTTTATTTCTGGTCTTTTCATATCAGATGATATTTGCTGAGACAGTGTTGAGTCTGGTACCTGATCATAAAAGCCATCTCAAAATATTTTTAAAATACTGCTTCTGGAAATCTCCAATCTCTATTTTTAGTCTATTAAAGTGCTTCAGCTGATATTAACTAAGTTATCTTTATAGAACTGTGATGTCAAAATTTAGTTTTATTTAAGAGCATTAAATAAATATTTTGTAAGAACTGAATTACTTCGGAGGCATGCTACAAATAAGATTTAAGCGATAGAATTATAATATTTGCTGGCCTATATTATACAAATAGATCTGTTAGTTTGGCTTATATTCACTTAGCACTAAAGCACTTGGGAAAGGCATGAATCCACTTCTCCCTAGACTCAGTTCCATCCCCAGACATCTTGACGGGAGATATCATGACAGCCATGCCATGATCATTGATAGAAGAGAGTGAGCGAGTGAGCATTTTGGCTGAACCATTGTCCCATAGCACCTGCTGAAGTAGTCATCTTCTATGTGCTGTGTCTTATTTTGCACATGGACGATCATGGGTCTCCATAACTTCCTATCCTTTGTAGCCATTAGCAATGTTTGTCTTTTTACTATCCTTTCCAGTCCCTGTTTAGCCATTCATTTACACAAGCTCATTAGGTAAATTACTTGTGGTTTCCCTCTGCTTGTCTTGCTTTCAGAATGTCTTGTCAGTGTCAAATTCTCCAAGCCTTCTTTCCTCATTACGTGTCCTAGAAATTTAAGATGTCTCTTTCTGATTCTAATTATAAGTATTTCTTTGCATTTTCCTTTAAATATTTTTTTCCCTGTTTACCACCTCAAAATGATAAGATAGAAGCATTTAAAACTTTGTTTAGGCTCGTTAATTTAAGGACATATCAAACCCAAAGTTTTAGACAAATCCATCAGATCCATGCTGGAATTTTTTCCTAAGGAATAAAAATGAAAAACTCTTGGTCTCTACATTTTTGTTCTTTCATCCTTTGAAGTCAGAACATTATAACCATTTGATTGTTTTTCTTTTGAGTGTGAACAGACGATTCTTACTGTGTGTAGCTTTTGCCTATTTATTGATGCTTTGCCTAGTTTTGGTTTGCATATATATATATATATATATATATATATATATATATATATATATATATATACACATATATATATATATATATATATATATATGGTATAAAATGACAATTGAAAAAATAATTTTAGATTTTGCTGACACGTTTCGTCTTCCAACTTTTTCCAGGCAAAAATGAAATGAAGATTTTTTTCCGATTGTCGTTTTTTACCAATCTGTCTTGTCCACAGAATTGATCTGGGAATTTAACTATATATATATATATATATATATATATATATATATATATATATATAATGTTTACTTAGTATTATTTTGCCCTATTCCTTTTCTTCCCCTTCTTATTGTTTATTGAGAACTTTGTCAATTATACTTAAATATGGCCAATTATTTCCCTGGTTATGGATCTACCACACTTCCACAGCAATTATTCCACAAATCTGCAGAAGACTGGAGGGCACAATGGTTAAAATGTTGTAATAATAATGAAAAAGATTAGGATATTAGTCTGAATTTTGAAAAGGGATATAATGATAACTCCTTATCCTAGCAATTCTGACAGAAATCATAGCAATTTAATTCCAGAATCTTTAAAAACCAAAATGACTGGAAAACGGTCGTTTCAAAGAAGTCAAACCATAATATTGTTCTGCCAAGGGAAAATATTTTTATTGCTTCTTGTTTCAAGTGAAGTATGACAGCCAACAAGCCTAATGTAATTTGTGTTATAACGTTACTTGACATAACATTAGTGGTGCTTGTCAGCAATATTACAACATCTCCATACCTCAAAAAAGACATTAAGCCAATTAGACAATGCCAAAACTCTAAAATAACTCATTAAGCAAAATCCCAATGATTTGTGGAAGAGATTATTTAAATTTTAATTACTTATAATGATTAACAATTTTCTTTTAATTCCATATTACAAGGGCTGACCCAAAACTATAGGAACAGGTGCTATAAAAAGTAAACTACAACACATTTAATCTCCTTTGAAGTTCACTATTTACATTATTTGGACTATTGTCCTCATCTTTGTCACCAGATTTATCACAATGTTTCGTTCGTTGTACATTCCAGCCTTCTTCAGGTGGTTGGAATGTTGAACTGAACCTTTTATTTCACTCGCTGGGGTAGACTGTTCTAGTTCAATGTGCCATGTTTTAATGGATGTCAGTTATCAGTTATCTCCTGTTAATTCCCCCCTCCAAGTTCTCTACTGCCTTAACCAGTTATTGAACTCACAACTCTTTGGGTCCTGTCACTGTGCCATGTGTCCTTGAGGACACATGGCACCTGTGGATAAAGGTGTTAGTTAGATCCAGTGACAGGGCCCAAAAAATGTGAGTTCAATACCTGGTTAAGGCAATGGAGAACTTGGAGAGGGGAATTAATAGGAGATAACTGATAACTGACATCCATTAGACATGGCACGTGGAACTAGAACAGTCTACCCCAGTGAGCAAAATAAAGTGTTCAGTTTGACATTCCAACCACCTGAAGAAAGCCAGAGTGTACAACGGCCGAAACGTTGTAATAAATATGGTGACAAAGATGAGGACAATAGTCTGAATAATGTAAATAGTGTATATAATATCTCATCTCAGAAATATAGACAGATAGTGAAAGGCCGAAATATTGTGATAAATATGGAGACAAAAATGAGGACAATAGTCCGAATAATGTAAATAGTGTACATAATACCTCATCTCAGAAATATAGACAGATGGTGAAAGGCCGAAATATTGTGATAAATATGGCGACAAAGATGAGGACAATAGTCCGAATAATGTAAATAGTGTACATAACACCTCATCTCAGAAATATAGACAGATAGTGAAAGGCCGAAATATTGTGATAAATATGGCGACAAAGATGAGGACAATAGTCTGAATAATGTAAATAGTGTACATAATACCTCATCTCAGAAATATAGACAGATCATTCAAAGTTGTTCCCTTCTGAATCTACAGACTTTATCCAGCATCATTTCTGTTGATGGAAGGATTCATGGAATACTTTTTATTTATTTTTTTTGGGGGGAATAGCAAGCAGCTGCTACATCTCTTGGATTTCCTCAATGTCTTGAAATCTTGGGATTTGATTTTTAAAGAAAGAAAATATTGCAAGGGGTGAGATCTGGGTGATTGTCCAACTTGAGGAATGATGTTCACAGGCAAAAACTGCTGCACAAGACATGGTCACTCCTGGAACTGCCGTAGTGTGGTGATATGATCCTGCTCTACATACTTTCCTTCCAAGCTCTGTTATAAACAATGGAATTAAGTGATGAGAATGTTATAGCTTAGTGAGCATACTTGACAGAGTTCATTGTCTGTCTGTAACATGTGACTTCACTCTGGATACTTTAGCTCTGTTACTGTATCAACATCCTGATACTTTTTTATCAGACCTCATACATTTTTACTTTATTTAATTTTAAATTACTCTAGACAAGTAATTCTTAACCACTGTGTGGCAGCACACTTGTGTGCTGCATGATCCTCTTAAGTGTGCTATGAAATATTGCCATGGTGTGCACATATAAAGGGTGTTCCAATAACTTGGACTGATTTTAAATGTGAATCAAGTTTAAGTGTCTATTGATTTTTTTCTTTTTCTTTCAGATTTAACAACTTAAGTCTTTGGCAAATTCAATCATGGAAAGTTTAACAATCAAACAACAAGTTAAAGGTTTCAAGAGTGCAACTGGAAAAATTGTTTGTAACTTTAAACAAACTGGGTCAGTGGCAGATGTGAAAACACCATTGTATGTTCATTTATGCCGTTCATCTGAAAACATTGCTGCAATGCATGTGAATGTGGTCAAAAATCCAGACACCTCTATTCGGCATTGCACTCAGGAATTGAACCTCTCCACAACAATGTTACATCCTTTCCAATTGCACTCTCAGTTGGTTGATTATATTGATCAAAAGAATCATGAAGTGTGCAAAATGCATTTCTGTTTGAATGTCCATTTTCGTAATAGGCTTTGATAACTTTAATATGTTGTTTGATTGTTAATCTTTCCATGGTTGAAATTGCTAAAGGCGTAAGTTGTTAAATCTGAAAGAAAAAAAATTATCCGATGCTTAAACTTAATTCACATTTAAAATTGGTCCAAGTTATTGGGACACCCTTTATATGTGTGTGTGTGTCTGTGTGTGGAAATTGTAATGAGACAGCATTAGTATTTGAATAAATGAATAAGTATTAGACTTTTCATCCCAGATTAACTAAAAATGCTTTATCAGTTTTATTGCAATTTTCTACTTCTTATTTTATAATTAGGCTTCTCAATCCCAAATTAAAAAAAAAATAAGAAGTGAGAAAGACTTTACTCAACTGAAGAAGAAATGAGGGTCTGTTTATCGTACATTTGACCAAAACTTTGAAGAAATCACAAAAAAACACCAGGCGCAGATTTTACGTTAAATAAACTGCACTAATATTTGAATAGAAACATTGAAATAAAGTTCATATTTGTGTGTGTATTTCTCTTAAATCTATGATTTTTATTTCATATTTAAATTTATACCATTTTAAAATTTTGCTAAGTGTATCGTGATATTTTCATTTGCTCCTAGCTGTGCCATTGCTTAAAAAGGCTGGGAAACACTGTTCTAGACAATGAAGTAAAATTTCACAAGCAATTCTAAGTTATCCATTTAAACTGCTTTCTTGTATGCAGTGGGTTAAGGGATGGTAGTGTTTACTAGATTGGCAATGGCACCTGTTCTGCTTGGAGAGGGTAAGCAACTATAGCAATAAACAGGCCGCAGGTTCACTGATGCCTCTCTCACTCTTTTCTTAGCTTGATGCTTTCCGCTATTAATAGATTTAATCATGTATTCTGTTTTCCTTCACCAATAACTGCGGCTATTTACACTACCTGATTACTTCAGGTAGCTTCCTTTCGGATATTAATTGGTCAGCACACAACTGGGACAATGTATATATGAGTTTACCAAAGATGTTCTTGCCACCCCACGACCCATGCAAGCTTACTGTACAAATATTGTTATAAATTCACCTGCATGTACATAATTTCTTTTCATATTAACATTAAAAGAGCAATTAGATTCTTATAGGTTAAAATCATGCAGTTCTCCAGAATCCATCTTGTTACTTAACAAACAATATAAACCAAGATTATACAGAGGTATATTAACAAAGAGTAAGACAACATGTGGTCTAATCCTCTTAATGGTGCCAAATCTTGGGTTATATAACAATGCCATCTATATAGTTAAGTCAATAAGTCATCACTATTTGTTTACTTTTTTCCACACCTCTAACTTTACTTATATACTTACTTGAATTTAGTATATAGGGGCAGCAGATCATTATTCAAGAATATATTGTTAAATATAACCGACATTGAATGCCTTATATTTGATGATGAGTCTTTGTAAAGTGGCTTTAGTTTCAGGAGAAAATAAAGGCAAAATCTGTCCAAAATTTGGATAATTTTTTATGATGCTGTTCATTGATCAAAGCTTTCAGCTTGCATTACTATAAAATAATATTCAAATGTTGGACAGTTTTTGTCTTCATTTTCTCCCAAAACTACGGCCACTATACGAAGCTTAGAACGGCTCATGATCAAACATAATAGACATTCATTGTCTGTTATATTTAACAATATATGTTTGAATATATACTTACATAAATCATTAGAAATTATTCTTTCATTCATATTGAATATATATAATCTAAAAATCAAATAAAAATAGGTAAATAAATCTAGCAAGAGAAACAAACAAATTAAACTCTTCATTTTTTAAACAACAGACTTCTAAGAATCAGCAATATCATTGGTCCTGATCTTGCATTTCAGCTTCAGTCACTTTGCCTGTGACTTTTCTATAAATACTTTCCCAGTAATTGTACGGTTGAACTCTTCATCATGGTACCTAGACTTTTTGAGTTTAAGCACAGTACTAGACTGGCATCAAGATCATCAATTTAGAGGTGTGTTGGCTAGATATAACCATAAATTCTATGTTAAACCGTAAATTTATTTCCATCTACCAGCCTGAATATTTGAGAAATCTTGTTTGAAAAATATTCAGGTCAGTAGATGGAAATAAATATACTGTTTAATAAATAAATAAAAGCAGAGAATCTACTCAAATATTAAAAATAACATTTAAGCAATAAATCAGAACATATATATAAGATGTGGCTCTTGGGACACTCTCCCATGGGTATTTACATTCTTGGAGGAGTATCACTACAGAATTGGGTAAGTAGCAGTGCTATATCAAGTCTACTCAGTTTCTTTTTCATCACTGAAACCTGTGGTATAGTTGGTATGACATTTGCATTGTATCGAAATGGTCTGGCTTCAATTCTTGGTAGTGGATGCACACTGCTGATGAGTCCCCAAAATAAGACAAAATGACCGTCCAGTGCATTCTGTTGAGGATTATTATTATTATCGATGAATTACTATATATGATTATTCTAAAATTTCTTCTCTTTTTTTATTTATTTATTTATATATATATATATATATATATATATATATATATATATATATATATATATTATAGTTAGATATGCATGTGCAATCAAATGTGTTCACATATATCATTGTTAATAAAAGAATAAGACAAGTAATACTTCAATCCCATTTTATTATTTTCAAAGAATTTTATTTAAAAATTTTTTTTTAGATAATTTTATTTAATGCCATTTTCTTTTTTCTTTCATCTATATTATTTTTGCAGATACATTTATTTATAGCTGAATTTTTACAAATATCTCTGTATGTATGTCATGATATGCTTTACTGTTAGGTTGGTGCAAAAATAATGTCGTTTTCTCACATAGAAACATATGTGAGAAAACGACATTATTTTTGCACCAACCTAATAAAAGTCACCTCACAGTGAAACTCTTCATTTATAAATTTTGTTGTTCTACTGGGAACATAGAATTTAGGTGTCAGTTTGGTTTTGTGGTAGTTTGCATTTCTAGTTGGCTTAAGAAATTTTTGCTCTTTATATTTGGTATAACTTTAGCTTATTTAATTGAAATAAGATTTATTTTATTTCTAAGTTCTCTTATTCTATGTTTTCATCATAAAAATAAGTTGTTTTTTTTCTGTGTGTAAAATTCATTTAAAAAATGTAATTTAGCAAACTTGATCTTGTTATTTGAAATTAATTTAACATTTTTCACTTAAAGATAATTTAATATTCTATTCTGTGAAATTTTTATTCATAAAAGCAAATACACTAATGTTCAACTTTCTTTGTTTTTGCATAAGCTGTATTTCTGTTTCTAACAAATGTAATAAATTATGTTGAATTTTACTCCAGTTATACTGAAATATAACAGTTTACTTGATTTAAAGAAATAATTTTATTAATCCAATTTGTTCTAATCTTTCATATTATTAATGTTATAAAGTCTCTCTCAAGAATATTAATTCTAATAATGTTTGATTTTTAACAGACTTTTCACTATAATATTCTTATTCATAACAATAAATATATTGATAATAAAATCTTTTATGAGTAATTTGTGTTTTTCTTTCTGAAAGTTATTTAAAACAAAAATATGTTGAATTTTACTTTAGTTTACTGTTAAAAAACAAAATAGGAGCAAACCTGATATTTCAGTCTACAAAATTAATGAAAAATCATTTGTTAAGAATGTTATTATCCAAAGTTGTTATATAGGAAAAGCATCACTGCCGACACTAGAGTTTGAACATAGATTGCCAGTGATTCCCCTCTGTCAGTATGTCCTGCGGGGGTTCAAATTCTGCAGTCTCTTTTGTCTCATTACATGTTCCAGGCATTTCAACTGACTCTGAAGCATCCTTTATGTTTCCACAGGAAGAAAAAATCTGCCTCGTCAGCCATATATCGAAAGATACATGATTGTGCAAGTGTGTATTGTGTAAAGATTTTCCAAGCGAAGCTTAGATGTGGCACAAGGCTGAAAGCATGTGACATCCAGTGAGGATCGAACTCACTTTTCAGTAGTAACTGACATAGCAAGACAAGCTTGCTAACCATAACATCACGCCGAGGCACCCCAAGTGTGTATTGTGTATGGCACTTAAATGACTGACTGAATGCCAAAAATCTAATTTTCTTGCAAGATTGGAAGTAATAAAAATATGTATTATTCTGTTTTTACAATTGAATACATGGTAAATACTCGGCTTTTGTGCATATGCATGTTTGTGTAGACATGAGTACTAGAGACGGTGATATGTGTGTTTTATTTTGATGAAGTTATATTTTGGAATACAGTTGAATTTAAGAAATTGTACGATATTATATGGCTTAATGTCATGAAAGTTCTTTGATATCAGTTGTTTGGTAGCTGATTTGGGAGAAGTTACTACAATTTCTTAGTAGGTGCAGATTGTTGGTAATTTTAACATAAAATGTATTGCTGGTATTTTTATTATAAAGTAGTGTTTTGTGTTTTGTTTTTTGTTTGGGCGTTCCCTATTTCATCATAGCTGGGACTAATAGGTGCTATCACCTCAGGTCAGGGTGAAACTGGGAAGAACAACAATTAAAAGGAGGTTCTACACTCCTCAAAACCTCCAGTCTCCCAATCAGAAGCCTTGCTGCCAGATGTAGTTTATCGTTATACCGAGGATTAGTATAAATGGTAATCTATTATTTATCTGCACTATGGCAAGGTGTAATGGTCGTATTAACTAAGGAATGAAGGAACAAGCAGAATTATAACGAGGTATTATTATATAATCATTAACTAATCAATAATAAATAAGTCATATCTTGCATAAACAACTCTAACATAATGAATAATAATAAAATTTGATAATCAAACATTGCTTGGTATTTTTTGTATATAGTTTGACATATTATTGTCATTTGACATATAATTGAGACAAATAATGTTACTCTTGCTACTTTTATTAGAACACTTTGGCAACTACATTCTTGTACCTTCCTCAGATACATAATTTATCAATTATTTCATTAGAAATAAAGAAAAGAATGATAAACTGTTATGTAATAACAGCCTTCCTGTATGGCAGTTAATGCTGGACAATTTCTTCACAGATAAAAAAAAAAAACAAAACATAAGGCAACTGAGATGTGGTTCTACAGAAGGATGCTGAGAATACTATGGATTGAATATTTAAATAATGAGCAAGTTTTAAGAAAGATGGAAACATAAAAGACACTTATACTGAGAATCAAAGAGTCACTTGAAATGTCTGGAACATGTAATGAGGAAAAAAGGACTGCAGAATTTGACCCTCACAGGACATATTGACAGAGAGGAAACAGTGAGTAATATGCCTAATGTTATGGTCCGGTTCCTTGTACCACGGTGATAGTCCAAGGTAGAACCAATAAAGAAGAACTCGAATATGGATATGGAATAACACAGATATATTACAAACAGGACTATATACAGAGAAGTAGAAGTGTTAGTACGAACAATCAGGTTTAGTAGTAATTGTCTGAACGCGACTCTGTTTCGGACTGCCTCTGACTCGACTGATTGACTTCTGACGGACCTCACTCCAGACTGAATGACTTCAGACGGAACTCTCTGCTTCCTCTTGAGGCACAGTATTTATTACGTATGGAATAGTCCATTACGTTCTTATGGGTAAGGTCTCATAACACCTAACAAGCTTGTATGAATGGATGGCAGAACAGGGAGGGATGGGGAAAAGACAGAACTTACTAAGAGTTACAAAGGATATGAAGTTGTGGAGACCCCAAAAGATCGGCTGTTAGACTGTGGTTATCTAGATTGAAATAGACAATGTTTTCTTTCTGAAATGTCATTTAAAAATCGTCCAGTTCACACTTCACCCTAGTCTTTTGAACAGCAGTAGAGGTTTATCACTTGTTTTCCTGTTAAGGATTGAGTCTCAGGTTCCTTCTAACAATCTTTTCATTCTCTTTCACTCTCAGTAGCCCCTTGCATCTTAGTGGCATTATCATCTTGAATGGGGTGAACTGATTAAAAAAAATATCTAAAATTGAACAACAATTTGAATTTTTTTATTAAAATGGCTACTGAATTTTTTTCATATGCAAAATTATATTTATGGATGAACTCTGCAGGTTGCAGTTATTAGGTTGGTGCAAAAATAATGACGTAATAATGTCGTTTTTTGACGTTAAAAAATACGTCAAAAAACGACATTATTACGTCATTTTTTTTACACCAACTTAATACATGTGTTCAAGAGATTTTCATGAAGATCAAGAGGAAGTGATCTTTTTTACAACATTTCAGAAAAACGTATCTACTTCAAGCTATGATAATACTAAACAGAAGGTGTAGGGAACTTTCCGGAACTGTTTATGCTTACTGATTGGTCAATATATATTATGCTGTTTATTTTTATTTATTTTTTATTTTTTTACATTCATGCTCTGCTTTGATTTATATAAGCTCATTCTTATTCCATATTGTGTATATTTAATATATCATAAGTAAAAACAAAGTATATCTCTATGAAAATATGGATACAATGCTTGGAAGTGTAAAATTTAATAAAAAAAATATTTTTCTTAACGTTTTGTTCTCAATGACCATTCTCAAAACAACTGGAAGAAAATCATTACTACACGAATCCTGCTATTTAAAAACGTGTTTAATTTGAACAATTTTAACAGTTAATAAAATTTTAAAATAAATATACATGTAAAGAATTGTTGGGATTTGTACAGAGGAAACTTGTGGAAATAAAATGTAAATATGCTAATTTGATATAGGGAAAGAAAATAAAAGAAAGTTATGGTGAGGAATATAAAATGCATGTCTGAAAACCAAAAAGAAAAATCAGAATAGGAAAATAAAAAAATTTAAAACATTTAACTGGTTTTCACATATTCTGTTTTGCATACTTTGATCAAATATTTATAAAATACAATTCTTTTATCTTTTCTAGAAATTAAAAGCAAGAAAATCAGTTCTTTTACCTAATTATTGAATTATCCAGTAATGGACTGATATACTTATTCAATTAATTCAAACTATTGTTTTTATCATTGTTATTATAGACAAACAGTTTTGGCCAAATATCCTCAGGCTATTATCAAGATGAGAACAAGTGTTCAAATAAATAGCAACCATCTGAGAGATATTTCAAAATGGCTGCCTATTTATAATTTTGCACTCTTTCAGAATGACTTAGATACAGGATGTTCAAATGAAACTTAAAGCCTAATAACACCCCAAATATATATATATATAAATATATATACATATAATCTGTGGGTAAGCAATCCAAGTACATCCTATTAATATAAAATATTAAAACTGATCCACAAAAGAGAGCTCAATATAATTTTTATTATAGAGCATATAAGTGAATTACAATTAATGAGATCCAAATGATTTACCTCATACAGATGATCATTTCGACCATGGGAAAGTAGTTTTTCTATTTTAGTACACGTATTTGCATTAATAAATCCAGGGAAAAACTACTTTTCCATGAATGAAATGATCAACTGTATGAGGTAAATTGCTTGGAACTCATTAATTGAAATTCATATATATATATATATATATATATATATATATATATATATATATATATATATATATATATATATATATATATATATATATATATTATATATATCTGTATATCTATATATATATCTATATATATATATATATATATATATATATATATATATATATATATATAAAAACAACATGCCTTTTGAATGTCAAATTATATTGTCAATTTGTCACCCCCAAAATCAAAATAAAACAATAGATCTTTTAGATGATGAATGAATCGAGACACAAATAAGTTAAAGAAGGAAGCTTGCATTGTGGTTCACTGTTTTTTTTTTTTTATCTCACTTATTATTGGGTAACTATTGCAAAAATAGGATTTTTATTAAATCCTTTTGTATATTTTTGATCTTCGTGTGAATTCACAAAACTTTCTGATATCTTGTTTTTGATTGTTTTGAAGATATTGTTACTGCAGCTGAAAATCTTACATAAATAAAATTTATAAAGCAAAGCAATAAAAAAGAAATATTTTAAAAAGAAAAAAAAACAAGTTAGTAAAATTGTTAAGCAGAGAAACATCATCATAGATTGCTGCAGGATGTTTGGCAGATGTTATTGGAAATCCCAGAACACAATTTTGAAGGTTGAAATTGTCTCTGAAATTTTTATGAGCAGGTGATTATTTATTTGAGAAAGTTTCAGTGCAGAATGTTCTGTAACTTGTAAGAATCAGTGGAGAATTTTTCATCTCTGGAATTACCTCAATACAAATATATGTTGCAAGAGAAAACACAAAAAAAATACATGAAGCAGCCATCTTAGAGATAATTCAAAATGGCCACCTATTTATACTTTTGTACTGCCTCATAGTGACATGGATACAGGTTTGTTGAAATGAAGCTTAAAGCCTAACAACACACACATTATTAAAAACAACAATTGCATCGATGAATTTTAATGATTGACTTTTTCCAAATTATGAATAATCCTTCTCAGACATGGAGGAAATTCTGTCAGAAATTGTTCAAAGTTCATTTTGGAAGGAAAGTACAAGAAATATTGTTCAGGCTTTTTTAAGTCATCATCTGGGTAGTTAGAGACAATTGGTGAGTTTTGTGCAACTAGAGAGCGTTGTGATGCAAGCAAGTTGTGACGTGTTTTTTATATTAGTTCTTTCGATTAGGTTATTAATGACAACAGTTTTATACTTTTCCATTCATTTTATTAAAAAAAATGTTACCCCCACAAAAAAAAGGATATTTGTTATATTATGAAATTTGTGTGTCATGGGTGTGATTGTAGGGTCCCTGTGAGTAAGTGGTATTGTTGTATATGATGGATTGAATGGCGATGGATAAGGTCTTGTGGCGAATGAGTAAATTGTAATGGAAGATTGGATTGTGAATCAGATTAGCTAGATTTCAGTTAGTGTAGACCAGCCTTATCCTACTTCAAGCTTCGGCCTCTTGCCACAAGTGTAATTCAATTTGCAATAAATCTACAGTCAGTTATAGTTTAGAAGGCAAGAACAGGAGGATTTCTATGGTAACAAAGAAAAGAGTACTGAGCTGCTATGTGACATCTGTCCTCCTATATGGCAATGAATGTTGGGCGGAATCCTCAAGGATGAAGAAAAGACTCAAGATGGTGGAGAAGTGGTTCTACAGAAGGAGGATATCATGGAAAAAGCATGTGAGCGACAATGAGGTCTTGGAGAGGATGCAAACAAGGAGGAAGCTTATGCTTAACATAAGGAAAAGGCAGATGAAATTTCTGGGACACATGATGAGAAAGGAGGTCCTAGAGAATCTGATACTCACAGGACAAATAGAGAGAAAAAGAGACAGAGGAAAGCAGTGCATGGCATGCATGGACAGGTGGATGGCAGAGTGTAGTCTGGATGAGTTGGTAGAAACACAAAACCTGTGGAGTGAAGTTATTTACATTTAAGTGAACAAATTATTTACCTCGCTATTTTTAAGGAAAACTTTCAGCTATCTCATTTTTTTTTTATACTTAGCTTTCAACTTTATGTTTACGATGCTTTATGGAAAATATATTATAAAGAAATTAAAAAATAAGACCGTTAAGAGTGAGATTAAATTTCATAAGAAAGGTATCTAATTAATTTATAGATACCTTTCTTATGAAATTTTATCAGAAGTGTACATAAAATACTATAATTTTATGTACATTTATTACATTTTACTGTGTTATTTGTATTTCCATTCATTTTATTATTAATTTTGATATTTCATTTATGGAAAAATGTCATAACTGAGATTAATATAAAAATAAGATCATATAAATTTCACAAGATGATACTGATACTTGTAGGTACCCTTCTCAGTTGAAATTGAAAAATCAAATTAACTTCTTGACACGTGTTTTGCAAAAGAAAAGGCCTTAACAGCGGAGAACAATGCTTAACTCAAATAACGCAGCTTAATTGTATTCTGGTTGGTCTTCCATACTTTATAATTACAGCCCGATTATAAACACAAAATTACATTTCTTAATTACTGCGGATCTTCTGATTAGTCAAAACAATACAATTTACAACGTGCTAAAAAAGATCTATCTCATAAGGACACTTAGGAAAACTGACGCGGCTTTTAACTGATTTTATAATATTTAACAACTTATAATTAAAGAAATAACAATTAATTGTATTAAAAATTCATTTTTCATTGAAAAAATATTTTTACTTGTCCATATTCAGAAAAAACAACTAAAAGCAATAAAAGCTTTTGTAATTAAATAATATCTTTGTTTTATTGAGTTTTGTATGTTACAATTCAGAGCTGATTTTCAGGTAGGGGGTCCAATTAAAAAAAAAAAAAAACATGATTTGCATTCCTCAAAGCCTTGTGCTTTTAACTATTGTAATCATTAAACTAGATTCGATCGAATTTCTAGCATTTTCATAAAATTAGTTATGACGGGGGGTAATAAATATAAAAAAAATATTTCTGCCATGACTTTAAAAAAGAAACATATTTGTAATAATTTCCATCATCTATGAATAGTTTGTCATTAACATCCGACAATTATTTTTATTTTTGCAAGATTTTCCAAATTAATGTGTGTCATACAAAAAAAAAAAAAAAAAGTGCTAAAAATTGTATATGTTATTTTACTCGTTCCGGTGATACAAAAAGAAACAAGATTTTTTTAATCAAAATTTAGAAATGTTCTAAAAAGAAGGACATTTTTTTTAAAAATAATTAAAAAAAACTTTGGTCTTTCCTCTTAATAATAACAAACATTTAGACGATAAAATTTTGTTTTCGTCAAGTTTGGTGTCTTTTTTATCAAGCTATGCTCTTTTTTTAGCGATCTCATGGAGGTACCTAGTTTAAATATTAAGTGACCAATCAGAAGTTGAGATTTTCTGAAAATAAGTATTAAGATGAATAAGCTCTGTGGTCCACTTTTTGCACAGAAATCGACATTGATATTCGGACATGATTTAAATATTAATTGACCAATCAGAAGCTGAGGTTTTCTGAAAATATGTATGAAGCTGAATAATCTCTGTGATCCACTTTTTGCACAGATTTGTACAAAAATTAACATTGATAAGAAAGTGGTAGCGGGATGCTAAAAAGTGGTGATATTAAAAAACAAAAGAATTCCTTTCTCCTTTGATATTACCAATTTTATGATATCGTAAACTTTTTGTCAGTGTTTTATGTTTATTTTAATCAAAATTATTATTGTATAAACCTCGTATATTTGATTTATTTTATTTCTGTGTAGACACCTTTGTGTTTTTAAGCAGAGAAATTAGCATCTATTGTCCTAGAGATTGAAACAAAAAGGATGCTTATATTTAACATCAGAAAGAGTGAGTTGAAATTTCTAGGGCATTTCTAGAGATCGGAAAACATTCAAGAAAGAAATTCAAATCATTAGCAGTTTAAGTGTAATAAAAAATGGCTATAAGTATGTCGCAAAAAGATATCTTAAAAATATATATAAAATAGCCATACATTGACCGATCGAAACCAAATTTTGGAGAGAAGGGCAAACAGGTAAGTGGGTACAATATGCAGTTGGTCGAGGTAGGACTTTTATCAAAGTATTTTTCCAAACAAACCAGCTTATCAAATTTCATCGAGTGGTTTGCGATTTTGAACGAAATGTAGAGTTTGTAAAATTCCATAAAAATGTTAACAATAACTTCAACAATACTAAATACTTTGAGGGTTTCAACACGGGTTAGTGTTGCAAAAAAAAAAAAACGAGTGTTAAAAACTCTGCTTGACGGTTTGGATTCTGTCCTGATCGTACACCCCCACCCATGCTGTGCTTATTTTAGATCTGGGGGGAGCTTTGGGCAAAGTTGATCCAAACATCCGTTGAGCCAAACAAATCCCTTCACAAGATAAACAGATAATTATTTGTCTATATTTCTGAGATGAGGTATTATGTACAGTATTTACATTAGTCGGACTATTGTCCTCATCTTTGTCGCCATATTTGTCACAACGTTTCGGCCGTTGTACGCTCCGGCCTTCTTCAGGAACTAGAACAGTCTACCCCAGTGATCGAAATAAAGGGTTCAGTTCGAAATTCCAACCACCTGAAGAAGGCCGGAGCGTACAACGGCTGAAGCGTTGTGACAAATATGGCGACAAAGATGAAGACAATAGTCCGACTAATGTAAATACTGTAGATAATTATTTGCAGGATAATGCCTATTCATAAAAACAAATACAGCGCATTTATTCAGTTTACTTTATCAATTCTAACATTGATCTATTCCTAAAAACAACTGCTTGGTCTGTTCTCATATGGTCAAAGTTAAGTGATTCATTGGTTTTGTAGTTAACGTAGTACAGTCAGGCTGATGTGGTGCCAGGCCTGCAATCAAAGTTGAAATCTTCTCGGTGCAAAATCTGTTGAGGGCGGCAGTTGGTGATCTCGGCTCCTTATTTCTTTCAGCCACAACGGCAATTTCCTCAAACTCTGAGCGTCGAACATCGCTCTTGGTCCAAAATCGCATCTTACACTCAAAATCCGGCTCACTGATCGGGGATTTGGGTTAAATGATTAATGATCCGTAAGACCCAATCAATCACTTTTCGCACTCTTCCGAATTTGTCTGAGTCAATTTCCTGCCCACCTTCATCGTGGTGAACCCGCAATTTCATAGCCTCTGATTCCTCTCCCTATCACCATGAGGGCGAGACTCCACCTGTTACGTTATCGGATAACTCTGCTTCTATATAAAGTCTTTGGTGAAAATTATAATTTTCCAAAGTCAGCATTACTTATATTGAATAACACGCCTGTAATGATCTTCATACATCAACGTTTTCAACGAAATAATTTCTTAACTCGTGGGCGAAAATTAATTATTTAAAAACAGTAATACATCCTGAATCAACAATAAAATTGCTGTATAGGATTTTCCGGCTTCGTTTTGTATATGGCCGAAAGATATATTCATCTATTATTCAGGAATTCCCTTTAAGTACGAATGCACTCATCAGTTTCTCCAGGCCGGCAAACCAATGAGAATCCATCTCAAAGAAATGTGCTCTGTGTCTATAATCAGTGGAATGTTCTCGGTTCCCTTTGCCCAACAGTCACAAGGCAGACAAATCCATCAAAATTTATCATCTGATTTTCGTCAGCTTCTATTATTTTTCACCAAAGGATTTTATTTCCCATAAACCAAATAACCACTCTACACATTTATAATGTGCCTGTAAAATCCCAGTTACCTAGAGCGGCCTCCCAACTCTCTCATATTAAACCAGAAAGGTTAACCCCATTCCAACTGACTGCCAATTCGCTTGTAAAACACACGCACCACGCAGATGAAGAAGAAACTTGAAGCAACAGAAATATGGTTCTACAGAAGGATATTGAGAATACCATAGACTGAACGTGTGAGCAACGACGAAATTTTAAAGAAAATAAAAACAAAATGGATCCTTATATTTAACAGAGAGTTGAAATTTTTAGGCAACTGCATGAGTAATAAGAGCTTCGAAAATCTAATACTTACAGGACACATTGAAGGCAAGAGGGACAGAGGAAAAACAACTTACCTAACGAATGTAAATTGCAGTTTAGGAAAGATAACAAAAAGACAAAATTTATGAAGAGCTACAATGGGCAGTAATTTGTGGAGAGCTACGATCGCGAACGTCAAGAAGGGATACTGTACATAAAAGAAGAAGCATTTTCGTCACTATATAAAAAGGAGGAACTAAAAGTTTTTTTCGGATCGATCAAAAACAATTCTATCCCCAAATTCTAATTCTTTTAGATTTTCATCTATTTTTCTCGGATTTTTTTAAAAATCTGTTTTTTCTTTGTTGATGAGTTTTAGTTAAAACGAACAGCAATAGAAATTTCAATAACAGATAACACATGGCATTTTAATTTATTTTAATGCCAATGGAGAAATAATGTAAAAGTAATATAATACTTCATAGAGAAAAAAAAAGGAAATTTATATCGATAACGAGAAAGTCTTGGTCGATATTGGCATTTTATTAAGCGTGAAAGTGTCTAGCATCTCTTTTCGTGCATTAAAAATTACCGGACAAAGAAATATAAAAGCTGATTCCAAGCTTATTTAGAGGATATCACTATTAAGCAACTGTTGCACATTGTAAGACGAGATAAAACCAGAAATCTTGAACGTGTTTGCAATGAAAAAGCACCGCCATTATCGTGTAGTTTTCACAAAAATATAGCTTCCTTATTACACGTATACATGATCATCTCATAATTATCGCAAGTGTTGGACATTGTATTTAACTCGAGTACATCGTTAGTCGGGGTCAACCTGAATTCTAAGTTATATAACACCTTTTAACATCTACAATACTATCTTACATGAGGTATGATCCTAACATTGTATAGAACCTGTTAGTTTTGTAAATATTTGTTGGGCGAAGACAATTTTTTGCATTGTGGATCAAATCCAATAGCTTGTGTAGAATACCGCACCTTTTCTGCCAGGATGCTCGGTAGGTATCGTTCTATGCAGAACTATTAAAGGAAGGCCATAAACCTCCTCTTTCTCTTTTTCTCTCATTTTTTTCGTGCTTGCACCAGGATACGGTAGGTAAAAGACGTGTCCAATATTTCTCCGAGCAGCAGATATCTTCACCCAACCATGTGACAAACTCTTGAACACACAAATACTCACTACAGCTAAGCATATAATTTTTTTTTCTTTTTTGAAACATTTGTATATACGTAAATATATTTTCTCTTTCTCTTATTTTGTGAGCTGTGTTGTTCTCTTCTCTCTCTCTCTCTCTCTCTCTCTCTCTCTCTCTCTATATATATATATATATATATATATATATATATATATATATATATATATATTATAAATTAACTGATTTAAAATATTTTTTCGCTACACAGTAATAACCATGTTTGGAAAACTGAAGCTGAAAACTTCAAATTTAATTATATAATTAAATTAAAAGTATTAGTTCCGTTTCATCTTCAAGCGAATTTTGGAATAAATTCGATTGAAGTTTTTAGTTTCAGTTTTTGAAACATGGTTATTACTGTGTGGCGAAAAAACATTTTAAATCAGTTAATTTATAATATTTATGCTCTGTAAATTTACATTGAGCACTGTTTTGTAAAAATAAAAAATATCAATAAGAACACCGGATTGTTACTGTTCTTTATATATATATATATATATATATATATATATATATATATATATATATATATCCTCCCCGTGTCAAAAATATTCTCTTTTGAAAATGTTTCATTTTCTTTGAACGTCTTCATCATAGCAACAAATCGTACCCACCCCCATTATAAACTGGTGACCAACAGTAACCTCGTCCATTTCAATCCTGCAGCACTTACTACCTGTTTTCACTGGAGAGCCAAGACTAAACCAACCCCAGAAATATTTTACTATTTTAAAAAGATTTGAACATGTTACAGTTTTGTCCAATCAAAGCTTAGCATGAGAAAATTACAAATTTTATTGTTTTTACTGCTTTGAGCTTTCTAAAGTCCAGTTTGGCGTTATTATATAAGCATACTCAGACTGAGAGGAACCCAGATGAGGCTATGCTGAAGGACAGAGTCTTGTTTGGGGAAGTAGACAGAAACCCGACCCCATGTATGCGGGTCTACGGGGAATTTTGGCTCGAGCGTGCGTGCTCGGAAAACTCCACATTAAAAACCGGCCTCGTGACACATCCCGACGTGGGGAAGTCTCAGGTGTAAACGTTACAGGACATATTGAAAGCAAGAGGGGCAACTCGACGCGGTGTAATGGTTGGCAAGCTTTTGCCAGATCAGTTACGACTGAATAGTGAATTCGATCCTCACTGGGTGTCCTATACTTTCGGCCATGTGCCACATCTAGGCTATACTTAGAAAATCATCATATTGAAAACAAGAGGGGTATAGGGAAACAGCGAGTAACCTGCCCAATGTGCTTGTGTAAATGGACGGAAGAAGAAGGATTGGGAAGGACAGTGTGAAGACAAACATTATTAAGAGCTACAAAAGATAGGAAGTTGTAGAGAGTCATGATCGTCCCACCCTGCAGGGACACAACACATAGAAGGAATAAGAAGACATAACATTACTAAATATCATTGCTCGCAGTTTACAGGAGAAAATAAAGTACAAGCTTATAGACTTAGAGAAATTGGCGTGTAATTTCATTTGTCAGCGAGTCTTTTGATCTCTAGCCACTTCATTTCCTTCTTTGAGCAAAGAGAGTTCCATGGCTTGGATTTCTGTAAACAAGCTGGCATTTTTTTATATGTCTGAACACATGCTGTTTAATATTCATTTGTTATTCTTTTATTAGGGTGTATTAAATGTATTTTTGTTTGTTCTAAATCAACTGTAATGTTTCCAAAGAAGAATCTGTAATGTAATCGATTTTGACTTGACATCAAAACTTCGGTCATTTTCTCAATGATGTGGAGTCGCTTCCCTCTGTCTTTTCTACGAGTATTTTCATGGCAACTGCTCTGATGAGCTTTTTTTCCTGGTGCGCCGACTATGCGAATTTAATGGTGCTACTAGATTGGTATCTAGGTAACACCCTTTTACTGTTGAAATAGCCAAATACGATCACCATTTCTACTCCAACAGTTTCTTTTCTCGCACTTCACGCCTGTATTAGGTTGGTGCAAAAGTAATGTCGTTTTTTGAAGTTAAAAAAATACGTCAAAAAACGACATTATTTTTGCACCAACCTAATAGAATCCTTTTCCGTTGCTTCCTTGATAACTACAATCTTCAAAAATTTAAAATGCAACGTTGCAATCTTCTATCTTCTTGAATTCCATTCATCTTTTTTTCTTTCCTCAATCTTCCCTATACTCAGTCCTTTCTCCCACTTTCACTCCCTGTAATTCCCTGCGTACTAGGGGCATTTCCTCCTTGCTTGGGTGAAATGATTTGAAAAAAATCTTTTCTTTTAAAGCTTAAGTAACTCAGATTATATTTTCAGTACAATTTGTTATAATACCTAGTGGACCACGATAACAGAATTCATGGATTATTAGTATGACTGTAAGCATTATCTATGGTAGCATTAACAGTGTTATCAGCATTAGCATTCATTTTTTGAGCAATGCGTCAAACTGACGTGAGTAAACAAGATGGCGGCTTAAGCGATATGTTTCCAAGCTCCACTTAATTTATATATACTCTTATGAATTTCACTGGAAATGTAAAATCATATATTGGCTTATATGGCATTTTTAGGATCCTAGCTCTTCTGAAAGTTTCCCAAGGACAGCGATTGAATTCTGTCTTGCTTTTTAAAGCCATTGACAACGGATAGCCATTCACTCTGGGCTTTGTTTCAAGGTACAAATTACCCTGCTTACAACACTTCAACCGGTTTTAGGTTATATTGTCAGGTATTGTTTCATTTCCTTCCACTCCTCGAATTTTGCAAGTAAAGTGGTTCAGTTTTAAAAAAATACTTTAAAATTACCAGAATCGCAATACCTAAGAAAAAAAAAAAAATAGACGAGGCATCCCTGGACAGGAGTAGTGGAACGAGAACAGTCTACCACTGTAGATTAAATAAAAGGGTTCGGTTCAGAATTCACTGTATGTTACCCGGGTCGACATTCAACTGAGGAAGACTGGGGGGGCACAACAGCCGAAATGTGATAACAACAACAAAGATGAAGACAATAGCCCGCATGTAAATAGTGTAAATAGCTCAATACTTGTATCTGACATTTTGGAATTATCACACTTGCTGATATCTACCGCTAATGACCGCTAGATGGCATTGACAATGCTGTAACATAGTGGAAAAGACTCGTTCTTTCTTTCTTTTATTCTCTCTTAGCTCCCATCATGGGAGCTAAAGAGAGAATATGTAAGACTTATCTCATTCACCTCTGGGGGAACTTTTTGATCTCCAGGGAACTCCATGTTGAATTGAACCTGGCATTAGTAAGTAGAATTCAAAATCTAACATTAAAATTGTTATAAAATAAAATAAAACATATCTCGGCTGATTTACAGGCAAATACTCAAGCGCGAGAACCGGATGTGAACGGGACAAAGCCCTGTCACGAAATGACCATTATCTTCGTTTACAAATGTTCCCGACACATGTGTTCCGGTCGAAAAATAAAATAATATTTAAAGTGCTCTATTTTTCGTCCAATAAAAATGCTTCCCTCCTAATTATACTCGCTTCGTTTTTCGAGCCTGTTAAGCCATAAAAAACGCTATAAAAGGGGTCACACGGAAGTTCAACAGGACAGTCAACAGGTGGCCACCGAAGAGACCTGTTCACAGCAGGGTAGTGCCAGCGTCAACATGTGTGAACTACTATGAGAGATCGACCTAGATCCGAAGCCGGCTTATGAACTTTACCACAAGGGAGCTGTCCCAAACCCTCACGTTCCTGTTGAAATAAACCGCGTAAATCTATTTCTGCTGTTGTCGCATTTCTTTCTTGCAACCATACGCTTGTCTATAACAAAATCTATCAAAATGAAAAAAAAAAAATCATGTATGTGTATAAGTAAATTCGTTGTATGTAAATTGTTTTTCTGTTTTTACCATTCAGGTCTGAATATCCAAAAGTCTCAACAAGGCCTATTCTTCAAATATAGCGAACATATACAAAATCGTTTTTCCTTCTTTTATTACAATATACAGTCGTTTTTTTTTTGTTTGTTTGTTTGAGAGGCACACCTATAAATCAACTCAGCATTAGAGAAAACTAATATTGTTTTCAACCAATCAAAATCTTGAAAAAAGAAATTGTGTAAGTGTATCTATCTGTGTTGTCGGAGTTAGCTCCACCTAAATTCCCAAATTTTCATTAGGGATCATTCTCCCTATAATATAAATACTGGGCGAATACTCACCTCGTTCTCTTTTTCATTTCTTCATTTCAGCGACTACAATGTAAGCTCTCTTAGAAGATCCGCGTCTTCTCATTTGTGGGAGACGTCATGAACATTATACACACGTACACGTACGCACGAACATTCACCAAAGAACAGACACCAATATTTACACACACACATACACAGAGAAATGTTATTGTCCATTTTAAAAATGTTTTGTTTAATACATATATTTGTTTATATATATATATATGTGTGTGTGTGTGTGTGAAAAGTGTGTGTGTATATATATATATATATATATATATATATATATATATATATATATATATATATATAATTATTTATATGTTATATGCGCGATACTTATTAGAAAGCGCACAATATCAGAGATAGAGCTAACATATTTCGTTGGATTGATGTGAGTTTGTGACCCTGGGTTTCACGCTTTTGCGATCGTCAGGGTCACAAACTCACATCAATCCAACTATATATATATATATATATATATATATATATATATATATATATATATATATCGTGTTTGTTTATCGTCTTTACATCTTCAGTTGGACTTGAGTCCGGCAATTTTCTTGTAGTTAGACCTTTTAATATTTTACCAGAAGTTAAACACACGTTTCTTATACAACAACACGCAAACACACACGGTCCTCTACAGTGTCACTCTTATGGAAGCCGATCTTACAAGAAGGACATTTAAAGGTACAGCCAAACTAAAATGTTAGTCAATCTGTCTAACCAATACGCCATTTTACTCGGGCTTTAAGCACCTCTCTTATTTTTCGATAAAATAAATTGTTATTGGTTATGTAACTTATTTTTCTTTGTTTTTTTTTTTAATCAACCGCCTCCAAATATTCGAAACTTTTAGTTTAACAAGGTCTATTTCGCAAACGTAGCGGGTGTGCATTTGTCCAATTAAAAATCCTTATGGCGTCGACAATAGAGGATGTTTAAGTCGCTTGGATGAACCAGAATTTGTAAAACTTGGACCCGATGTTTTGCAGCTCAGGCTAGGGCTACAAAATTGAATGGACAATGGATGGTAGCGGGTGTTGCTCAGACATGGAAGAAGATGAAATTAGACCAAGATCTCCATGAAAAAGAACACGACATAAACCTCAAAGGGTGAGAGGAAGAAAGAGGCTGTAGAAAAAGATTGAGAACAACCAATGGCATTAAATCTCCTCGGTTCAGTGAGGTCAATTGTATTAGTAAATAGGATAGTAGCTATTTGAATGTGTTAAGTAGCAGTGATATAAAGTGTATAGTAAATTAAGAGACATAGAGAAGATGACTACTGACCACATAATACAGCAACCCTGAGCACAGTAAAAAAAAACATAACTGACCAGTTAAACCTACATCAAATTTTGCTTGAAGTTCAATAATTTAGCTACGAAGACATTCAGAATTCTTTAGGCTGCACACAAGATTTTGTGTGGCTTGAATGTTTCAAGAAAGGTTGGTTATCTGTTCAAAATGAGTGTTCAGGAAAACTAATCACCAGCAAAAAGCAGAAAAATATACAAAAAAATTTGTGACTTCATCTATGCAGAGCGCCACTGAACAATCCATCAGACTTTACACATTAATATAATCAGTTATTGGACGTCCCTAGAGATTCTAGCACTGGAGACTTTCCAATACCAATATATATATATATATATATATATATATATATATATATATATATATATATATATATATATATATATATATATATATATATATATATATATATATATATATATTTGTGTGTGTGCGTGAACAGCCAAGGAACCGTCAGTTTTCCGATCACGAGACATGGGTTCAAATCTTGGGCAGGTGATATTTGGTTATATACTGGAGCCTCTGACTCGGATGAGTAATGTTACGGGACACATTGTAGTTGGTCAAAAGAATAGTTGCCTGAACATTTATTAATTATATATATATATATATATATATATATATATATATATACATATATATATATATATATATATATAAATGGACAAAGACCGACAATTATTTAAAACATTTTTATGTTTATACATTCTTTTCATAGATACAAATATTTAAGTAACTGCTCTGTTTATAATAAAAAGTGTTAACAACATTTACCGGCCTGAAAATTTTCTATGAAAATTTCTCGGACTTTCAGGCCGGTAAATGTTGTTAATACTTTTTATTATAAACAGAGCAGTTACTTAAATATTTGTATCTATAAAAAGAATATCTAAACATAAAAATGTCTTAATATATATATATATATATATATATATATATATATATATATATATATATATATATATATATATATATATATATATAGGGCGTTCTAATTATCTGAAGATTGTGAAACATGAGAGTAATAATGACTCGAAGCTCTTCTTTGTTAAATGATGAATGTTGTAAAGTGTCTTTTCTCTATCTGGGTATCCTGGGCATTGAGCACTTTCTTTACTGCATACGTTGGTGTTCGCCTCTTGGTATTTACTTTTTTTCTTTACTTATTTGGGATGCTTTCTTGTCTAAGGTGCCCGGTCGTCTGGAAAGTCTACTGTTTGTCACACCAACATCGTTGGTTTTTCTCTAGTATATATATATATATATATATATATATATATATATATATATATATATTCAGAGTGGCTATATGGACATTTAAACAAAGATATACACCATCAAAAATGATATTCTCTTATGCTGGCATAGAAGATTACTATGCGATGATAACAGTCACGGAATAGGAGACACAAGTCGTAAATTCATGATACGGTTCTATGACGTCGTGTCACGCGAGAGACTAAAATATTAACAACAGAACCATATTTCTAGATGCAATGTAATGTGTTTTGACTAGTTTGAAGTGTAATTTTGTTTAAATGTCCATATAACCACTCTGAAATTGTGTCATGTGAGCCGAAAGCTTAGATCAAGGAACAGCATAGTGAAAAAATACCCAAATGTTGGACAATCTTTGTCTTTATTTTCTCCCGAAATTAAAGCAACTATACGAAGTTTAAAACGGCTCATTTAACAATATATGTTTGAATAATAATCTGCTGTCCCAATACATTATATATATATATATATATATATATATATATATATATATATATATATATATATATATATATATATATATATATATGTATCCTTGTGCAGGTATGCAGAAAATAGAAAAGAACACGTTGGGTGCATAATCCGGGGTTCCTTAGTATTTTTGTTTTTATTTTTAAAAAACCGTGCTCCATGGAGTATATATATATATATATATATATATATATATATATATATATATATATATATATATATATATACTCCATAGTGTGTTATTGCTACCATATAACCCAGTACTACTTGCCACATGATTAAGTGATTTTCACAACTAAAACATCTCCACAGACAAGTTTACCTGGGGAGGAGTGTGTCTGAAGCTCTTGCAGAATCTCTATCTATAAAAGGCAGGATGTGTGTGCGTGTGTAACGAATGCACGGCCGCAATTTTCGACGGATTTGCACCAAAATTTACATGCTCCAAGTTAGTGGGAAGGCCAAGACCGACTTTGCATTTCCCAACTCCCATCGATATTGGAAATAATCGATTTTTTCATGCTTTTACGGCAGTTTTCATGTAGTTTGCTGCCATTTTCTACTGGCCACAGCGAGAGCCTATAGCTGGCTGTCATGGATAGGCAGGAAGATTGTATTGGTCAGCGGGAGAGCCAACAGCTGACTGAGACGAATGTTAACTAGCATGCTAACATGCAAAAAAATCGATAGCTGTATTCGTCACAAGTGGGAAAAATTTAAATCTGCATGTTATTGGTTATGTAACTTATTTTTCTTTGATTTTTTTATCAACAGCCCCCAAATATTCGAAACTTTTAGTTTAACAAGGTCTATTTCACAAACGTAGCGGGTGTGCATTTGTCCAATTAAAAATCCTTATGGCGTCGCCAATAGAGGATGTTTAAGTCGCTTGGATGAACCAGAATTTGTAAAACTTGGACCCGATGTTTTGCGGCTCAGGGTAGGTCTACAAAATAGAAGAGACAATGGATGGTAGCGGGTGTTGCTCAGACATGGAAGAAGATGAAATTAGACCAAGATCTCCATAAAAAAGAACACGACATAAACCTCAAAGGGTGAGAGGAAGAAAGAGGCTGTAGAAAAAGATTGAGAACAACCAATGGCATTAAATCTCCTCGGTTCAGTGAGGTGAATTGTATTAGTAAATAGGATTGTAGCTATTTGAATGTGTTAAGTAGCAGTGATATAAAGTGTATAGTAAATTAAGAGACATAGAGAAGCTGACTACTGACCACATAATACAACAACCCTGAGCACAGTAAAAAAAAAAATGATAACTGACCAGTTAAACCTACATCAAATTTTGCTTGAAGTTCAATAATTTAGCTACGAAGACATTCAGAATTCTTTAGGCTGCACACAAGATTTTGTGTGGCTTGAATGTTTCAAGACCGGTTGGGTATCTGTTCAAAATGAGTGTTCAGGAAAACTAATCACCAGCAAAAAGCAGAAAAATATACAAAGAAATTTGTGACTTCATCTATGCAGAGCGCCAAAGCCCAAAATTTCTGCATATCCATGTGCTTTTGGTAAATTCTTTAGCCATTATCAAGGGCGATTTATATATTTTTATTTTTAACTAAATATGTGTTTTCCTTTTTGTATGTGTCTGAAGTTAGAAGAACATTTTATGTTCCAAACACAGTCAGTACATTGTAGCCATGTTTATAGTTAATGTTACTGAGTATTGCCTTTATAATCTGATTCTTTTAACCCTTTGATAATGGCTTAAAGAATAGCCAAAGTGCTCAGAAATTTAGAACAGTTTTTAAACACTTTGTCTCCAGAAAAGAAAACACTTGTACAAACACAAGAAAAATTAAATTAAAAGCTTAATTGCACGGCCTTGTTAGTCGCCTTTAATGAAATATGTATAAAAGAGTGATTACTGCCTAAATACACCATATATATATATATATATATATATATATATATATATGACAGATACAGATACTGCATCCAAAGTATTCAACACTGCATGATGACTGTCAGTTTTCATGCCTCAATGTAACTCTCTTATTCCTGTATCTGTCCCATCTATATTTATAAAAGCTCTATCTCTGATAGTGACCTCTCATCCACAATGAATATAGCAAGTTTCAAATAATGTTTGTGCGTATATGTTATATATACATCTCAGATTGACTCACTTAAAAAATCTTCAGCAATTGATCAAACCTAGCATCAAAATTTTTAATTGCTTCTTGATTGAACCATAAACCTTTCAGCATCCCATTCATTCTTGTCAAAATATCTTCTAACCTTGATTAATACATCACAAATTTTTGGCATTCATTGCAAAAGTTTCTCAAAGTATAAGTTTGATAATTGATTCCATTCTTTTTTCAATGACTCTAAGAGCTCTTCCCATTTTTTTTACATTCTTCTGTCAAGTTCATCCCATCTGGGAGTGGCTTCAAACTTATGAATTGTGTGTGTGTATATATATATATATGTTAGATTCTGCATAGTTATGTTTGTACAAAAAGAACACTGATGCAACATCTACATTCATAGCTACACAAAACATCTTATTTTGGTTTATCTGTGATGGGGAGGGTTATATATATATGGTGCTGTGCAAGCTACATCTGACCTTAAACAACTGCACAGAACTCATCTGACATTATTTGTGTTTGGCATTTCTGCTTTGCAGTGTCCAAGAATGGGCAGTGGGAACAGATATGTATTTATGGTGCCAAGATGGTTATCTTTGTAATTGAGCGGACAGTTGCCTATATAGAGGGTGAGGCAAAGTAGCCCTCAGATTCTGGGAAGCCATGTTCTTAATATTTATCTTACAGATTATTAATTTTCATCATTTACTCTTTTTGTTTTATTAATAGCTTTGTTATACAGGAATAAAGTGTTGCTGCCCACACTTGAGTTTGAACTTAGGTCGTCAGTGAGCAAACACAGAATTAAGTAGACCCCGTGACATAGAGGAAATATATAAGTAAGAAGTCTTGTGATGTCTAAAGGATCGCCATTTCTAGTCTATCCTCTATTATTATTCAGATCACTATTTCCTACTCTATTCACTATACTATTTCTCTATTCAGATCACTATACGGATTACTATTCGAGCGAGTATTATCAAACAAGCACTATTAGTGTGAGTGCTAATCGAAGGCATCTGTCACCAATATTGCTCAATGGCATTACTATAATATTATCTACGATTACAAAGTCTCTACTACAATGAACATTATGAAAGTGGCAATGAGTATTCGTTGGCATCACAAAAGTAGCAACGAGTGTTCACTGACATCACAAAAAACTTAATGAAAACTTTTCCTAGAAAGTAGATGAGATTTTCCCCTAAATAAATGGTTAGCTAAACATGTCTTTCATTGATTTCTACCTTCCTGCACACTGAAATAAAAATTGCAAACAATCAACTGATTGCCTTATAAATAGAACTCTGATGCTACTTTTGACCCATGATATACATACATACATACATACATATATATATATATATATATATATATATATATGTATGAAGAGAGAAAGAGAGAGCAAGAAAGAGATAAAATAATTGTAGCTATTAATATATGTAAAATCATATAATTTAACATATATCAAGGTGAGCAGAATTTCTGGCAATAAAGTACTCAATATTTGACAAGGGCAATAATTATTGAATTGGATATATTGAGGTTCAATAATTAATGATATTATCTGACTCTTCAGGATATATATTAAGGCTCAATACTTATTGATATTGATAAGTACTGAAACTTATTTTATCTGATTCAATTATATATATATATATATATATATATATATATATATTAGGTTGGTGCAAAAATAATGTCGTTTTCTCACGTAGTAACATATGTGAGAAAACGACATTATTTTTGCACCAACCTAATATATATATATATATATATATATATATATACTAAAATAATCCTAAGGAGCCAGGCAAACCTACTTAGGTTTTGCCTAAACAGATCGTCAGGGTAAGACTGGCCAGTTTTAACCTGAAGGTCCATTTAGGTGAAACCTATGCAGGTTTGCCTGGCTCCTTAGGATTATTCTAATTTATCACTCTACTTAGCATAATGAGCTCTCTACGTTTTAGTCTTTCTACTCGCTTGGTTTTTTTTTCTTTGGACTTGGAGCTTAAGCATTTGACGATTGGATTGGTTTCGTATTATATTATTGTTCTTGGTTCTTTCTTTTTTTTATTTCCAATTTTTTCCTTGGGTACCGATTTGTTCTATTACAAATTGAGCTATCCGAGGTTTTCCAAACGAGCATTACCAACCATTTACATATATATGAAATGAGAAGAAATAGGATCCAATTCTGAGCATTACCATTTATATATAAATATATATATATATATATATATATATATATATATATATATATATATATATATGTATATATATATATATATATATATATATATATGAAATGAGAACAAAGAGGATCCAATTCTGATGTTTGTAACTTTGAATTTAAAAGAGGGCTCAATACAAAAATAGAGCAGTATTCTTTATTTTAGGATATTACATCAAAAACATGTGAAAAGTGTTACAGAAATGCAATCATGATTTGATGTGTATTAACACATCTCATCAGGCATTAGTAAATAACTGGTTAGTAGACAATTTATTGAGATTTAAAGTCAACATATAACCTCTTTCACAAGAAAAGGAAGAAAAGAAAAATAGTATGAAAGAAAGATGCAAGATATTCTCTTTTTTCCAGAGAAAAGGAAGAATAAGGAAAAAGAGTAAGGAGATTGCAGCAGGATTTGTTTTGTTTATATTCAGATCTACCAATCAAAATGGCCTATGCTAAGTTCAAAATAAGGGGAGAAATGGACATTAAGAAGCAATCCTAAGTAAGGTCATGATCCACAGATTTAGAATCTTAGACACCTCAAGGTGGCATATTCGAAACAAATAAAAATTTGCTACAATGTTAACATTAGACACATGTCATTTTTCCTTTGAGAGAAAAAACATTATTTAACAATATACTTGGCAAACGAGATACTCTGTGAGTTAAAAGTTAAAAACGTTTTTATACTTGGTAAATAATATGGCTCTTTAAGAAATAAATGGAAAGTTTAAACAAATTGATCTAATGAAATTATTAAAAAATACATAGATCTATCAAAATTATTTAAATATATATATCAAATAAAAATATTTAATATATAGATTGTTGTAACCTAGGAAGGGTTACTGAATGAGGAATAACCAAAATGAAGGTTGGAAAATGAAATGGTAATCTTTATAACAAAATACAATACTCGCCAGCAGCGTGGAGTAGGTAAACCACTGCTAGTGGTGGACTACTTAGCATATTACCCCCTACTTACAATAGTGTCCAATGTATTCATGAGGATTGGGGCATTAGTGTAAATAGGCATGGTATATAACATAGGTCATACAAAATAGAATTCAACTGTTAACTAAAAGGTCTTATATAGGGTGTTAATAAAACCAATCAATGCAAAATATCAGCTGAACACCTATTACCTCTATACTAAATATTACCGACATGACTAGAAGAATAACATACTAATTATACTATGTTGAAATTGATCTTACTGACAGAAAGATAAGCTTTATATCATACAACAAGGTTTTTCTAAAATACAAGAAGCTGTTGTTAAATTTCAAAGTCTAGCAAGATTGTAAAGTCAAAGGTATGATATGTTTACAATTAACCGTTAATTCAAATCTTTGATTTAATAAATCATCCCTATTCAAGAACTTGATAATCTACATTTTCTCCTGTAAACACAGAAAACAAGGTTCATATAAGGATCTACATTTAATTTTTTTAGTGCATTCAACAGAGTGTAGCCTCAGAGTGTTGAAATCAGTGTAAGTGGAGAAGTAAAAAAAGAAAATCATCCCTAAGACACCAAAATTAAATTATGTGTCATTAAGAGTACTTATATATATATATATATATACATATATATATATAATTAAAAAAAAGGGGTCTACATGTGCTTCTTATAAAATAAAATAGGTTTCTTAATAAAACAAGGACAAATGAAAGGGGGCCAATATAATTAATATGATAAACATTGATTAAATATTAATTATTAACCATATGACAGAAATGAAGCATGAAGAGAAAGGTTTTAAGTTCTGAATTTTTGTACATGCCAGTGTCCTTCATCAATGAACTGAGGAATAAACAGAGAAATGGGAATTACTCACCAACAGATGTTTTTGTAGATGGTGTATTTTATGGTGGAAATCGTATTGTTAGCAAAAACCTTATCTCTGTCTGATTCCTCAATGTGCCAAACTTTTTATGAAAATAAATTTAAAATTTTGATTGATCCAAATATATATATATATATATATATATATATATATATATATATATATATATATATATATATCAGTGGTGACTCTAGGTCATCAATGTTTGTCAGGTTCATTACATTCTTTAACAAAATATACTATTGTTATAACTTAGATGCTAAAATGATTCTTTTATGCTAACTAAAATATATAATTTTTTAAAATCTCTGTGCATGAAATAAGAAAAAACAGATTTTGGTATTTTAGTATTAATTGTAATAATTTTATGAAAACATACATTTTGAAAAATTTTTCCAGACATGTAAAAAAAACTACTTTTATTGTTTTATAACCTGGTTATCAAGTCACTAATTGGTAGAGTTTGTGTTTGTATATATGTTTATGCATTTGTGTGTTTATGTATACCTTTGTCTGAGAAGTTTTAGTTTAATGATCAGTACTGCTGACTGATATCCTATTTCCTCAATACTACCCCAGTTACACTCGTCACTCCAATCCTCTATTTGACAAGTTAAGGCTGCCACATTCTTTGATTCTCATGGCTTTAAGTCTTGTATGGAACAGTTAAATTGTTCATGCATTGTTGTTCTTATGTTTACATTTGATAGGCATATTGACATTGGAAATTATGAGATTGACGGGTTTTGATTTTCTATCAGATATTGTAAGTAATATATATATATATATATATATATATGTTTTTTGTAATTATTTATGAATTCAGTTTGATCAGGAACACAGTGTTCCTAATCAAACCGAATTCATAAAAACATCAGTCACACTACTACATGCCTATCCAGATGACTTACGTTGCACCTTTCCAACCACAGCTCTATTAGAACCCATTTAAACACACACACAAGCTTACCAGACTTCATCAAAAACATATTAGTAGAAAATGCAAACAAAATAACCTCATCCACATGTAAAAAAAGATTAAAAATAATGGAAGCCTTAATAATAAAAAAGAAAAAGCCAACACTCATTAATATTAACTATGAACACGGCCATAATGTGCTAACAGTGTTCAAAAAATAAAACATCCCTATAACTTTAGAAACATACACACAACCCATACACCCAATTAAAATGTAAAAATAAAATCATCCTTGATAATGGCTAAGTTTATAGCCAAAATGCTTGGAATTGCAGAACATTTGGACAGTTTCTATACACAATGTATCCAGAAAAGAAAACACTTGTTTGAACACAAGAAAAATTAAATAAAAAGCTTAAATGCAGGACCTTGTCTATCGTTTTTAATGAATAATGTATAAATGAAAGATTGCTCCCTAAATACATAATATACATATATATATATATATATATATATATATATAAGTGTTGACTCTGGGGGTCATGGTCAGGTTTGTGGCTAAGCCTGAGTGTATCAACAATCAAGTATATCTATTTCAAAGCAACAAAGAATCTTTTATAGTATGTTGTTTTCATTCTTGAATTCAGCTGGATCCAAAATGAATTGTTTTAACTCTTTGTCTCAAAATATTGACCAAAATATATTTCATTGATATTGTTCATAATAAGAAAGAAAGAAAGAAAAAAACAAAGAATTTAAGTAAAAAATGAATGAAATAAAATTAATGTGTCTAGTCGGGCTGCATAGATCTGAGCCCTATCAAGCTGGAGACATACTTAACAGGCAATGTATTTATTACTTTAATTTTATAAATAATCTTTTAAAAATCTCTAATAATTTGTATGCCCTGTTTTTCAAAGAACACATTTTTATTTCGATTTATTGTTCTCAAATGTCCATTTTAAATTATTCTGTACAATATAAGTCTTTTTAGCACAATGTATTAATTGAAAAAAAGGGAAAATTAAATTTAGCCCAACCTAAAATTGGCAAAAATCAAAGAAAGTCTTAACTCATCGAATAAAGAGTGGCTGTGTGGAGTGTGATTGTGGTAGTGTTGAGGAAATATGATATCAGTCAGCAGTACTGATCCTAAACGTAAAATTCACAGACAAAGAGATGCATAATCGCACTAATGCATACACATATATGCAAACACACATGAGAGATAGGAACACATGTTATTTTTTGAAAAGAAAACATATAGCTAAAGATTTTAAAGTATAAGTAAAGGAATCATTTTAGTATCTTAGTTATACCAATATTGTCACCACTGATTTTATATATATATATATATATATATATATATATATATATATATATATATTTTTTTTTTTTAAGCATTTCATCCCAAGCAAGGCGGGAAGCCACTAGCGTGCAAGGGGTTACAGAGAATTAGAGCTAGAGCAAATAGGAATGATAGAGGAAAGGATGAAGAGAAGGATAAGGGATGGATCAGGGCATCTGGAGGCATCAATTGACATTACATTTGAATAGTTGGAGATTATAGCTATCAGGGAAAGAAGAAAAGGGGAGGGAGTTCGACAGGTGAGAAGTGAGAGACATGAAGCTATTGGAGTAGAAGAGATGGCTACATTTAACAGTTTTAACAGTGAAAGGGTGTGAGCAAGATGAACGCTTAAATTTATGAAGTTTGGGAACCAGTGAAAGCAGCTCCTCGGAGCAGTTACCATGAAAGTATTTGTAAAAAAGACAGACGGAGGCGACGGCATGTCTGTGAGAGAGCAACTGCAGATGAGATGCCAGATCAGGGCCAATTACATTGCATATCTGTCTCTGGATCTTATCAAGAACCCTGGGACAAACAGAAGGGGCATATATTAGTATAGAAAGCCTTCTACAAATCCTCTCCAATTATAATTGTGGCAAACAATAAGCCCAAAACTATCAAATAAAAAAAAATCAAATAAACAAATTCCCTACAAAATAAAGTCCCACTTTATACACGAGTGTGTCCCTAAATTACAAATTTTAAAATGTTTCTCATCATGTTTCCATTTGATCAAAAAGCCTAATAAATATTAGATTTATTATCAACACTTTTTTTTATCTCTTCAGTTTCTTTCACTGGACTTAAGTGTATTTATTTTAAGATAAACACACAGTGACTGAGAGAACTCAATTCAATTCAAAGAAGAGTCTTGCATTATTAGCCATAATAGTCACTGTTTACAAACCCACACTTCCTCCCAAGAGAGCTCAACCAAAATAAATTTTTCAGGAGCATATATAAGTGGACATTGATGTCAACATTCAAAGGTGACAGTCTGTTTCATGCTAAATGCAATCATCATTCCATTTACATATGCTCTATCCCTGATATTGAGCACTTTAACCCATAAATATATCATACCTTAAAACTATATATATATATATATATATATATATATATATATATATATATATATATATATATATATGTGTGTGTGTGTATGTATACATACTTCTATATTTTCTATTGTTTGTTGTTCTTTTGCAGTGGCAGGTGAATATTAGTGAGTCTTTTTGGCAAGTTCCAAATTAAACTTGTACCTTTTAAATGCAATCTTCAGAACACATTTATTTTTGGAGTGTTGGGGAAATTATTCCAGACAATATGGCCATCTTATTCTCCAGCAAAAGCAATATGCATCAATTCTGAACTGAATATTATTACTCAAATGAAAGATAAGTCCTGAAGATACTAGATTTTTTTCAAAAAAGGCATTAAATCTTTCTAGTATATATTATTACTATAAACATGTTTAGTGGGTACAAGTGATTGAATAGATCTCCATTTTTTTAAACAGTGAAATCAATTTTCTGTCTGAATTTCTGGAATGGGGTGTTATTAACACTATTTTTTCTCCTTTTAATCCAATTTGCACATTTATAAATCGTCCGTACTGTTGTAATATCTGGTCTGGTACTCCTGTTCTACATCTCATGATTCTTGACAAAATTCAAAGAATGGTCTGTAATATAACTGATCCTGACCAGCTATCTTGATTTCAGTCACTTTCTCACTGAGATGATGTGACTTCCCACTGTTTTTTTTCTACAAATATTTTCATGGCAACATGAATTTAAGTGTGCTACTTGATTGGCAGCTAGGTCTCACCATTTTATCATTGAACTAGCTAGATGCAACCACCACTTCTATTCAAACAGTTTTGATATTTTGTTATTATGATCAGCATCTGCTACTCCTCAAATGTTGTCGCATAGCAATTTTCTATGCCAAAATTACAAAAATATCATCTTTGACGGTGGATATCTTTGTTTCATATCTGTATAACCACTCTGAGGATGGCTCATGTGAGCTGAAAGCTTAGGACCAACTTAATAAAATATAATAATAAAAGATATCCAAATGATGGACAATTTTGTCTTTATTTTTACCAGAAATTAAAGCAAATATTAAAATATTAGAATGGCTCATGATCAGGCATAATAGAAATAGTCTGTTATATTTAATAATATATGTTTAAATATATATATATATATATAATAAAAAGGCTTAAACACTAATATTCCATGGTCATAATTTATTCCATTGGAATCGTGTGGATTTTGCATATATATATGTATATTTACCACTAATATTATCTATATATATATATATATATAATTAAGCCTAAGATTATTTATACCTATCATTTATATTTTTTTATATATTGAACGAATGCTTTTTTTTTTCTGAACCATAAATATATAAAAAAAAACAATGAAGGAAGCAATATATGTGGAATATGGAGACAAACTATTTCATTCAAGTATTATTTGGAATTTTATCACAAAAGGCATGTTCCAAATTGTTCATAGCCATATCTTAACAGAAACGAATGCTACAGGAAGTGAGCTGATTTTCCTCCCTTATATATTCGAGAATTCCCTTACTTTCTTTAAAACAAATGTAGATAAGATTTGTACAGTCCGGCAGTATAATGTACTTCAGGACTGTAATTGAACAGAGGTTAGCATTTGCAATCTTTGTCATTCCTCATCAGAAGGAAATCAGTTGCTATGGTTGAGATTAAAGTACTTAGTGAGAACCCCGGGTTAAAGATTGTGACTGCCCACAATGAGCGGAAAAAGAGACAAAGCCATATCTCAACAATTTCAAGTGTCAGTTCCAATAGTATCAGGAAATTAAAAAAATCTTCACACCATGAAAGACTTCAATGGACATTGAAGAAAACCCAGTGTATCACCATGCATAGCAAGAAAAGTCCTAACAGACATTAAGAAGAATCCAAAGAACACACGCAAAGATATTTTGATTGGGTTGAATGTTTCTATCATTGGAAAATGGTGTATAAATTTTTATATATCAAGAACAATTTTAGGAAGATCTATGACAAAGTGGAATCATTTTTTTTTGTGTGATTCATTTTTTCCGTTAGGACTTCATCAGATTAAAGCAGTGTTTATGTTGATGTGATTATACATGTGCATGAAGGAGAGGGGACACTGAAATTAAATTTTTTTTTTTTAAATATGTGTTTTGGTTATACAGTCTAACTGATTTAATTTAGTTCTTTTTATTTATGTTTTTATCACTTTCATTATTAAATATCCCACATTTTAACAATACACAAATTTCCAAGGAAGCTAAAATTTCAAAAGAAACTAGACTTAAATTTACTGTGGATGATCTGGGAATTAAAGCACTTTTTATACATTTTTTGTTTTATTAAATGGCTTTTTCTTTTAATTAAAATACCATTTTTTAAATCAAAATTAGGATCAGATCCAAGACAGTGAGCAATTAATGTAATTAATAATAAAATTAAAAATTAATAAATTAGTAATTAATTGTAAAAGATCCCTTTTGTGTTTATATAATATTTTATTTGATTTCAACATAAACATTATTTTAGTCCAATGAAGTCCTGAAGGATAAAACACGTCACACAATTTTTCCATAGATTTTGCTAAAATCATTTTTGACATATAACAAATTTATATATAATTGCTCCATAAATATATATAGTGTAAATGTTAAGTTTATGTAATCTTATTAAAGAGTGACAAGCAAATGCATAAATAAGTTTTATAATGATAAAACCAAATCTTTTACTTGTATTAATTATATATATATATATATATATATATATATATATATATATATATATATATATATATATATACACGTTTCATTAAAGAATATAGACAAGTGTTGTCTATTTATTTTATGTAAATTTTTTTCGTAACTTCTGATAAGTTTAATAACATTATCATTGAAAGAAGAAAGAAATTCCCAGTAGTGATCCATATTTTTTTAATACAATCTAAGCTTTCGGCTTACTTAAGCCATTATCAAAGATGTCAGTTACAACATATTAAACAATATACGGACATGACAGTGATGATAGTCTATCAATGTTTACATAGAAGATTTTCTATCTCATCTTTGTCTCCATATTTATCACAACGTTTCGGCCGTTGTACGCTCCGGCCTTCTTCAGCTGGTTGGAATGTCAAACTGAAACCTTTGTTTCGTTCACTGGGGTAGACTGTTCTAGTTCCACTTGCCATGTTTAATGGATGTCTGTTATCAGTTATCTCCTGTTAATTTCCCTCTGAAAGTTCTTCACTGCCTTAACCGAGTATTGAACTCACACTCTTTGGGTCCTGTCATTGAATCTAACCAACGTCTTTATCCACTGTGCCATGTGTCCTTGAGGACACATGGCACAGTGACAGGACCCAAAGAGTGTGTTCAATACCTGGCTAAGGCAGTGGAGAATTTTCAGAGGGAAATTAACAGGAGATAACTGATAATGACATCCATTAGGCATGGCACGTGGAACTAGAACAGTCTACCCCAGTGAGTGAAATAAAGTGTTCAGTTCGACATTCCAACCAGCTGAAGAAGGCTGGAGTGTTCAACAGCCGAAACGTTGTGATAAATATGGCGACAAAGATGAGGACAGTAGTCCAAATAATGTAAATAAGGTAAACAATTACTATAGCAACTTTGGCAAACATGGGACTTCATGCCCACAGAAAAAAAAAGGTGTGTCAAAAGTATGTTTTTTTTCCTTGACACTGCTATTATTTTAACTACCTTGACTTCTCAGCAATGTTTATTCTTTTAAAAAGAGATGATTAGAATTGTAATAAAACCTAAACATGATGAAAGTGAATTTATACATTTTTTTGTTCTTGAGAATTTACAACAAAAATATTAAGCACTATTTATTTGATTGTTTATTTACAAGAATAATCTTTACAACATTCTAAAAACTAATACAATATTTATCATCTACCAATTTATAAATATATTTATCTATGCCTTGGTAATATCTTCCCAGAAACTAAGAGTCCTTTTATTATTGCTACTAATCCCAAAGCAAAACAAAAAAAAAAAGAAGAGAAAGAGGGTTCATGTTCGTTCCTTTTATAGTCCAGAACAGACTGTCACCTATTGGTGTCCTAGCAGACAAGATAGAGTAATACCCATAACTTTGAATTCAAAGTAGTTCTTTTCACAGAATAGCTGCCATAAAGAGCTCAATAGTTCCAGCTATGCTATTATTTAACCTATAGCTAGGGGAGAACAGATGGATTCATGCTTTTTCCATTGGTATTAGTGTGAAAGTCAACTAAATTGTAGGCCATAATCTTTTATAAATTCACAAAAGTCTGTGTGTCTGCACTTTACATCAGTCGAACAGAACAATTCAGTCTCTATTGCTACCATATGAAAGATTTGTATCAGTCTTTTATATATATTACCAACATATGTAGTAACATTTAATTTGCATAAATTTATTTTTTAATAAATATTTTATATGTTATTTATTCAATTTTTTAAATTGCCATATATAAGCAATGTTTTTATCAATGTTTCTTTTTTCATTTATTGGGTTTGTATAAAAAGGACTTATATCTACCTTGTTAAAATTCAGTTGTAAGTTAGAAAACCTACAGCATTCATAACAGTAAGCATTGTTATCATCTGATATTTCACAATATTCAAATTTAGTTGAATGGAGCTGAAAATAATTGATGGAATTATCTAAATATCTTTATGTTTAATTAGATTTTCTAAAACTGTACTGAAGTATTTGAATAAGTGAAAAATTAGTAAGTTTGCTGAATTAATGTTTATTATTATTAATATAAAGATTAGAAAATTATTCACCTGTTTCTCTCATGTTCAGCTTAATGTTTTACATAATGACCAAAAGAACTTTAGAGAATAAATATCTTGCTGAAAATGTTATTCATATAGAAATTTTAGAGAGATAAAAGAACTATAAATTAACTTTTCTCTGTAGAACAGGTATTTGGCTAGTATTAATAACTAGCAGTAGAGCCCGGCATTGCCCGGGAATGTAACAGTAAGAGATAGATCAATAAAATTGACAAAGATTATTGTTTAAGGTTGATGGACACGCATGTCTTAATTAGTTTTGTTTTGTTTTTTTTTGTTTTTTTTATGAATTGGTCAAACCCAAACTAAAACAAAAACATTGTTTTCAATCGTTATGAGTCTACCGATTGAATAGAATTTTATTATAAACAATTGTCTTGTAAATGGAATTTTTAAAGCATTCTGAATGTAAAAATAAAGAAAAAAGTGTGCAAGGCAATAAGAAATACTACCAGCCAAAAAAAAGTGAAGTTTTGTTGAAATCGGTTGAAAAATGTAGGAAATCCGATCCGATATATAAACGAACACAAACACACACAAACAACCTGGGTTTTATAATAAGTATAACTCGATATGAGTTGTCCCCCTTTCATTCTCGTGATGCCTCTTAATTGTATTTTCAAATTGATTTCATGCAAAAACAATTGTGTTTTTCCAATTTTTGGTGCTGTCAGAACCACCGCAAGGTAATTTTACATAGTACTGTGAAGTTTTGTTGAAATCAGTTGAAAAATGTAGGAAATCCGATCCAATATATAAATGTAGACACACACACACACAACCTGGGTTTTATAATAAGTATGATTTATTTACACAATATATGTAGTGTGCAGTGAATAAACAATGACAATCATTCTCAGAGTTATTTGGACAACTGACTTTATTCTTTTTGTCATTCATATTATTCCCATGATGCTTCAGTCAATCCATTTGATAGTCTTCTTATATAAAAGGGACCCACTTTTTACATATGGGAAAAAACACACACAAAGAAAACTGGAGAATGGAAATAAATAGCATAAGAAATGAGTTCACTTGTCTGAATAAGTCAGTCCATTATGTCCTATGCATGATACACACTTAGGTGATCATGTATCTTTCAATACATGACTGATGAGGCAGTCTGTTCTGCTATTCACCCATAGCTGGGGGAAGAAGAGGAGGATTCATAACTTTTCCAAGTGTATTAGCATGTAAGTGAATGTAATGAATTCAACTGGAATTCGAACTCTGCTCTCCAACACCTCAAATCAAGCCGCTATCCATTACTGCACCATGCCTCCTACCTCTCTATTACAGGTGGGAAATATCTAGTTAGGCAGAATACTGTGGTTTAGATGTTGTTGATCGATTCGATTCAGATAGTCTTTTAACACAATTTCAAGTCGTTGTATTTTCATAAATTATATTTATAATGAATGCTCTCTACTCAGTTCTATAACATAATATATATGATCACAAAATTTAAAATTTTGAATTGAGATTTTTACTGAGGAACACGCCTCCTCTAACTGTAAAATGTAGGATCCCATTTCCTATTTCTCTTCGTATACTAGACTAGATGTGCATTGTGGTGTAATGGATATTGTCTCGGAATCAGAACTCACTTACGCACTTATACAATTGGGAAAGGTGTGATCCATGAATAGCAGACTGAGCTCTTTAGCCTTGATTGGCAACCAGTCTACTGCAGAAAGAAATGGCAACTAACTGTGGGAAGACACTTCTGCCTCGTCAGTCATGTATCAAAAGATACAGGATCGCTTAAGCATGTATCACGCATGGCACATAAGTGTCTGAATAAATCTTGGAATGATAAGAACTCTTCTCAAAATTGTAATAAAAAATAAACAAAAAAAAAATATATGAGAATGTTGGTTAACTTGATTAGCCATATCAAGTTTTTTCAAAAAGATGAGACATTTAGCAGCATTTTTAAAAATAAAAAAGTTAAACAATTGTCCAGTGCATTTTATTTATAATTACTACCAAACAGCAACTTTCTATTTTAATAAAATTAAAATAAAGCACTCAAGAAAAGAAAATGCTGAAATAGTACTTTTTTTCAGTTTTCTGTGACATGCTTTTTTTGGGAAGCTTTTTTATTGTTTTATTTCTTCTTGTATAATTATTTTTGGCACCTACCAAATATTGTTATCTATTTTAGCATTTGCTATTGGTCGCACCTTAAATTGATCTCAACTGTTTGATGTAACACCAAGACATTATTGTGTTAAAGCTAGTTCTTACTTCAGGCAAAGCTTTACCTTCCTTTTCATTTCATTATCCTTCCCAACATTACTGACATAAGAAATTCAGCCATTTTTTTTTCTTAAACAGTTTTTACCAAGTCTATCATTCATCCACGATTAGAATATTGCTGCCACATATGGTCTGGTGCTCCAGTATATATCTAGAGATCCTTAATAAAATCCAATATATAATCAGTAATATTACAATATCCAAATAAATCCAATATATAATCAGTAATATTATATCTGGCATCAGAGCTTCAGTCACTTTCCCACCACTGTAAAGTTGCTTCCTTGTACCTTTTCTATAAATACTTTCATGGCAACAGTTCAAATGAGCTCTTCACTATCGTACCTAGACTTTATGAATTTAACTGCAGTACTAGACTGGCAATGAAGTCTCACCAATTTGATGTTGAGTTGGCTAGATGTAACTGTAACTTCTATGCTAACAGTTTCTCAAATTCTCGCTTGTGGAACACTCTTCTGGCTACATGCTTTCCAATCAACTTTAATATTCAAAAAATTAAAAGCAATGTCAATTGTTATCTACTCTCTTCCTGGTTATTTTTGTTCTTGGTCCTTAGTAATGTTTCTGTTTTCTAATTCTTTACACCCAATAACCCATTGTGTCTTAGAGGCTTTACTGCCTTGCTTGAGGTGAATTTGATTAGAAAAAAAAATTCAATGAAACTATAGTATCATTATAAATGCAACTTATTGTTCAAGCTTTAAAGCAAACATAATTATTTTTTGCACAGTATACTACAGAAAATGTTTTGCCATTAAAATTTCAGCATTCATATACCTATCATATTGATTGTTATCAAGAGTTTCTCATAAAGGTAATGAATGTATTATACAGGGTTCATGTTATATTTATACATATATATATTATTATATGTATACATAATATAATATATTATACATAATATAATATTACTTTATAAATAATATAGTATTATATATACATAATATTATATATATATATATTACATACATATATAATATTACATATATAATATTATATATATACATTATATATTATATATATATTATATATAATATTATATATATATAATAGTATATATAATATTATATATATATATAATATTATATATATATAATATTATATATATATAATATTATATATATATATAATATTATATATATATATATAATATTATGTATATATAATATTATATATATATATATAATATTATATATATATATAATATATATATATATAATATATATAATATATATATATATAATATTATATATATATATGATATTATATATATATATAATATTATATATATATAATATTGTATATATATAATTATATATATATAAAATATTATATATATAATAATATTATATATATAATAAAATATATTATATATATAATATTATATATATATTATATATATATAATATTATATATATATTATATATATATATAATATTATATATAATATTATATATATAATATTATATATATATAATATTATATATATATAATATTATATATATATATATAATATTATATATATATAATATTATATATATATATGATATTATATATATAATATTCTATATATATAATATTATATATATATAATATTATATATATATAATATTATACATATAATAATATTATATATATATAATATTATACATATAATAATATTATATATATAATATTATACATATAATAATATTATATATATAATATAATACATATAATAATATTATATATATAATATAATATATTACATATATAATATTATATATATATTATATATATATATAATATTATATATATAATATTATATATATATAATATTATATATATATAATATTATATATATATAATATTATATATATATAATATTATATATATATATAATATTATATATATATATATTATATATATATATAATATTATATATATATATATAATATTATATATATATATATAATATTATATATATATATAATATTATATATATATATAATATTATATATTTATATGATATTATATATATATATAATATTATATATATATATATATAATATTATATATGTATATGATATTATATATACATATAATATTATATATATATAATATTATATATATATATAATATTATATATATATAATATTATATATATATAATATTATATATATAATATAATATATTATATATATAATATTATATTATATAATTTTATATTGTACAGGGTTTATGTTATACATTGTTTCAAAGTCAATCTCTTTCTGCTGTACTCTACATCAAAACCTGTTGACCAAATATGAATGCTAAGAAAGCAAAAAATAAAAAGTCACTCTCTGCACAGTGTTTTGAGCCTCACCACCAGTTCACAAAACAAATTCCAACCAAAAAATTAAAATAAGATAAAATATAAAAGGTCACGATCATGAAATTTGCCATTAAATTGATATCATGACAAAAAAAACTCAGTCTTGATCAACCTTGTCTGCTTTTAAGAACACCTCTCACAACACTGTCACAGTTGTGGGCAAACTGTCAACACCACCACCACTGACCCGACATATACATCAAATCTAGTTTCTACCAACTCTCCCTTTCCTCCAAGTCATTTCCCTTGCCCACAAAGATATTCTCCCTTGATCCTCTATATTGGGAATACAAAGGACTTTATCTTAACAATTCCTGTGTCGTTGCCTCACTAGCGGTACCTTGTTATTTTGTTTGCTCTTTCATTCAACCAGAATTGGAACATTATGTGAAAATACCAATTACTGATGGCAAAAATATTATTAATTTTAATGGTTAGAACGATAGCATTCTGCCAGAAAACCTGGATTCAAAGCTCAATATGCTCAGTTTGTCAAAGAGAATATTTCTTAATAATATTAGTCTGGGAAATGATCCAGCAATCTGCAGTATTGAAACACTTCACTAAAAAATAAACAATAGATTCATCTAAGCTTTGTGAATGAACTTAGCTTCAAGGAACTGTGATTTTGTTAGCACAGTGTCACAGATAATTGTGACCAAGGATTGGCATGTTCTGATCTTGTTCAGCAGTTGACCATGATTGGTTATGATCTGTCTCTCTCAGAAAATAGGAACAAAATTCTGCTCAGCATAGTTGCAGTATAAATCTGTTGTGGTAAACCCTCTTACAGTATAATGAACTCTTCCTTCTCTCATAAATACAAACTGCAAGAGTTGGATGCAGAGTGCAGAGTGTGGAGTAGTAGATGCAGTGCTAATCTACTTATTACTAACACTATTGTTTTGTATATATCGTCAATATACTTCTTCAATCTACCTTCGTCTTTCGTGTCTTTCTTTCTGGCCACAACAAAACCAGAGGTAGGTTTGAAGAAACGCTCATGTAACTGAGCAGTTAACAGCAACAGAGATCTGATTAGCTAGCCACCATATCAGATGGCCTTGATTGGAATTAAGCTGCCAACCCTTTTAAAAAATTTTTATATTCTTATGAGTTTTTGTTTCATCTTATTTTTTCTGTTTACACCTAGTAGTAGTTGATATAGTAGTCTTGAGTTGTTCAAAGATTTTAAATGGATCAGTGTCACTTGATTCATGTTTTATTATTTTTTTACATTTATTCCTTATTTACATATTGATTTTAAGTTATCCATATTTTCCAGATGACACAATGTCATTAGAGTTTTGCTTTCATATATTGTTGCTTTTTAATTCAATGCTCAGGCATTTTTTACATTCTATGACTGTTAATTAATCAACATGGACTGGAAATAGAGAATTAGCTTCTAATGAGATCTGAACATACATCCCTCTACTTGGAAGCCTGTCTAACTGTGACAATGCCTTACTGATTAGGCAACAAAAGTTAACTAGCAAACACTTTAATCAAAAAGCTATATTTTTTTTTCAATCATTTTACTGCAAACACTAAAAGGGTTTTTGGTTATTTAAAATTTATGACCCTACTTCCAGAAAGGATGGAAGCTTTCTCTTCTCCACTTTCCAAAGACAAGTGTTTGGACGTGCCTTGCAGCCCTACTCATGATGTTATTTGGTTGTTCCAACTCAGTACAAAGCTGATTTTAGCTTGACCATTTTAACTATACTTATCCTTATTTATCTTAGCTTACTTCTGAACCCAAAAAAGAAAAAATGACATACCCAGGAGATATTGAGAAATTTATTTCACTACAATCACCATAAAAAAGAATAGGCAGTCTGTAGTAGAAATCCAAATTTTTGTATGCTTCTTCTTCACACACCTAAAATACACACAAACACTCAACCTTTTAACTTCCATAGAACTTTTGCCAAGTTCCTTGTACATTCTGAAGACATCATCTCGAGAAAGAGAGAGAGAAACTTTAACTCCCTACTCCTGTATCTTTCCCTTGATCCTTTCCACTACACTGACTGCTGTGATGATTCCCTTTAACTTGGCATTAAGATAACTGGAAACAACATTACATCTTTCAGAGGCACCAATTAGCTTGATTATCAGTTACTAGAACCATCATTATTCAACAAATACAGTAAGAAAATAATCAGATAATGTTTGTGTTATGGGATCTTACCCATAATAATAATAATGAACTATTCCATACTTAATAAATACTGTGCCTCAGAAGTTCAAGGGAAGTCAGTAGTGCAAGTTGAGTCAAGAGTCGAGTCAGAGGCAGTCCGAAACAGAGTCGCGCTCAAACAATTACTGCAAGACATTGGAATAATGATACTGGTCGAGTACATTGTTCTCTCTACTAAACCTGATTGTTCATATTAACACTTCTACTTCTCTGTATATATTCCTGTTTGTAATATATTTGTGTTATTCCATACCTGTGTTTGAGTTGTTCTTTATTGGTTCTACCTTGGACTATCACTGTGGTAAAAGGAACCGGACCATAATAGTTTGTCACTATGCTTCATATGAATTTTTTAGATAATGTTTAAGTAACAGAAATTAATGCTATCTGTCAAGACAAAACCAGTAATCAAAAAAGATACAAATCCCCTAACTGATAAGCTGGTTGAATTCTTCTCTGTTTATCTGCTGTTGCTCTTCAAGGAATTGGCGACCATGGCTCTCCACAACTTCTTATCCCTTGTAACACAAAGCAATTTTTGTCTTTTTACTATCCTTCCCTGCTCTTCATTTACGCAAGCTCATTAAGTATGTTTCTCACTGTTTCTCTCTACCCTTCTTGCCTCTTGTCTTGTGAGTATCAAATTCTCTAAGCTTCTTTTCCTCATTATGTGTCCTAGAAATTTCAGTGGTGTCTTTCTGATTCTAAGTACAAGTGTTCTTTTAGTTACCGTTTTCCTTAAAACTTTCTGGTTACTCGTATGCTCTGTCCATGATATTTCTTTCTGGAGAGCCACGTTTCTGTTGCTTCAAGTCTGCTCTACATTTGCAAGGAAATTCTCTCGCATACACTGACATATAGGAGAATCAATATTACTCAGCAGTTGAGCACTCTTTTCATTTTCCTTTTTCTTTATACTTTGCTTACCTTTTGGAAGACATATTTTGCTTTTCCAATACACCTTTGGATTTCAGTCACATTTTCTTTCTTCTGCTAAAACACTTCCCAGATATATCAATTTTTTTTACTTCCTTCATTTTTAAAATCTTAAATTAATAGCTCACACCCTGAGCTCTTCTTTTTGCTGACAGCCATACATTCTGTCTTAATCTAGTGAACATGAGTTCAACTCCTGGATCAGGTAATGAAACAATTCTCTTGGTTTCAGCAGAAACGAACAAAAAATGGCATTGTAGGGAAAAATAACACAACCAATGGATGTAAGATATCCCACATCAGCCAAAATAATGGATACCTGAAGATGACCAGATGGTATTTGGCTGAAACATCATGCCTGTAATAATATTTATAATACTCAAAAAGAGAACAATAATTTGAAAATTCATTAAAAATTGATTTGTTTTCAGAACAAAACATCCAGTAAAGGAGTGATTTCTTTGTTTGTTTTTTTTACAGCTTATCAACCTTTGCAGGTTATTTAAAGCCACAATATATTTTTAGATTGGAGATAATAATTTTTAGTCTTACTAATTAACCAATAGCTGGGATGGGAAGAGATGGATTCATATCTTTGAAAGGGTATCTGATTATATCAGATGTGTTTCAAGTTTTTCTTCTCGTATACTTCAAAGTATACTGCAAATATTTAGTGAAGGAATAAGATACAACCCCTCTTGAATATGAAATTATTAGTGATGATATTGGATCAGTATGCTAATTTTATATATACAAAAAAAAAAAAAGCTACAGAAATGTCTGTTAACTTCTTCATGAGGTTAAAAAGCATTCACAAAATGGTGAGCTGATGCCATTAATATTTTACCATTTCGAAAAATGTCCCTTCCACTTTTAGAGAGAAGTTATTCAAGAATTTATTCTATATTTTTCCTTTTATCGACCACAAAAAGCAACAGCTGCATGTCTGCATCACTTTCAAACTTATAAAAGATTAAAAAGCAATAATGAAATGGAAAGAGAGATTCTTCATTATTGATATAATCACTTCAACCTGAAGTTGAGCTCTACATTAAAGAAAGAAAAAAAGGTGATATGAACCAAAACAGGAGACAATTCCATATTTCTGCCACAAAATGGGGAAATAGAAGATTTGTTTATCCATTTTGTCATGTCAGATGCTTTGATTGGAGTCAAAAAGCTTCAAAATTGCTCTAAGAAGAAATAAAATGCAGTGTTTTTGTGTTTAAATAAAGTCTTGTGTGAAAATGGCTTTGACTGTGCAAAACGAGTAGAAGAGAAAAAGGACGTGTTCAGTATGGATCTGGCACCTGCCACAGACAAAGCAGGCAAGTCATGTGTGAATATATGAAAATGGAAGCCAGTTGCAATCTTGTTAAAAAAAAAAAAAAAAAAAAAAAAAAAGAGAACAAAAGATGAACAACTAAAAATAAAGAAAAATGGTAAAAAAAAGCAAAAATAAGATGCCTGTTTTTCAAATAACTAAATATTTAAAGAAGAAAAACAGTGATGAGGTTCCTTGAAAAATATATCAATTACTATTTCTTCCCACACCACATCTAGTTTTTCAGATAATTTTTTTTTCCTAAAATTTAAGCAATAATTCTAAAACAGAAAAAAAATTATTTATTTTAGAAGAAAAACAATTTTTGAACCGATAACTTCTCAGAAATTTTCATAAAGTGTTATCTATTTTTCTGTAATGGATAGTGGTTCATAACGATCAATTTATTTAAAATCCCTGAAGTTTTTCAAAGCATCTTGTTCGAGGGGGTGCCAAAAAGTCTTGGAAGCAAAATCTGCTACACTTATATCACATTGTAACATAGCTTCCCATACGATCACTGAAGTTAAGCAGATGGGTGACTTCTTGGGAGTACCAGGAGCTTAGATGTTGGGGTGGTGTAATAGATAATGATTCGGTATTGTTTATTGGAGTTTCAATTTCCATTAGGTTCATTATATTCACTTACACACAAATACCCTTGGGAAAGATGTGAATCTATCTCTTCTCTCTCCAAATAGTAGGAATTGTATCTGGAAAAATCACTGTCACCTCCTAAAAACTTAATGCAATATTCACTTGCATAAAAAAAAAAGAAAAAAACTTCTGCTTTAAATAACCCACAGTTGGTTGATAAGCTGTAAAAAACCAAATCAATATCTATTTCCATCTAAATCTAATCTTTTTGTTTAGAAGGATTAGATTTTAAGATTTTGGAAAATAACTTCAATTATATTTTCTTTAAACCAGAAATATGTTTTTTGTTACCAAAAAAAAGCTATCTAAAATCCTTTCTTAATAGTAAGTCTGATAGGTCTGACAAAGTAAAAATGGTAGCTGCTTTTGAAAAAGTCATTCAATCTGTTGTTAAATGTGGCAAGAAATGGCTTTTAAATTTTAGTGCCTCCAAAACAAAACTGCTACCTTTTAATCCCCATAGAGAACCTTTTCTGCTTTCTGTCAGCATGGCTTATGCTAATCTCATTGCACCATCTTCGTCTAACATTTTCCACTGACATGAAATGGAATGAAGTTATTGAATCAACTGCAAGGTTTGCTGCTAGAAAAGTTGGTTCACTGTGACATGCCAGAAAATTCTTCATGCAAGAATCCATCTTGCACATTTATAAATCTACCATTAGACTGTGCATTGAATATCGCTGCCATATCTGCTCCATCAAAATCCAAAGAAGGTTCTGTAATGTTATTGATCCTAAAATCTTGACTTCTGTGACTTTCCTGATTCAGTAATGTGGCTTCTCTGTGCCTTTTCTACAAATATTTTTATGGGAATTAATCCAATACGCCCCCCCCTTGGTACCTCGTGTGTATGAATTTCAGCTTACTACCAGATTGGCAACTAGGTCTCATTGTTTTGGTGTTGAAATAACTGGACATAACCGTGAGTTCTATTCTAATAGTTTCTTTTCTCACACTTCTTGCCTGTGGAACTTTCCTCTGATATCTTACTTCCCTGCCACCTACAATCTTCAAAAATTAAAATGCAATGTTAATCACCATCTTCTGTCTTCCTGAAACATGTTCTTTTATTGTCCTTTCTCTTCACTGAAGTTTTCTCATTCTCTTTCACTCTCAGTAACCCCCTGTGACTTAGCGGCATTATCAACTCACCTGGGGTGAAATGATTAAAAAATAAAAAAATAAAATGAATGAATAACAGAATACAAAATGTAGATATAATTTTTTTTGTTAAATTCAGTTTCTTCTTGTTCACTTCTCACTTGTGGAACTCCCTTCTAGCTCCCTGCTTTCCAGCCAACTTTAATCTGTTAAAATTTAAATGCAATGTCAATTGCTATCTACTTTCCTCCTGCTTAATCTCTTCTCTTTCTGCTCATCATTAATGTTTTTGTTCCTAATTCTTCCACACCTTGTAACCCCGTGACATTACTGCCTTGCTTGAGGCAATACTGATTAAATAAAAATATTAAAAAGGTGATCCATTAAAAAAAAATCATAGAAAATCATTTTATATTTTTTGCTTAAAGCTGAAAACTTAGATTATGACTACCTGCTTAGTCAGCCTAGCATAGAATAAATATCAAGTGGAAGCCATGAATAAAGAAAGAGGAATGGTGGCAAATCTTGAATGAGAAGAACAACAGAAGTAAGAAAAAAGAAACCTATGTGACAGGGATCAAGCAGCAGTGGCAGCAGCAGGCAGGCAAAAATCAACGTCACATTTATGGAACTAAGTTCTAGGTTCATGATTGTTCTCAGTGGATTAAAGTGCTGGTTTGTGAATTTGGTGTAGTAATTAAGAATTCAGTTTTACATTTAACATATTTAATCATCTTCTAGGGAGATTTTCACAGCTGAAAATAGATTCAGCACCCCTAAAATCATAGTGATAGATGTAGATTTTCTGATAAATACTCCTTGATGGAGTCCAGAGTGTCTCTGAGCCCTTGTGGGTGACATTCTTCTCTACCCTTCAACCTCTTTTCCGCAGACAGAATGTGGCAAGCCTGTCTCTGCTCTACTGCTACTTCCCTGGTCCCAACAAGAACATGACATGCTACTTAAATAGTAGCAAACCATCCACATTTCCTCCTTATTTCATCCGTGAGAGGTAAGTTCCACTCAAGCAGCTTCTTCCCATGAACCATTGCCCTGTAGAACTTACACCTAACAGGATGTTTCCTCAATCATTACAATCTTAACCTCTTAAGGCTTGGTTTAACAATTATCCTTGACTTATTATACACACAAATGGCTTCCTACCTTGATTTATCCCTGAGACTTGTAAAAGGTTAACCTTACTGTAAAAAAAAAAAATACAAGGAAATTTATGTACACTATTTACATTATTCAGACTATTGACCTCATCTTTGTCACCATGTTTATCATAACGTTTCGGCTATTGTATGCTCTGGCCTTCTTCAAGTGGTTGGAATGTTGAACTGAACCCTTTATTTCACTGACTGGGGTAGACTGTTCTAGTTCCACGTGCCATGTCTAATGGATGTCAGTTATCTCCTGTTAATTCCACTCTAAGTTCTCCACTGCCTTATTGAACTCACACTCTTTGGGTCCTGTCACTGGATATAACTAATGCCTTTATCCACTGTGCCATGTGTCCTTGAAGACACCTGTGCATGAATTTCTGGGTATTATAAATCTAATGTCTTCAGCAACCATTTTTTTTACCAGTGCTCATATTGCAATTTTTGCTGTTATCATTGCTTGTTTTTTACTAGAGCTTATATTGCAATTTTTGTTGTCATTATCGCTTTTCTCTGGCACTCGTTATTACTGGTTCCCCTATTGTATTTATTTCTATGCTTGGTTGGCTCAGGAGATTTTTGTAGCCTAGCATATGTGCTGATTCCTTAAGTTTACGAATTTTCCAATGATGTTCTTTGTCTATGATCTCCCTTTTCTCTCCATATGTGGTCAGCCATGCCTGATTTTTTCACTTCCCCTCGTGTTACAGATTTCCGATGTTCTTGAAGCCTTACCTTAAGGGAGCAGCCTGTCTTTCCTTTATATTTCTTTCTGCAGCAGCACCTGAAGAAAGCCAGAGCGTACAACGGCCGAAATGTTGTGATAAACATGGTGACAAAGATGAGGACAATAGTCCGAATAATGTAAATAGTGTACATAATACCTCATCTCAGAAATATAAACAGATACTGAAGGAAAGTTATGTTGAAAACTGATATTTAGTGCTTGGCATATTGTGTCAAAATTGATAAGGATGAAATTAACGTATAAAAAATTTGGTTTGGTTTGTTTTACAGCATATCATCCTTAATTGGTTATTCAATGCCGACAAAATTTTTATTGCTGGTAATATTTTTTGTTTTCAAACATGTATTACTAGTAATATTTTGCCTTCAAAAAATCTATTTCTGATAATATTTTTTTCAAAAAAGTTTTGCTGTTAAATTTTTTTTGCCTAAAATGATTGCTAATAATAATGTATTTCTGCTAATATTTTTTTTTTTTACAAAGTATTTCTGGTATTAAGACCTATTTTTACACTTTTGTAGTGTTTTGACCCCAGTTTGGGGGTTAACTATTTGCTTATAGCTGGGACCCTAACAGGTGCTACCACCCCAGTTCAGGGTGGACCTGGGAACACCAGCAATTAAGAGGTGGTTCCATGCTCTTCAAGACCTCCTGATCAGAGGCCTTGCTGTTGGATGTAGTTTATCATCATACCCGGGACGAAACATATGAAAGAGATGAAGTATGTTTGAAACATCTTCCCAAGGACAATTTTATGACATTTTGCATGCTTACATTTTGCTTGTTAGTTTGTTCAAAGTTACGGAATCAGTAACAAAAAAATGTGCAAAATATAGCAAAAATAGTGTTAATTTGACTGAATTTTGTTCTGTAGAAGAATCCACCTTATATAGATTATTTTACAAAATGTCTGTTAAATACTTTGTCCTTTAAAATACTCCTTTCAACAAGACTCCAATGACTTTCCTAGCAGAAAAAAAAAACAACTATCCAGAACTGATCCTGAAATAGTCATTTTTTGATACATGACTGACGAGGCAGATTTTTTTCCCCACAGATGTATTTTCCCCAAATTTCACAGGAAACCACAGACACTGCTTTATATAGAAATATGCACAGAGTGTTTCAAACATTTGACAAGCAACTTAAAATGAATATATAACTGTCAACAGTATGTGAAGATATGGAATTTCTGTTTATGACATGTCTCCTACATATGAAGATACAGCAGTCAACTTGTTAAACCAGTTCTGAAATATATATGTAGTACATATCACCTGGGAAATGATCCAAAAATGACAAATGTCTGCTTGTGAAACCACTCTGCCAAATATCTGGCAGGTAGCAGTTGTAGACACAAATCAGAAAAAGTAAAGAATATGCCAATATAAAAATGATTTTTCTAATGTATAAAAAAATCATGTTGAATTCAGTTTTATTACTAACGCTCACTGCATTGTGCTAGATTTTTATTGTCAGAATCTGTCTTATACATTTACAAATCTACCATTCATCTATGCATTAAATATTTCTGCTACGTCTGGTCTGGTCTGGTCTGGTCCTTCCATGTATCTAGAGATTCTTGATAAAATACAAAGAATCTGCAATGTTGTTATCGGTCCTGACCTGTAATCTTGACTTCAGTCATTTTCCAATTTCCATAATGTAGCTTTCCTGTGCCCTTTTTTATAAATATTGGCATGGTAATTTGTTTTTTAATCATTTCAACCCATGTGGTTGTGCAACTGATGTAATTATTTATATATTTAATATGTATTTAGAAATAATTATGTATAAATTATTTATATATTTAATATGTATTTAGAAATAATTATGTATAAATTATTTATATATTTAATATGTATTTAGAAATAATTACATCGGTTACTTGCTTATCCAGATGTCTTACATTACACCTATCTGATCACAGCTCCATTAGAACCCATTTAAACAAACACACACAAATTTACCAGACTCCATTAGAAACATACTAGTAGAAAACACAAATATATTAACTGCATCCACCTGCAAAAAAAGACTAAAAATAATGGAAGCTTTAATAATAAAAAAGAAAGAGCCAACTCTTAACAATATTAACTATGAACAAAGCCACAATGTGCTAACCGTATTCGGAAATTAAAAACATCCCTATCACACACTAAGACATACACATAACACTCAATTACAAATCGAATCATCCTTGATAATGGCTAAAGGTATAGCCAAAAGTGCTTGGAAATATAAAACATTTGGACAGTTCCTACACACCCTTTGTCCAGAAAAGAAAGCTCTTGTTCGAACAAAAGAAAAATTAAATAAAAAGCTTAACCATAGTACCTTGTCTGTTGTTTTTAATGAAACATGCATATATATATATATATATATATATATATATATATATATATATATATTTAAATATATATTTATTTATTTTTTTATTTTATTTTTTATTTTTTTCTGAAAATATATATAAAAACTTTTGTAAATCGCTAACATTTGTTTTTTGATGACTTCATAAAGGGTTATCTTTTTTTGTAGGGCATTTAAACTATTTATTAGAACTATGGAATTTAAAAATTATTTTATTGTTTGTTTGTTTTATGCTAATTATTCAATGCAAAAATGTCTATTGTTTAATAGATTTTTATTATTTAGAAACTTAATAATGTGTAGTTTTTCATGTAGGCATAAAGGGCATGGGTCATCCCAGGTTTTACAAGTTCTAGTTTTGTTTATAATTTTCCATTTTACTTTTGGTGTTTTATTCATTTCCTTCAAATGCCAAAAATATTTAGATAGAGATGTCTGATTTCTTTTATTTATATTGTTGAAAGAGCTCTTATGCTGCCTCCATCTTGTTTTAAATAAATAAATCTCCATAGACACTTAACCAGATTAGACGATGTCATCTTCCGCTTTAAATTTAGACACCCCAACCTTACCCTGACTTGACATTTGTGAATGTAACTGAGACATTGATACAAATTATTAACACCTTACGCCCCTTTTCTTTAAACAATCACTCTGGCCGTTACTATAGAACTTTTGATTTCAATAATGAATATGCTTATAAAACGCGTAAATTTCAGAAATAAGTTATTCCAAAAAAAAAAAAAAATTTCGCTTGAAGATGGAACAGAGCTTAGTACTTTAATTCAATTTAATTCAAATAATTATATTGACGTTTTCGGCTCTTGTTTTAAAACATGAGAACTCTTATGTAGCATGTTGAAATCATATTTTTAAGTAAATAATTATATTTATGCTCTACTTTTGTATCGAGCACTATTTTTAAAAAATAATAACAAAAATACTAAAGAACTTTGGATTATTTATGTAACGAGTTCTTTCCTATTTTCTATATATTTTTCACATATATTTATATATATATATTTATTTCAAATGTTATTGTAGTGGATACTCATATTTTAAACAGATGCCACATTTTTATTTTTATTATATCTTGCATCTCTCGCCTGTGGAACTCCCTTCCCTATTCCTGTTTCCCTGAGTGCTATAATCTCCAACTATTCAAATGTAATGTCAATCAACATCTCCAGTTGCCTTGATCTATCCACTATCCTTCTCCTCATCCTTTCCTCTATCACTCCTATCTGTTCTTGCTCCAAATCTTCTGTAACCCCTTGCGTCCTAGTGGCTTCCCACCTTGCTTGGAGTGAAACACTTAAAAAAAAAATATATATATACTCAGTTTGTATCTGAAATGTAAACAAAGCAATTTCTGAAGAATTAATGGATTAATTTTTAATGTGAAATTTTAAGCCTTGCTACAGTCATAGGCTTTTGAGAAAAATAATCTCAGTGAATATGATGTGGTTTCCATTAAAATAGAACCTTCCTTAACTGATGTTCTTTGTGGCTGAGTGATAAAGCACACTGCTTCAAATAGTGATTGACCCTACAAATGAGAACACATTTTCTTTACTAACATTTCTTAAATGTGTCATTGTTGGCAGATGTAATACACATTATTTAAAATAAAAAAAATAAAAATGGAGCTTTTGCTCCAAATACAAATACCCAGAGTTTCCACTCTAATAACATTTGAAGTAATAAAAATCTCAGATTAAAAAAATATCCATTAATTCTTCAGAAATATATATATATATATATATATATATATATATATATATATACACACACATATATATATATATATATATATATATATATATATATATATATATATATATATATATATGTATATATATATATATATACACACACACATATATATATATATATATATATATATATATATATATATAACAATCCCTTACTCTCAGCAAACATGAAAATATAAGAATGTTGGAAAAACTAAAAAGTTTAATTGAATCTTCCATGTCTGTCATATTTAATGAAAGATGTTTAAAAGAAACGTTGCTGCCTATATATATATATATATATATATATATATATATATATATGAAGAAATATAGTTTTAAAGTGTGCTATATTTATGGGGTAAAGTGCTCAATATCAGAGAAAGAGCATATGTAGATATAAAAGTGAACATTGAAATCAACACACAGAGGCAACGGGCTGTTTTATGCTAGACATAATTGTCATATATATATATATATATATATATATATATATATATATATATATATATATATCAAAACATCATAAATTGTGGCATATAAGTCAATTTCAGGATTTTTAGCTCAGAATTCTGAGTTAAGCCCATACTTACCATATAGGTTGACCCCCAAACATAACGAAGGCTATCATTGACCCGGTACTGTTACCTAAAGGGAAACTCAACCCAAAATTCACTTGCCATTTGAATGAATTTGCTATCTTTGTGTAGTGGACACTTTTGGTGATGTAGCAGAAACAGATTTTGCTATTTAGACAAACCAGTCTAAAAAATTAATCACCAGTCATTAGTCAGCAGCCAGGTTAGGTTTAAAGCTCCAAGTTCACTACAGCACATTGCCCTCCAGGACAATGGCCTAGTGGTTTAAAGCATTGGTTCATGAATTTAGTGACATAGTGGTTCAGGCAGTGTGTTCTTGGACTTTGTGGAAACAGGCATGCAATAAGAGAGCAGCACTATAAATAAGAACTAGACTAGATGATTATGGGATCACGAGAACAGTCTCCTCCTATAGATTAAATACAATTCAGTTCAGAATTCTATGTAGGTTACTTAGCTTACAGCACCTGGTATTCACAAACGGTCACCTAGATAGGTACTGACCAGGCTCGATGTTGCTTAACTTTGGTGAATGTACGGGAACTGGTGTTTTAATGTGATGTGGCTGGAAGCACATTTTGGATAACGGGTTGAGCTGATGACTTTTCAGCACCCCCACAAAAAAAGGGGCTTTGAAAAACTTCAGGGATTTTTAATAAATTGATCATTCTGTAGGACATTTCCTGCTCATATCAAAATTACTTCACCATGAAATAACATCTTTGTCTATTACGTTTTTTTTCTTTCTTCGAGGTAATAACTTTCTGCCTGAAGTGACTAAAGTTCCGTTCAGAATTCTATCTAGGTTAGCTTGATCAATATACAGAAGGCACAATAGCCAAAACATTGTGATAACAACAACAAAGATGAGGACAATAGTCTTAATATAAATAGGGTAAATAATGATAGCTGCTCACCCCAGAAATTTAGACAGAAATTACTCTAAAAAATTTGAATATATTTACAAGTGATATTGAGATGCAAGAAAGAACAGGTTTTTGTTTCACTTCTAGTCATAGAATGTTTATTACCCAGCATCTGCTTATTAAAAGACAATTATTCAAAAATGCATTATCAGATTGGATTTGCAGGCAGTTAATATTAACAGAAATGAACATCATAATCCCGAATCATAATGAGGTCTTAGGTCATTTGCTTAGGTTTTAGGTAGAGTGATTCATTTTCTACAGATTATCAACCCCTTTTACAGGTTATTTAAAGCCAGAAAATATTTTTAAACTGTGAGAATTTTTTTTAGAAAATAATGGTTTTAGTGATACAAATTTTACTAATTAACCCATAGCTTAGGGAAGAAGAAGTGGATTCATACCTTTCCCAAGGTTATTTACGTGTAAGTGAATATAACAAACCCCACTAGCATTGGAACTTAGCTCTCCCATTAACAATTTTGAACCATTTTCCATTACACCACCCATACATCCATGCTTACAGCACCTGGTATTCATAAACGGTCACCTAGGTAGGTACTGACCAGGCTCGATGTTGCTTAACTTTGGTGAACGTACAGGAACTGGTGTTTCAATGTCATGTGGTTGGAAGCACATTTTGGGTAGTGGGTTGAGCTGAGGACTTTTCAGCACCCCCACAGAAAAAAGGGGCTTTGAAAAACTTCAGGGATTTTGAATAAATTAATCATTCTGTTGGACATTTCCTGCTCATATCAAAATTACTTCACCATGAAATAACATCTTTTTCTATTACGTTTTTTTTCTTTCTTCGAGGTAATAACTTTCTGCCTGAAGTGACTAAAGTTGGCATGCTGCCTTTAAAGCCGGCTCATTGCCAGAATGTTTTGAGTCTATGTGCATGTGTGCAGGGGTGGAGGAGGTATGAGTTGGGGTGACTGCAAGTAATAATTTGCGCACTAAAATTTGTTCACATCATTTTTACAGATGGTGGGGGAAACAAAATGATTTTCTGGGGAAGTCCTTCACCAATCGCCCTTTGTTAATAGGCTGTTTTTTTTTTGTTTTTGCTTTTTTTTGCAGGATCAATGTAAGAAATTTAATGTTGTTTTTGGATTGAATCAAATATTTAAAATGTGAAAGAAGTGAATTTTTTTTTATTTTAATTAAATTTTAATTTCCAGGAAAATACCAAAGACTAAAGAAGTCCTTACTGGTAGTTTTATTTTTTTTAAATAATCTCTACATCTTATTTGTTATACTTGACTATTTCAGAAGAGGAAAAGAGAAGTAAGGTAAGAGGATTCAGATGATAGTTTTATAATTTCACCCCAAGTTAGGCAATAAAGCCACTAAGATGCAAGAAGTTACTGAGTGTGAAAGAATATGAGAAAAAGAAAACATTATTAAGAAAAAGAACAATAAAAGAACAGAATTCAAGAGGACAGAAGACAATCAGGTGATTGGACATTAACTATGTTGTAACATACCTATAGATGATAATGGGTATGTCCTCATTCACATAATACAGTAGTAAATACTGTATGTTGGTCTGCAGTTGGAGATTCATTGTGGAATTCTCTTGACTCACTTATATCAGTTGACTACTTCTTCTACACGCTGCTTGCAAATCTTATATGTGTTATTCTTGTTCTAAGTATTATCAATCATTACCATGTGTGATTATTTTATTCAATAACCTTCCCTAGGTTACAACAAACTAAAATCCTTGAATCCAAGCTCTATGGAACCTACACTCAGATGAGAGCTATACTTAATATCTCTTAGAGACAACATCTAACTAAATCACAGCTCTATGGGCTCATTCCTGATAGTTTTACAATCTTAGATGAATACAGAATGTGCTCTGCAGGACACTACTGGCAAGCAAAACTAGAACTACTGTTCTGGACACCTAGCCATGGAGTAAGACAGGCTGGTTGCCCAGCAATCACTTTCATTGACAAGCTATGTTATAACAGAGGATTCCACCCTCATGACTTTCTAACCTGGATGCAGGACCATGGTGGTTGGCATGACAGACTCATGAATGTCCGAGCTAGCTCAACCAAATATTAAAATAAATATGATAAATGGTTGATATTGCATTTTAATTTTTGAAGATTGAACTTGAATGGAAAACCAGAAGCTGGAAGAGAGTTCCAAAAGAAAGAAGTGAGAGAAAAACTGTTAGCATAGAACTTATGGTTACATGTAGCCATTTTAACAGTAAGATGATGAGGTCTTGTTGCCAATCTAGTAATTAAAGTATGTATTATGAAAGTATTTATAGACAAGGAATAGGTAAGCAACATTATGTCAGTGGGAAAGTGATGCTAAGTCAGGAATTATAACATTTCAGATTCTTATTTGGATTTTATCAGAGATCTCTCTCTATATATATCTAGGAGCATCAGATCATATGAATCTCCTTAAAAGTAGCGAATGACTTGGTACCATAACATCTTCCTTAGTCCCAACACTAATCAGTGTAATAACATTCTAGATAATCACCAATGGGATTATCCGTTGTTATTGAAATTTATCGGAATTTTGTTTGACTAATATAGTATTTGTACCCATGTCTAATCATCTATATACAGCTTAAGCTGAGTTTTGAATTCAGTATTGTTTTTCACTTAGACTGGTTGCCAATCATGGCTGGAAGGCTCTGTCTACTCTGCTATTTAACCAATAGCTAGGAAAAAAAAGAGAGAATATTATCTGCAAAATGTGATTGCTACATCATTGAAATTAAATACAAAGTCTGTACAAAAAGTATCAGGACTGTTACTATAATAATAGAGCTAAAGTATGCAGAGTGAAACCACTTGACAAAGACTGACCTTGAATGTTGTCGAACATATGAGTTAAGTTATAACATTCTCACTCATTTCTGTTGTTCATAGCAGTGCTTGGAAAGGAAGTGTGTCGAGTGTGGTCGCCTCACCACACCCCAGAGGTTCTGTCAATGAACATGGCTTGTGCAGCAGATTTTGGCCCAAAACAACATTCCTCAGGTCTGACAACCACCATATTCCCCAGATCTCACCCCCAACCACCATATTCCCCAGATCTCGCCCCAACCACCATATTCCCCAGATCTCACCCCCAACCACCATATTCCCCAGATCTCATCCCCAACCACCATATTCCACAGATCTCACCCCCAACCACCATATTCTCCAGATCTCACCCCAGCCACCATATTCCCCAGATCTCACCCCCAACCACCATATTCCCCAGATCTCACATCCAACCACCATATTCACCATATCTCACCCCCAACCACCATATTCCCCAGATCTCACCCCAACCACCATATTCCCCAGATCTCACCCCCAACCACCATATTCCCCAGATCTCACCCCTTGAGACTTTTTTCCTCTTCAAAAATCTAATCCCACATTAACAACACAAGATGTCAAGGAAATCCAAGGGAGCTGCTCAATATTCCCAGAAAGGCATTTCTGGAATGATTTCATCAATAGAAACAATACTGGATAAAGTGTGTGGCTTCAGAAGGAGATTATTTAAAGGAGATTAAATGCTGAATTGATAATTGTTGTAGTTTTCTTTGTATAGCATCAGTCCCAATACTTTTCGATCAGACCTGATACTAAGCAGTTAACTTTAGTCCACAAAGAAAATATCAGTACTGAAGCAAAAAGACAAGAATTGTCTAATCAGTTAAAATGTCTGTCGTAAAGTTGCCTGTTTTTTTTTTCTACAACTGAATCAAATAATTAAATTACAACAATAAAATAAAAAAATGCATTATCAACACTGAACATGACCATTGATTATGGAATTACAGATTTACAAGAAAGTAGTTTTTGAAAGAATAAGAGAATAAAAAAACTGTTGCCTCCAGCAATAAATTTCTACAGCTTATGTTAATACATACTTGATAACCTTTTTAGTACTTCTAGTAATTTCTTTTTATTCTAATTTTTTTTTCATGGTGAAGAAATATAGTTTTGATTTTCTATTACAAGCAAGGTGATTTGGAATGGCCAAACAGAAAATAAACTGGTTATGATTAGCGGAAAATATTTAATGTTAATTTCTCCAATCCTTTTTACACATTATGTGCATCAGAAATTTAAACGGTCCCTTTGTGATTCTAAGGATAAGTGTTTTTTTTGCTTCCATTTATCTTAAAACTTCCTCGTTGCTCACACATTCCGTCCATAGTATTCTCAGCCTTCTTCTGTAGAACCACATCTCTGATGCTTGTCTCTTTCTCATTCTAAGGATAAGTGTTCTGTTTGCTTCCATTTTCCTTCAAACTTCCACGTTGTTCACATGCTCCGTCCATGGTATTCTCAGCCTTCTTCTGTAGAACCCCATCTTGGATGCTTGTCTCTTTTTGATTCTAAGGACAAGTGTTCTTTTGGCTTCCATTTTCCTCAAAACTTCCTCGTTGCTCACATGCTCTGTCCATGATATTCTTAGCCTTCTTCTGTAGAACCCCAACTCTGATGCTTGTCTCTTTCTGATTCTAAGGACAAGTGTTCTTTTGGGTTCCATTTTCCTTAAAACTTCCTCGTTGCTCACATGCTTCGTCCATGGTATTCTTAGCCTTCTTCTGTAGAACCCCATCTCTGATGCTTGTCTCTTTTTGATTCTAAGGACAAGTGTTCTTTTGGCTTCCATTTTCCTTAAAACTTTCACGTTGTTCACATGCTCCATCCATGGTATGCTCAGCCTTCTTCCGTAGAACCCCATCTCTGATGCTTGTCTCTTTTTGATTCTAAGGATAAGTGTTCTTTTGGCTTCCATTTTCCTCAAATCTTCCTCGTTGCTCACATGCTGTGTCCATGGTATTCTCAGCCTTCTTCTGTAGAACCACATCTCTGATGCTTGTCTCTTTCTCATTCTAAGGATAAGTGTTCTTTTGGCTTCCATTTGACTTAAAAATTCCTCGTTGCTCACACGCTCTGTCCATGGTATTCTCAGCCTTCTTCTGTAGAACCACATCTCTGATGCTTTTCTCTTTCTGATTCTAAGGATAAGTGTTCTTTTGGCTTCCATTTTCCTTAAAACTTCCTTGTTGCTACACGCTCCGTCCATGGTATTCTCAGCCTTCTTTTGTAGAACCACGTCTCTGATGCTTGTCTCTTTCTGATTCTAAGGACAAGTGTTCTTTTGGCTTCCATTTTCCTTAAAACTTCCTCATTGCTTGCATATTCTGTCCATAGCATTCTCAGCATCCTTCTGTACTGCCTCATGTCTCCACCTTATCACTTTACTCACAGGACATGTTGAGGCCAAGAGGGACAGAGAAAAGCACCTAATGAGCTCATGTAAATGGTTGGCAGACAAGAGGTGGGAGGAATGGAGAACAAAACTTAAGATCTACAAATGATGGGAAGTTGTGGAGAGCCTTGATCGCCTACATTGATGTAGAAGTATTTTGTAGTATTGGACAAAACTAATCCATGTGCTATATTCAATTTTCTTATCTTTTATACTACAGTTTTTAACTCATCCATACACTGAGGAATTTGAAGTGTTTTGGATTTATTAATTTCATATTCTTCATAGTTCGAAAGAAATAAAATAATTCAAGAAAAATATCAGTCCAAAAATAAAGAGAAAATTGAAGTCAAAGTAAATAAAGGGTGGTAACAAAAAACATTCACAAGAACCATTTACACGAGATTCTGAGTAATCCAAAAACAAAAATAAAAAAAAAAAAGAAAGAAAAAGAAAAAAAGAGATGCTTAGAACACAAGACAATGAAAATAATGAATAGGTAGTATTGTATTTGGATTGGCTTGGGGTAATTTCCCAATTTTTTTTTGACTTATCACAATTATTCTGCTGTTTATCTTCCAGTCTTTCTTAGGTCTCTGTTCTCGTCCAGAATGTCATCAAATCTTGCTCTAAGAGAGCATACATTTCCTATCTTATACAAATCATGTCCGATGTCAAAGCTTTTATATTCTTGCGATTGTTTTCTGGTGCCCAATCCGTGGTTTTCCAATGAGCCTAGTGAACATTTTCTGCTGTTATCTCTAGGGCTATGCTTCTGGATCCTCAAGTTTATTCTTTTCTGACCTGAAAAATGGGGAGAGCTAGCAAAGTTAAATAAGTTCAATGTACGATCACAGGATCGGTACAAAGGAAAGGTCATGGGGTCAGTACAGAGGCCAAAAGACAATCCAAGAACAAGCATCACATGTGTATGATAGAAGAAGCTCCTTAAAAACAAGATTTAACATTTCAGAGCACAGTCGCGTTCTCGCCGACGTAATGTGGCTTCCCGCTGTCTTTTCTACAAATATTTTTGTGGCACCTGCTCTGACCAACTTTTTACCCCTGGTGTTCAGACCATATGAATTTAACTGTTTCTTTTTGTCCTTTTCATCAATCATCCGCATCTCAGTCTTCTCATTTTTTTTTTATCTCTCTGTAACTCCCTGCATTCTAGTGGTATTGTTGCTTTGCTTGCGGGTGAAACGATTAAAAACAAAAAAACTTATAAATGATAAATCACAAAAGATAATGGATATTTTCTGATTAACATCATTTACCAAATCTTCTTTACAGTATATAAAGAACCGAGATTAAGCGCTCATGTAGATGTTGGCACAATTTAATTCCTCAAACCATATACAATTTTATGCAGAATCATATAGTAACTTGGTTCAATAACAGGATTTATATACAAGAATAGGAAACTACTGTCTGCTTATTTTAGATGAAGCATTTTTATTATTAATTTGTTGGCTAGTTTAACTTTCATCTTCTTGTTGCTTTTTATTGCAATGCTCACATTATTTTGAATTCAACAGCTGTTTCATTTTGTTGGTTGGGATCAAGAATATACTGACTGCAGCCTGGTGCAGAGAGATGAATTCAAAAACAGGTCACTTGTTTGCCATACTTATACCTCATTTTTTTGTCTCTCAAGCCAACTGAATCTATACCTAACTTTTTGGACCTTCATGCAAACCAGTCCTATGCCTAACTTTTTGACCCTCAAGCTAACTGAATCAATGCCTAACTTTTTGGACCTTCATGCAAACCAGTCCTATGCCTAACTTTTTGACCCTCAAGCTAACTGAATCAATGCCTAACTTTTGGGACCTTCATGCAAACCAGTCCTATGCCTAACTTTTTGATCCTCAAGCCAACTGAATCTATGCCAAACTTTTTGACTCTCATACAAAACAGATCTATATCTACATTTTTTATCATAATGGAAATGAAACCTACAGGTATCTCTTTTAATCTCATGTAACCCAGAAGTATGCTTGTCTTTTTGACCCTCATGCACATGAAACTTATGGCTGCCTTTTTGACTCCCATGCAAGCCAAACTTATTTCTACTGTTTCACTCACATGCAAACCAAACCTATATCTACCTTTTTGACTTGCATGCAAACCAAACCTATATGGAGCTTTCTATTTTTAATCAAAATGATAGAATTTGGCATTAAATAACCTGGAAAACATTGATATGATGCAAAATAAACCAAACCAAATAAATCAATCTAGAGCTGTTGGGTAGATCGGAAATGAATATTACTTATTTAATGTGAAATGAATTGAGTATTGCAATAAAACACAGCAATAGTTAAATAGAAGATAAACCAGTCAATGAATTAATAAAAACTACTTTATCTAGAAAATTCAAGCAACTGAAAACATATGTATTATGCATAAACACACAATATGGGATAGAAAAAAAAATGAATGAAAATACATATGATTACATTTGAATATTGCTTGCTGGTTGGTCAGTGTCACCAAATCATTTTGGTGTCCCCCATGCCAAGCAGAGTTTCAATGATAGAGAATGCAAGTTTAAATAATAATAATAATAATAATAATAATAATAATAACAAAGGAACAATTTTAGAAATGGTTTCTTGATTATTATTATTACTTATCAGGCTAATGTTTTCCATGTTTGATATGAAGTGGAAAGACTATATTTTTGAATCAATTGTTAGGTCTGCTGCTAGGAAATTTGATTCACTGTGTTGTATGAGACAATTGTTCTTGCTAGAATCTATCTTAAATATTTATAAGTCTACTATTTGTCCATGCTTTAAATATTGCTGCCACATCTGGCCTGGTACTTTTGCCATGTATTTCGAGATTCTTGATAACATAACAGATTCTTCTTTGGATATTAACGGGTCCCTGACCTGGCGTCTCAGTTGCAGTCCCTTTCCTGCTGCTGTAATGTAACTTCCCCGTGACTTCTTCTATAAATACTTGTTCCGATGGCTTTCCCTCTTTTGTACCTTGACTTTATGAGATTGGCAGCTAGTTTTCACCATTTTACTGTTGAAATGGCTGAATGTAACCTTAAGTTCTATGCTAACCGTTTCTTCTATTGCACTTCTCGCTTGTGGAACACTCTTCAGGTTTCTTGCTTTCCAGTCAGCTTTGATCTTTAAATATCTAAATACAATGTCAGTTGTTATCTTCTGTCTTCTTAATTCCTGTTTGTTTTTTTTTTTTATTTTTGACTCTTCTTAATAATGTTTACCTTTTTTTTTTCTCATATTCTTTCACACTCAGCAGCCCCTTGCATCTTAGTGGCTTTATTCATTTGCTTGGGGTGAACTGATGTTAGAAAAAAATTCATTTTGCTTTTTTTATTTTTATTAGGTTGGTGCAAAAATAATATCAATTTTTCATATAGTAACATATGTGAGAAAACGACATTATTTTTGCACCAACCTAATATTTTGAGGTTTTAAAATTATAAAATTAAAGTTGAAATTTATTTTTTTCATGGAACTTAATAAGACAGATAAGATTCAAAGAATTTATCACTTTTTATTTTGTTTTCCTGAAACATGGCCTGACGATTGCATCTAGCTTGAAACAGACTGTCGCCTCTAAGTGTTGACTTCTATGTTCACTTTTATATTTACACACACAAAGTGTGTGTAAATATAAATTAATTAATTAATATATAAATACTCTGATATTGAGCACTTTATCCCATAAATATAGCACATCTTAAGACTATATTTCTTCATATATATATATATATATATATATTATATATATATTATATATATATATATTATATATATATTATATATATATATATATATATATATATATATATATATATATATAGAGAGAGAGAGAGAGAGAGAGAGAGAGAGAGAGAGTCAAACATACCTGAATATCTGAGAAGTCAAAATGCAGTAACCTAGTTAGGTAATTATATCTTTTTAAGATAAACTTTATAAATTTTGTAGTATGGTTTAAATATTGAGTACATTTGGAAATCTGCTAAGACTGGTCAATTTGGGAGTAAACTTTGATCCATAATTGATTTAAATGAGTGTAGACTTGTATATTTGCTTTCAGATCAATATTTGGTAATGATATCTTCCATAAGCAGTGCTTTCATACAATCTGTGACTGGAAGACAAAATATCTAATATTAATCTGTTTTCAAAGTGTGAAATTGGAGGCATAGAGACATTTCAGATGCAATTATAAATTCACTGCTCTCAGCAGTTTTATTCATATGAGAACAGAGTTGGGGTACTACATACTACCGTTGTGAAATAAGAGCCAACTTTGATGCGCTTTTGACAGGCAGGCAGATTGGATGAAGAAGTTCTGTAGAATACTCTCACCCACATAGTCACACTCATTTCTGATACCTATTTAATTAACATTTTGGTTAAATGTGCTTTGAGCTAAATAAGAAGAGTAAATATGATCCACTCCAAGACAAAGGAAAGCAGGAAGAAAGGACTAACCAGAAGATTGAATTGTCAGCAAAAGAGACAGCCCATGATGTGATATTAGGGCAGGTTGATTTTTCAGAAAATCAATATTGCACTCTGTTCAAAAGTTGGGGTTTAGTGTGATAAGTTTAGAACCCAAAAATTAGATGCATAGTTTTTAACAATTTTTGAGCATTTAGTTTTAAATAGCATCTGAAAAAATGTACAGAAATACCTTATTTGCACGGGTTATTGCTTACAAAAAAAATTTGATTATTTCAAGAATAAATCCAAATAAAGTTCATATCTTTTGTATTAGATACATCGAACGAAAGAAATATATTCAAACCAGAATTCTAATTATGAATCACCACAGGCAAAATATGCGTTTTTTTTTACTGTATTCTATAATTCTGTTATCAAAAAAATGGTAAAAGATTACAAAAAATCTAATCAATGAATAAGATTTGTTAGATCAATTGATAGATCACAATAAATAAAAACAAAAAATAGATAAATATATATATAACACCATAATACTGCTGGGCACAAATTATAAGACAAAATGTTTTAAATTTGGATTGTTTATTGAAAATCATGCTAAAACTACTTCACTTTATAACATATTATATTATAATATACTTAAATTCTTCCGAATAATTTCCCTTTGAAGTAAATGAAGGTCTCGTTTGATGGCACAATGATTTAGTAATAATGTACTTGTGTCATGCATCATGTCTATATACAATTTGTAAAGCTTCAGTAAATTATAAATTTTATAATTCCGTGCTATAATGCTTTTGCTGATCACCAGAATAAAATTCTAATGCTACGATTTTAAACCTAAGCTTAATCTTTGAAACTAGTTTCCTCAAAAAAACAGTAATGATGTGGAAGAAGTATTTTGTGGCATCATTTATCATATCAAATCCCAAATTTCAAATACCCTGATTCCAAAATCGACCTATGTGACATATGAATTGGAGATGTCAAAATCAAACAAGTACAGAAGATAAAATATATAGGAAGTGTTTTAACACATTGACTGCCAGCCATGAGATAACTCATGGTTTGCAATATTTATTATTATTTTCTGATGACTACTTTTCATGCCTGACATTTTCTGAAACAGTTTCATCTGCGGGCACCAACAACAAGTTCATTTTCAGTGATATCTTTAGTGGGAAAACAATGTTAAGACTACAGTTGAAGCTATAAACTGGCTCAGAAAGATTTTCTGTTGCCTTTGTTGAGGCTATTATAAAGTTGGCGTTTGAAGTCAAATTTCATAATTGGGCTCTGGCAGTCAACTTATTAATAGACAACCGAAGATATGGCGCCAAAATTCCAAAGGCACATTGGAACAGCAAGAAAATGCCTTCCAAAAGCTAAACAAAGCATTAAGAAACATGAGAACAGGAAAAATTTCTTTAGAAACAGAGAAAAAATTGCTGAACTGATATGTATTAGGTTGGTGCAAAAATAATGAGGTAATAATGTCTTTTTTTTAACGTTAAAAAATACGTCAAAAAACGACATTATTACGTCATTATTTTTGCACCAACCTAATAATATCAATTCTCATATACAGGTTGGGATGGATAAATTGTTGTCTAAATTATGCCAAAATGAAAATAACACTGACATCTCATTTTAACAGATACATTTACCAAAATCTCCTGCAACTCTTTTAGAGGGTCTCTTTGCTTAAGTTGGTGAATGCTGCCATAATCGTTGTCTTCAGTTCATTAAAAGGAGTTTTGTTGGCTTCTTGCTTAATACACCTCACACATAATAATCGAGGGGATTGCAGTATCGGGAGTTAGATGGCCTGATGTAAGGGGTGATGTGGTCGCAGAAA
>OZ010578.1:84966045-84971045 GCA_963932145.1 Acanthosepion lycidas
TTTTCACCTGATGAAAGCCCAAAAAGTGAAATCTCAGAGCCTGTGGGACTTCAAACCAATGCTCTATTCACACACCACTAATTTCGAACAAATATTTAAAAAAAATATTGATTGAAGAGTTTCAACTTGAGACTGCCGCCAGAAAGTTAATTTTTTTGTAAGTGAGAATGTTTAAAAAAAAAAAGAAAAGCAAACTAAAACTTAGCACCTAAAGAATTTTTATTTTTATATTTTCTTTTGTTTTCCTTGCTAAATACACAAGACAAGAATAAAAAGCAAAATTTAGCACCCACATTAGATTTTATTTTAACTTGTCTTATTTGTAACTTTCATTTTAATCTTCCCATACCAAAAATAAAGTGTTAATCATATAAAAATGCAATAATTATTTTAGCACTTCTGAGTACACATAATTAGTTGAGCATTGGCTTGAAACATGAAGGTATGAAGTTTAGTTTTCATTTAGTAGAGATAACTGATACAAATCACCCATGGATAAAGAAAGACTGATTTCAATCCGTATCAAGTCTAATCTTCACATAATTGAGAAGATAGCTACAAATCACCCATGGATAAAGAAAGACTGATTTCAATCCGTATCAAGTCTAGTCTTCATATAATTGAGAAGACAGATACAAATCACCCATGGATAAAGAAAGACTGATTTCAGTCCGTATCAAGTCTAGTCTTCATATAAATTGAGAAGACAGCTACAAATCACCCATGGATAAAGAAAGAGTGATTTCAATCCGTATCAAGTCTAGTCTTCAAAAATTGAGAAGACAGCTAAAAATCACCCATGGATAAAGAAAGAGTGATTTCAATCCATATCAAGTCTAGTCTTCATAAATTGAGAAGACAGCTACAAATCACCCATGGATAAAGAAAGACTGATTTCAATCCATATCAAGTCTAGTCTTCATATAAATTGAGAAGACAGCTACAAATCACCCATGGATAAAGAAAGAGTAATTTTGATCCGTATCAAATCTAGTCTTCAAAAATTGAGGAGACAGCTACAAATCACCCATGGATAAAGAAAGACCTATTTCAAGCTATATGAAGTCTAGTCTTCATATAATTGACATAATTGCTTCAAATCACCCATGGATAAAGAAAGACTGATTTCAATCTATATGAAGTCTAGTCTTCATATAATTGATATAATTGCTTCAAATCACCCATGGAAAAAGAATGATTTCAATCTATCTAAATTTTTTGTGTGAGGAATTGTTTATATTATTTATAGCTGGATTAGAGTCCTCATCTTTGTTGTTATTACCACAATCTTTTGGACATTGTGCCCACTGGCTTTCTTCGGTTGTCTGTCAGTTTGAATAACCATTAAGGCATTTTGAATGAAACATTTTATTTAATCTACGAGGTCGAATTGTCCTCTTTCCACTGTCCATGTCTGGACCAGAACAAGATAAGATTTCTCTATGAATCAGAGATGACAAAATCAAGCAAGTACAAAAAAAAAAAAAAAAAATCAACTATCTGGGTATTTTATTAAGGGAGGATGAAACTTGAAAGTGCACAGAAATAGTGAAAAATGTCTTCTACATACTAAGCAAAACATTAAGAAATAGGAAAATATTACACACAAAGAATAGAGTATTGAATCACTGAACTATATAATGTACTATGGATGATAAACAGTTTCCTCACAGATGAAAAAGAGACTTGGTGCAGCAGAGATGTTGTTCTACAGAAGGATGCTGAGAATACCACAGACAGAGTATGTAAGTAACAAGGATGTCTTAAGGAAAACTGGTATAAGAAAGAAGCTTACAGTTAGAATAAAAAAAGAAACAGCTGGAATTTCTGTGGTACTTAAATGAGAAAAGAAGGCCAAGAGAATTTAACATTTTCAGGACATACTGATGGGAAGAGAAGCAAGGGCAACAGTGAATAACTTTATGCATTTATGTAAATGGATGGCAGAACAGAAACAAAGAGAAATGCTTTTCACTTTACTGTATCTTCTTATTGTTCTTTTTAAATTATGTATTTTCCTTATTATTATTGTTTTCTTACTAAATTTGCCCCATCTTATATTGTTGCAGTTAGATCTATTATGATGAAATTGTTAATGAAAATTGTATTAACATTATCATTCTGTATGTGACTGCATTTGCTGCACAAAACATTTATCCAGATCCCCGAATTTGAATTTGTTTGGATTTCGTAGATGTGATGTCATATCCTTCTATGGCAACAGAAAACAACTTGGAGTGAAATTAACAATACAAATACTGTAATTGAGAGGTCTTGATTAGAATGCAATGGAAAGAGAAGTATTAGGTTGGTGCAAAAATAATGACGTAACAATGTCGTTTTTTGACGTATTTTTAACGTCAAAAAACGACATTATTACGTCATTATTTTTGCACCAACCTAATAATATTAATAATTCAGAGTGTTAAAGGGTAACACAGCTCACTCTTCAACTCTTCACAACCCAGTTTTTGTTTTTGGTCTGGTAAGGAATGCAATGATGGCATTTATGTTATTAGACAAGTCCAATAGATTGTATACCTTTCTAACAAGAAATTGTATACGTGCTATATCAAGCTCACAGCAGCATCAATAGAGAGTTCCTCTTCTCATTCATTAGAAATTGTCTTTCAAGCTCTGAATGTACTAAAAAAATTGATTTATAGATCAGTGGTTCCCAAATTGTGTGGTGTGCCTAATAGGTGTGGCGGAAGAGGATAGCAGGTGAGGTGGGATGATTGAAAGACAAAGATTTCGAAACACTTACAAAAATTCATATGCCAAAAATAAATATGATTTCAAAAATTATCATGGATTACTTGTAATTGCATGCATGAGTCCCAGTATGTTATATAATTATTGACTGATTTTATCACTGTGATATTTTAGCTTTATATCATGTATTAAGAATATGTGGGGTCTGCAAATTGGAGAAGGGAGTTACCAATGATAATATTCTGACTTCAAATCTGCTGTTATTTCTCTTTAACCCTCTCCCTGTTTTCTACTTTTAAATGTACTTTTTATAACATAAAATTTGGTGAGGTGTGAGCAAATTTTACTTCCATAAAGTGGCCCAGAGAAAAAAATTTAAGAACCACTGTAATAGAGGAACTTTTTAGTCCACAAAATTGGACATGTCTGGCAAAACATTCCACATCTTATTAGGAGTATAGCAAGAAGGAAATGAGAGCCTCAGTCTATTTAATCTTTTCCAAGACTATATACTATGAACATGGCCACAATGTGCTGACCATGTTTGTAAAAATAAAACATTCTGATAACTTCAGACACATACATAAAAATCCACATATTTAGTTAAAAATAAAAAATAAAAATTGCCCTTGAAAATGACTAAAAGAATAGCCAAAAACGTTCAGATGTACAGAGCTTTTCGACAGTTTTTACACACCTTGTGTCCAGAAAAGAAAACACATGTACAAACACAAGGAAATATATATATATATATATATATATATACTAGCAGTAGAGCCCGGCGTTGCCCGGGGATGTAACAGTAAGAGGTAGATCAAGTATCGACCATCATAAAGACTGAAAAATAAAATTGACAAAGATTATTGTTTAAGCTTGACGGAAACACATGTCTTAATTATTTTTTTTTTTTTATGAATTGGTCAAACCCAAACTCAAACAAAAACATTGTTTTCAATCGTTATGAGTCTACCGATTGAATAGAATATTATTATAAACAATTGTCTTGCAAATGGAATTTTTAAAGCATTCTGAATGTAAAAATAAAGAAAAAAGTGTGCAAGACAATAAGAAACACTACCTGCCAAAAAAAGTGAAGTTTTGTTGAAATCGGTTGAAAAATGTAGGAAATCCGATCCCATATATAAAAGAACACACACACACATACACAAACAACCTGGGTTTTATAATAAGTATAACTCGATATGAGTTGTCCCCCTTTCATTCTCACGATGCCTCTTAATCGTGTTTTCAAATTGATTTTGTGCAAAAACAATTGTGTTTTTCCAATTTTTGGCACTGTCAGAACTACTGCAAGGTAATTTTACGTAGTCCTGTGAAGTTTTGTTGAAATCGGTTGAAAAATGTAGGAAATCCAATCCAATATATAAACGTACAGACACACACATACACACACACACCACCTGGGTTTTATAATAAGTATGATATACATATACACACACACACACACACACATGTGTGCATGTGTGAGGACACTGAGGTCAACACCAAGTGGTAATAGTATGTTTCATGCTTGAGCAGGCCGTATATGTTGGTTTGACTATTTATATATGCCAGCCAATGGTGCATTGTGGGTAGTGAGGTCTATTGTATTAATTAATGTAAATGGTTATATTTTAAATTGTTCTAGAGGTCATTGAGTAGAAATAATTGTGGATCCAAATGTGGTTATTTGTGGCTATTGTATAGTAATAAAAATGCTTCAGTTTTATTACAACAGTCTCCAAAAGTTTGAGTCTTTCTTTGCAGTATGACCTATATAAAATTTTAGTGTTATCTATGTGCCTTGATAAAGTCCATAAGAGGACAAAAATTATTAGCTAAGATAAATTTTCCTTTTGTCTTTCTTCATATATATATATATATATATATATATATATATATATATATATAGATAGATAGATAGATAGATAGATGGATAGATAATATTAGTGGTAAATATACACTTACATATGCAAAATATATAAATATATATACATACATGCATACACATACATATATATATTTTGTATAAAAAAATTCCAAGAGGATAGAATCCAGGTAGAACTCAATGTCCAGGACAGAGTAAGGATATAATAAAAAGGCTTAAACACTAATATTACATAGTCATAATTTATTCCATTGAAATCGTAAATATGATCCAATTCATCAGACCTACAAATTCAAAAAGAAAACAGAAAAAACAACTCCGGAAATAAAAAATAAAATTTAGAGAGAGTGTAAGTATGAGAGTGTGGGATGAATATTACAGCTATAGAGAGGGGTAA
>OZ010578.1:84976045-84988545 GCA_963932145.1 Acanthosepion lycidas
GACAACTTAAATGATTGACAAAAAAATAACATAGTATTAACAACACTTTAGCTTTTATTCTTCAGAATATATTGCTTAACTTGGATATTTTTAGGTAGGTAAAAAATAACTTTGCATAATCAAGCAGAACGCACTGTATATATATATATATGTATATAGACAGATATGGATATATATATATATATATATATATATATATAAAAATATATATAGACATATATGGATATATATACATATATATATATATATACATATATATATATATATATATATATAGACATATATGGATATATATATATATATATACATATATATATATATATATAGACATATATGGATATATATATATATATATATATATATATATATATATATATATATATATATACATATATATATGGACATATAAATATATATATGGATATATATACATATAGACATATATGGATATATAAATATATATATATATATATATATATATATATATATATAGGCATATATGGATATATATATTGCGTGTATTTAAACGATAATGTTATTAAACTTATCAGATGTTACGAAAAAATTTGACATAAAATAAATAGACAAAACTTGTCTATATTATTTAATGAAACGTGTATGAATGGATATATATATATATATATATATATATATATAGATATATAGACATATATGGATATATATATTTATATACATATATATATATATATAGACATATATGGATATATATATATAAACATATATATATATATATATAGACATATATGGATATATATATATATACATATACATACATATATATATATATAGACATATGGATATATATATATATATATATATATATATATATATATATATATATATATGTATATATATATATATATATATACATACATATATATATAGACCTATGGATATATATTTTTTATATTGTGGAAATACAATTAGTCGGGTGAATAAACTATTAAAATTTTAAATATTTCTTTATGTCCTAGATAAATATGTTTATTACAATAATAGTTATATTTAGTCCTGAAACTATTTACTTAAAAAATTAAAGATTTAATTGAATAACAAAATTTTTTTTCAGACATCGAATTTTCTATCAAACATTGTAAACTGTCTTTTACATAATTTTGTTAAAACAAAATTATAACTACATCTCTCTTTCCCCCTCCCTCTATCTCTCTCTTTACCATAAGACTCACTTGTATACACTTTCTACAATTCATTTCCGTTTTACTAACCATCTAAAGAGGTCAAGGTTCTGTCTCTCCTCCTACTCCAATATAAAACATACTTAAGAGAGATATAAAATTAACCCCTCCCTATACTTTATATTGTCTGTTTAACTACCACTCTCAACCCCCTCTACTAAATTACAAAAATTACACTACCCACCAATTTCTAATCCCATTTTTCCTCTCAATTCGTTGTTGGAATTTTTACCTGATGATCCTGAATCCTTAAAAAAGGATTTAGGTGAAATAAATTATCGTAATGGTACCTTAAAGTGGTTTGTTTTTCATTACATATTTATATATATATATATATATATATATATATATATATATATATATATATATATATATATATATATATATATATATACATACATATATATATAGACATATATGGATATATATATATATATATATAGACATATGCATATATATATATATATATATATATATATATATATATACATATATATATATACATATATATATATATATAGACATATATGGATATATGTATATATGTATATATATATATATATATATATATATATATATACATATACATATATATAGACATATATAGATATATATATATATACATACATACATATATAGACATATATGAATATATATATATATATATATATATATATATATACATAAATATATATATATAGATGGATATATATATATATATATATATATATATATATACAGATATATATATAGATATACATGGATATATATATATATATACATACATATATTTATATATACATACATATATATATATATATAGACATACATGGATATATATATATATATATACATACATATATATAGACATACATGGATATATATATATATACATACATATATATAGACATACATGGATATATATATATATATATACATACATATATATATATAGACATATATGTATATATATATATATATATATATATATATAGACATATATATATATATATATAGACATATACGGATATATATATATATATATATATATATAGACATATATGGATATATATATATATATATATATATATATATATATATACATATAGACATATATGGATATATATATATATATATAGACATATATGGATATATATAAATATATATATATATATATATATATATATATATATATATATATATATATAGAGAGAGAGAGAGAGAGACATATATAGATATAAATATATATATATATATAGACGTATATATATATATATATAGCCATATATATATAGACATATATATATATATTGACATATATATATATATATATATAGACATATATGGAGATATCTATATAGAGAGAGAAAAAGAGAGAGAATATATGATTTATATATGTATATCATATATCAAGATATATATATATATAAATAATCTATGGATATATATATATATATAATATATGGATATGGATATATATATAGAGAGAATATATGGATGAATGGTAGTTTTATAAATGTGCCAGATGGATTCTGATAAGAAAACCTTTTGGCATGTTACTGTGAGCCAATTTTTTTCGCAGCAGATGTAGCAACTGACTTGATATAATTGCTCTATATGAGCCAAGAAAACATGCAGTGTTGCTCTCATGGAGTCTAATATCAGCCATCCCAATGGTAGTCAGAAAAGGATCTTTGTGGTTATTAAATGAAAACAGTTTTTTTTTGGAGTTGTTCAAATTTACAAGCCATTTCTTGCCCCAGTTAACCACTGATTGGAGGTTGTTTTCAAGAATAGATGCCATGTTTACTTTGTCAAATCTGTCGGACTTGCTATTATAACAGAAGTAAATATTAGTGTCATCTGCATAAATACTTCATGATGACATCTTGGAGATCATTGATGTAGATCAGAAACAGCGTAGGGTCAAGGATAGAGCCCTGGGGTACACCTGCATTAGTATGAAATAATCTGGAAGTGTACCTCTTCAATACGACCTTCATTATTCAATTGGTTAGGAATGACTTGATTAAGCCAAATAGACATATAAACATTCCAGTTGAATCCATAACATTCACTTATGTCCTAATACCCTTTGGAAAGGTACGAATCCTCTTCTCCCCCCAGCTATGGGTAATTAGCAGGACAGACTGGGTTCTATAGCCTGGGATGGCAGCTGGTCTATGAGAGGGAAAACTTTGAATTCAAAACCTTCAGAAAGTTGTTTGGGGACCTTGTGGCAAGTAATGCACCAGGTCTCTGTATTCAGCTAATCAAAAAGTGTAGTTGGTTCTGCATAAAGTCTTCTCTACTATAATCAAATCATGTACTGGTGTCTGACTGTCAGCTCCTAGGCATCAAGTTACTGACCCTCATATGTCAAATATGACGGGAGAGTCCCCCATATATATATTTTACAAATTGTTTTTCGAATTCAAACCTGAGGATAATCGTGGAGACTGAAAGTACTTGGGTTGAAAAAAACTACAATGTCTTCCTTGATGAATTTCATCTAACCATCAAGAATCTGATTAGAGAACTGGAAAGGATTATTATAAAAATAAATAGACATAACATGTCTATATTATTCAATGAAACATGTTTGAAAATATATATATATATATATATATATATATAGATATATATGATAAAAATATGGTTTTATGGTATGCTATATTTATTGGTAAAATCGTTCAATATCAAGGATAGAGTGTATGTAAATATAAATGAAAGTGGACACTGAGGTCAATACCGAGAGGTGACAGTCTGTTTCATGCCTGAGCACAATCTTTATTCCATTCAGATTATATATATATATATTTTCAGTTGCTTGCAAATCTAATGGACACACAGGATTTTTCAAGATTATAATAATTTTTGTTATTGCAACTAACTTAGAAATCTTTTCTTAAATCTGATACAGCTTTCTTATTTCATAGCAAATGAACAAGTTTTGTGTCACAGCTGAACATTCTGGCCTCATGAAATATAAATGATACAGATTATTTAATTATTAAAATTAATGTCACAGTATTTTTCCATATCAACTAGAAAAGAAAATTATGCCATAATTTAATATGGAGGAAAACAATTATGAAATAAAAAAAAAATAAGTTATTAATTTGTTGCTTCTTCTCAGCTTTTATGATGGTCTGATTTCTTCAAGGCATGGAATTTCCTCATAAAAAAACCCACAAAACAATATTCTTCATCAAACTCATTTCAGTTTTGACAGATCTGCTTCACTATATAGAATCTTGTCATGCAACAGTTTTTAAGTTTCCACAATAAATTTTCAGTTGGATTGAAATAGAAACTGTTTGCTAGCTATGTCATTAAGTTAATATGCCTTTCCTAGAAAATGATTTAATCATCGACCAAACCTATTTTCTATCAAGGAATGAGAAAAATGGCCAAAATTTTAATGTAAACTCACTTACCTGCTGAGGTAACAATTGCCATCTCCCTTGGAGGGAGTCCTACTTGACATACAAAATTCCATCATCACTGATCAGACATTGAACTAACACCAATCAGGATGAATGGATGTTGACTCAGGAAGGTTCCATTTCTTGAAAGACTATTGTGCCTAAAACTCACACCTGACCTTATGGAACTTATACATACAATCCATTGCAGGTAAAATAGTCGTTTCCCTGTACTGCACTAGTAAGTACCTGACTCCTGCTATCCTCTAACTTTACAAGCGCCAGATCAGGCCAAAAATGGTGAACTGTTGGGTGGGAACTGCCTAGACTTCACTCTCAAGCCCTAATAGAGTCCAAAAGAATTTCTGCGTGCTTGTAGATGACAAATTATTCTCCTCCCACCAACCTCTCTTTCATAGACAGGATGTAGCAAGTCTCTCACAGCTCTGTCATTATTTCCATGGAAAGTGCTCAGATGGACTCCATTCATTGGTCCTGCCAATTCAAATCTTCATGGCAAGGACACACCATACCACTTAAATGGTAGCAAACCACCCGGATTCCCTTTGTATTCCATCAGTGAGAAGTAAGTTCCACTTGAACCGCTTCCTTCCATGAACCACTGACATGTGGAGCCAACCATCAACAGGATGTTTTCCTGATCACTACAATCTTAACCTGTTTAAGGCTAGGGTTAACCATTATCTTCTGGTCCAATCTGCAAAAATTACTTCCTAACATAACCGTCTACCTCAAGGGGACACCAGGACTTGCAGAAGGGTGAACCTTATTGTAAAAACCCAAAATAAAAAAAACAAATAAATGGATAAATTTATGCGTTTTCTTCATGCATTTTTATGTCTCATTGGAGTAACATCAGATAAAAGTTCCATCATCATCCGGTTGGTCAGTGCAGATTCCTGATTCATATCCAGGCTGAATATCACTTTCTTCATCCATTCATCAACACTCCTCCCATTCCATGAATGCTTCTCTGTAGCCCACTGTAACCGTCTTTTCTTCTCTTCAGGTAGCACTGGTTTTCGTTTTTTAGCTTTTCTCATTTCATTCAGATGATTTCTTACAGTCCTATCACAAACGTTGACTCCTGTTTCTGCCCATTTGTTTTTTATTTGTTTTGTTGTGTATTTTCTATTTTCAAGGCATATTGCTTTGAGTTTTCGATCCTGACGCTTCGACGTCTTCCGTGGTCTACCTGTATGTTTTCCTTTTATGATCTTCCCATTTTGTTTATACTTGCACCAAATTTTAGACACAGCTGACTGGGAACAACCAACATCTTGTGCCACTCTCCGTGTTGGACTTCCTTCTCGAAGGAGTTTTATAATCCTTTCCAGTGTTTCAATGGACAACTCTCTTGTTGGAGCCATATTTCCCTTCAATTAGCCAAAGTACTCAGTTTAAACTGCAGGCTAATAATTTGCATATATAGAGTTGTTTTGGGCACCTTGAGGTGATGTAATGGTTAGCAAGCTTGTCTCACTAAAACAATTATGAATGTGCAGTGAGTTCAATCCTCACTGGCTGTCCTTTACTCTCAGCCTTGTGCCACATCCAAGCTATGTTTATAAAACCACTATATAGACTTATGTTGATTTTGTTTTAAATGCAAATTAGAAGATGATTCCATAATTTTTCCTCTACTTGTTATGGAAAAAAACATTGTCTAAATAAATCTAATTTGTTTTAAATATATTTGATCAATTTCGGAATGTTAAGCTGTGGAACAAAAATTGTTTTTTGTTATCTGTGCTTTTCTTATTTTTGCGGCAAAGTAAAAAAAATCAGTGATCATCTTTTAAGTGTTGTGTAGTGATTCCATAATTTTAGGTTGTAACATTTAAAGATCAATCCACTGGGTATTATAATAAATTGAAACCTTTAAAGTGCCCTCATATGCTTTTTTATCTAGCTACTATCCATTAAACAGTATTGGACTGTTACCTGATATCAGTCCTCCTATATGGTAGGGAATGCTGGACAATCTGCTCACAGATGAAGAAGAAGCTTGAAGCAACAGAATTGTCATTCTACAGAAGGATGCTAAGAATACCATGGACTGAACATGTAAGCAATGACAGACTGTTAAAGAAAATTGAAATAAAAAGGACACTTGAAATTTCTAGGGCCCATAATGAGGAAATAGGGCTTGGAAAATTTGATACTCACAGGACAGATTGAAAGAAAGAGGGACAGAGGAAAGCAATACATAACCTACCTAGTGAACTTGAATAAACGGATGGTGGAACAAGGTTTGGTAGGGATAACAAAAAGACAAAATTTATTAAGAGCTACAAAGGACAAAAAATTGAGAAGAGCCATGATCATCAAGGACTTGGAGGGACATGATACATAGAAAATGTTATTTGAATTTTGAGATGAAGCACTTTCAGTATCAATCTTTTCATTAGTTTTCTCATATTGTTGCTATTATAATGCCTTCCAGAAGCTAAGCAAAATATTAAGAAACAGAAAGAGGAACTAAGAAAAGAATACTGAACTGTTATATAATATCAGTCTTCGTGTATGTCAGTGAATGCTGGACAATTTCCACAATGATGAAGAAGAGGCTTGAAGAAACAAAAATGTGGTTCCACAGAAAAATGCTGAGAATACGATAGACTGAACATGAATCTTCCCATTTTGGACCAAATTTCAGACACAGCTGACTGGGAATGACCAATATCTTGTGCTATGCTTTCTTTCAATAGACACCTCTTTTTTTTGAATTCATGTCTCCTTACAATTAACCAAGTCTAAAAGTTGGTTATGTATAAAAAAAAATGGAAAGAAAAGAAATTTTTTTTAAAAAAAATGTCCTCTACCAATCTCTCAGGAGGAGAATGAAAATTTTAGTTTTCATTTGGGCTTGAACCCTGACCTCTGGTACTTGTTCTCACTGAATATTTATAATGATAATTTCACTACTTTTCTTCAAATCTATTATATAGGGTGCGATGGGTAAATTGCCATTTTATATTTTTAACTTTGCACATGCACTGTGTTTGTTTTTGTCAACTGCCCAGTATTATAAGACTGGTTGGGCACCTTGGTGAGAAAAAGAGGACCATGATGCAATTCACTCCACCAGAAATTTGGAAGTAGCATGCAGTACTGCTTAGCGTTCATGCTGGAAGCTCCAATATGAAGATTTCAGAGTGTTTGGGTGCCAATCTGGGGACAGAGTTGGATGAGTCTAATTGTGATTACAAAGGTGTTTGGAGTAATCACTAGTGATGGCAATGTTGTACCTCCATCTTCCCACAGAGAATCAGAATCAGTACAGGGGCCTACATCAACAACCTTGAGGAGGTAGTGCTGCCCTGGTTCAAGAGGTTGGCTGTTGGAAGGCTCTATGTCTGGCAACCCAGTTGTGGCTATCAGACAATTTCTACGACCACATCACCCCTTAAATCTGGCCACCTAACTCCTCAGACTACAACCCCCTTGATTATGTGGGGCACAGTTGAGCGAGAGACAAACAAAAGTTCTTGTAACACCATAGATGAACAAATGGTAAGGATTATGATAGCATTCACCAACTTAAACAAGGAGACTGTGCAGAAGACGTGCAGGAGATTCTAAGGTCATCTGGAAGCTGTGGTTGAAGCCAATGGTGATTTTATTGAATAAATTTACTCTATAATATTTCAAGATATTTTTGAACAATTCTTGTAAATATATCTGTTAAAAAAATCAGATGTCAATTTTATTTTCATTTTTGTGTAATTTAAACGACAATTTATTCATCGCACCCTATATTTGTCTAAGTATATTACAGTGTTTTCTTTTAAAGCCAGTATGAAATTTTAAATATCTTGGAAATTTTTTTAAGTGTTCTTTGGTAGAGGAGGCAATACTGTTGACTTGAAAGAAGTAATTTCCCACCAAAATTGAAAACTACTACTAACTGTGTGTGTGGGGTGGCAGCTTACATTTATCCAGTTATACTGATCTGATTTTTGTATGTTTATTTGTATTTGTCAATATTTCTGAGATGAGGTATTGTAACTATTTACACTATATTGTTTGTACTGTTGTCCTCATCTTTATTGCTGTATTAATAACGTTTCAGCTGTTGTACACTCTGGCTCTCTTCAAGTGATATTTCTTGGAATTTCAAACTTTATATGGTCCTCAGGAGTAGATTGCTCTAATTCCACATGCCATGCCTTTGGATATCTCAATTTCAGTTTTGATCCAACAGTAACTTGACCCAAAGGGTTCACCAGTGTTGTAACATAGGAAAGATTATTGAATAGAGTAATCAAATGAAAGTTGGTAATGAACAATAATACTTAGGACAAGAACAATACATATAAGTTTCGACAGTGGCACACTGAAGTAGTCAAGCGAATTGTACAGTGAATCTCTAACGGTTGACCAACATACAGTATTCACTACTGTATTTATAGGAGTGGGAACATACCCATTATCATCCATAGGTATGCTATAACAATTAGTTTAATACCTGGTCACAGCAGAGGGGACAAAAACTTGGAGATTTGAGTTATCAAGAGGAATATTTGTATGTTTTTTCTAATGTTATGCCTCTTCAGGAAGTAAGTGATCATGATTTTCCACTGATTCCAGGATATATTTCATGATTGTTCTTTGGAAAAGCACAATTGGTTTTCCACTGCCTTCTCCACTGAGTAGTTCTTCACCTAAACTGGGCAACATCCAAGGCTAGAGAACCAAGTTATGGTTAGTATTTAACCAATAGCTGATAAGCAAAAAGATGGATTCATGTCTTTCCCCGAAAGTATTAGTATGAAAGTGACTGCAGCTGATGAGGCTGGAATTTGAACTCGACTTGCCAATTCCATTTTTCATGCCAGTAACCATACATCCTTTTAAAAGTTCAAAAAGAAAACATCAACATTGGGGAAGGAAAAGAAATGAAAATATTACTACTTATGTTAAAAGATAAGGATACCAAAAAATACAAATTATTTTATGCAAAAATTAGTTTTTGTTGTCTTTTCCATCAGGAATTATTTCTGCACTTTATGACAAAAACATTTTTCTAAATTTTAAACGTGTATGTTCAAAACTCATTCAACACTAGATTCATGCTGATTAGGGATCAGTACAAATAAAAGTAAAGCTAACTAATAAAACTGAAATATATTCTATTCAGTGATCATGAAACTTTGAATTTCAAAGTCACTGAAGGACATGCCATTAGCTGGATATGAAATTACCACAATTCACTTTGAGAAGATATTTCTATTTTTTTGGAGTTACAGAACAAAGTAATGATTGTAGCTAAATGATTAATACTAATGGTAATATTAAGTTGTTTCTTTATAAGGAAACATTCAGCATTCATTGGCTGAGAAGACAGTGCTGGTCTTGGTTGAAAGTTATAAAATCTTTTTTTTTAAACAATTTTTCAGGAAAATAGGTTTCTCAAGTTCAGTAGCTGTTATCTCTCTTTCCACTCTTGATGGGATTTCCTTCATAACTTTTTATTTGAAGTGGTGTGGAATGTCAACATCTTGACTTGCATTTTCTCTTTGAGTCACACGTGATATTCATTTCAGTTGTTGCTGCTGTTGGTAGTCTTCAAGTAATGGGTTTCTGTTATTTAGTACAGTTATTTGTTCTTGAATCTGTAGCACTAGTCCACAATGTTCAAAGAAGGATGATTGCTGTATAGATCTTCAGGCTTCATTCATCATTTTTAACCATTGATCTTAGAATAGAGCTGAGAGTTTTGATAATTCTGAATGAATTTGGTCCCACGCATGACTTTCATATGAAAGTTTCTAATGAGGTTATTTAAGACTTGAGCCTTCATTTTAATGTTTTGATTTCGAGACAGTTTGCCATGTTTGGTGAAACGACCTCTAGTGCAGCCTATTCTATGTTCAATTTCATTTTCTCCTATACTAACAGATTGTGACAGCTATTAGGGAGATAGGATTAAATATACTTTAATGTTTAAAAAACTTATTTAGCATTATTATTGCTTAGGTAATAATCATTATAACAATAATGCAAATAGCTAAACATGCATTTTTTTCATATTTATGGTTATTCTTTTAACTTTTAATATCTGTTAGCATCCCATGGAAAAGGCCTTATATAAAACGGAATATCATCAAATAATGTAATATTTGAAATACACTCTTTTGTTAGAGATAGATTGATTTGGTTGGTTGGGTTTTATGGCATATCAACCACTGTAGGTCATTTAATGCCAAATTAAGTTATATATATATATATATATATATATATATATATATATATATATACATACACATATTAAATATACGGTACTATTAAACGTATAGCTGGCAATGTTATTTTTCAAAGACGTATAGCTGGCAACATTATTTTTTCAAAAACATATAGCTGGCAAAATTATTGTTTCAAAAACGTATAGCTGGCAACATTATTTTTCTGAAAACATTATCTGAGGCGTTGCTGTTGGATGTAGTTTATCGTCATACCCAGGACGCGGATGCAGTTTATTGTCATATCCAGGACGTTTAGAGATAGAAGATTATCAAAAACAAGAACTGTCACAAAGAACGTTATGTTTTTTCTTCTAAGTTGTGGGTATTTTAATTTTGGTGAAAATGATGAAAAAGATTTTAAAGAAAAGAACTACACAAAGATTCTTATGAAAATTCAGATACAAAAGTGCTTCTGACTCTTCTGATTTTATTAATTAATAAATTTAAAATTATACATTAATTCCTAATTTTTTAATTAATAACTATTTGTGCTCAGTTGTTGAGATTAATAGCTATCTGCTGATGTGTTAAAATTTTGGAATATATATTATCAATAATAAAAATTTATTATCAATAATAAAAATTTATTATCAATAATAAAAATTTATTATCAATAATAAAAATTTATTATCAATAATAAAAATTAAAATTTCATCTCTCTGATAGATGTCACAATCTGTAAATTTGTTATAACTGATCCATACACTAAGGTACTTAAAGTGTTTAGTATTTACTAATTCTACATCGTGGATTTCTATGATGGATTAAGCTCACAATTAAAAGATATGCTTTTCATTCAGTTACAATCAATTTAAAATTTGAATTAAATAGTCAAATTCTTCAGCCTAATCAAAATTGTCATTTACACCTCAGTGTGGTGTAATGGTTAACAAGCTAGTCTCACAAAAACAATTATGAGCGAGTAGTCAATTTATTCCTCATTGGGTGCTCCATACTTTTGGCCTTGTGCCACATCAAAACTATCCGTCGACAAGGAGTAATGGGTAACAAGCTTGCCTTCCAAGAACAATTAAAACAGTAGTGTGTTCAATCCTTACTAAATGCTCCATACTTTTGGCCTTGTGCCACATCTAAACTACATGTAGAAAATCATTTGGACACCTTGGTAGAAAATCATTTGGACACCTTGATGTGGTGTAATGGTTTGGAAGCTTTTCTTGCTAGAATAATTATGACTGAGTAGTGAGTTCAATCCTTACTGGAATGGGTTATAGAATAAATTTGGTGAAATATTTGATGTCTAAATATGCAAAATAAAATATCAGTTCAACTATCTGAACAAATCTTGGGACATTAACAATATGCTTTATGCTATTGAAGGCTGTAGAATAAACGGACAGAAACTTTTGGGGTCCAAAAAATGAGTTCAGTTGTCTGAACAAATCTTGGAATGTTACTGACTTTACTTAAAATTATAGGCAATAATAGCAATGATGAGGGTTAGTGTCTAAATCAATTTACTTGAGACTAATTCAAGTTGAAGTTTCTTTCAAAGCAGAAAGAAATTGTGACAAGCAACAAACATATTTTCTTGCATTTGATTCATTAAAAATAAAAGAAAAATA
>OZ010578.1:84993545-84996045 GCA_963932145.1 Acanthosepion lycidas
AAGTAGGAACATCGCTTTTCCAAATTCAACGTCTGATTTTGCGGAAGGAGAATCAAACCCAAATTTAACTAGATGGAATTCATTAAGATTGAGCAAAACCAAGATTACCTGTCCCTCCCCACTTCCCACTGATAAGAAAGAGATAATGTATTATCGCTGATGTTGGTCCTGTAAAATAGAACAAACATGTCGGTAAAGAAAATGGGTGCTCATCGAAATAACATCTAAATTATTCTGGATAAAGAGCCAGGAAAACATCTGGTTTGTGTCGGCCACCCAGAAGAAAATACCCATAGAAAAATAAAGATTAGTGCCTAAGGTTGGAGACAGGTTAATTTATTTTAATTTCTGTGACATTCATCAAAATTTTTATAGCGGGCATTATTTTGGATTTTTTGGAGACAAGCTGATAAAGAAAGATTAATTACTAACTTGGCGGAACCATAGGCAGCAGGATGTGTGGTCTTGTTGACCGAGAAAGACACAGAAAAAAAATTTTTTTTTTATTATTAAAGATGTTGAAAATATTTTTCTTTCCCACCCATGAAGACTGTGGATGAACAAAACAATTCTTGAGATTGGCTCCAATTATCTTAGATATGGTCAAGTCCCTGGCTTTGGAAAATCACCTAACACAAGCAGCGTGAGACAAGACGATAAAGAAAGATTAATTACTTGAAATCACCTCTTCGTCTACGCATTTTAAAAGTTTAGATTCGTCATAACTGTAACAGCCTTTGAAAATAGCCTGAGATTTGATGTTAAAAAAGTGGGGGAAGAGAGAGAGAGAGAGAGAGAGAGAGAGAGAGAGAAAGAGAGAGATTAGCACCCTCTATGGTGCGAGATGAAAAGTGAAGGGAGTTGGAGTTAAGGGGCGGCTTGATTCCTCTAACCAATCACAAAAGGCGGTTGGACAACCCCCAAATTTGGAAAATTACTCCAGTACACATATTTGGAAAATATGGAATTTTAGAAAAAAGTTTGATGCTAAGAGTGGGAGATAACCAAACCCCAGACCATAGACAACCCCACAAATACCAGATTCAGGACTCCATATAACCTGAGGCTTGGATAACAAGAGTTCCCACATTACTGCTACTAGAATCATTATGGTTCACTGAGATCTCCTTGTACCAGCCCTGAAGATCAGAACTTAGAAATTTAAATTACATACCACATATTGTAAACTCCAAAATTTCAATTACATAACACATACTGTAAACTCCAAAAGGGGATCCCAGTGTCAATTGATTATAACAGTGTGTGGGAAGGGTTAAAATTGCTGTATACAACAAATCATATATAAACCAAATCTGTGTTACATTTTTAACCAGAATTCTTTATTCGAAAGAATTCTTTTTGAAATTCCAATCACCTGAAGAAGGTCGGAGCGTATAACGACAGAAACGTTGTGAAAATGAAAATGTAGGCGAGGATAACAATCCAAATAATGTCAATAATGTAAATATGGAAATATCGTATAGAGAAATTGGAGCAATTTAGACGCTTCATTATTATTGCATCTTCGGTAATGATATTTACTTCGACTTCCCACTAAGGCGTGATGCGGTTCAAGGACGGGCTTATTGTGGCGAACCCGAGCGTGTACGCTCAAGCCAAGGACAAAAATTTTATGATATCCCGCAACCGCCGGTCGCTCACCTCGTTGGCGAGCACTCGATCTCACTCTCTAGTACCATGAGGCGGTGCGGCCTCAGGTGGCTGTTCTCCAGGGCTAGGCACCTCACAGTGTGATTTACCTCTTTGTTGTGTCTGTCCATCGACGGAGCAGCATATGGTGATTTTCTAAGGGTAAATAAAACTCACAATTCGGTCGTAAGTGATCTAGCAAGACTAGCTTGCTATCAATTACATCACGTCGAAGTGTGGTAAGTTTATCTGCATGGTGCTCAAGGTGTCACTTCTTATCGCGTGACTACACCACGCGAATTCAGTGTAGCACACAGAGCCTTGCCTGGGTATTAAGGTTTCAAGGTCGTTAAGTGTGCATGAATCTTCAAGATTGGGACAATCTAGAAGATGGACCATAGTTTATAATTGCCCGAATTGGCAGTTGGGATCCATCATCAGTGACATATCCCCATTTCTTTAGGTTGGCTCCGAACAATTGTTGGTCACTGAGGTGATTCAGGCAGGACTACTGGAGTTAGGGGTGGGGAGTGGTTCCTTAGGGCTGCGAGGAAACCTGTGTTCCACGTTGTTAAGGTGTCTGCACTCCAGAGACAGATGCTGACTAGGAGCCCAATTGAATGTAGAAAAATGTGTCTTGATTTGAGCCTTTTTGTCATTGGTTCCCATAGGTTGGATGGCGATGGTCAGTTTCTCGAGTTGTTCTGTTCTTCTGCTGTAAGGAGGAGCGATGCCACTAAGCAAATAGAGGTCATCTACTTTGGTTGGCTTGAGACACCCATTGATTGATCTGCAAGAGGCGTTTAAGGTAGGGTCGATTTTCTTTTCATGTGAAGATATGCTCCACACT
>OZ010578.1:85001045-85023545 GCA_963932145.1 Acanthosepion lycidas
CATAATAATAATAATAATAATAATAATAATAATAATAATAATAATATTTCTGCAGACTCTCCCATGGAGTATGTATATATATATATATATATATATATATATATATATATATATATATATATATATATATATATATATATATATATATATGTGTGTGTGTGTGTGTGTGTGTGTGTGTGTACCAAATATTTGTAAGGGTACTCACCGTTTCTTGATTGATTTTTTCAGGCTTATGTCATGTCTTTTTCCTCTAACAATGATCATTTTGTTGTTTTTTTTTCTTCTCTTATTTTTCTTTTAATTTTCCCCACCTGTTTCTTGGTTAGTATCAAACAAATACATTTTGGATCGACTGGTATTGGTCCATGTAATGATAATAGCATAACCAACTTTCAAGGCTATGTGACATGTTCCACAAAAACAAAAAAAGTAGAACCCCACCAAAAAAAAAAAAAAAAAAAAAAAAAAAACATCGTTGAATATCCTTCTGGAGAGTTCCGGATTATGTCCAATTCAAGTTCTTGATAATCCTCTTATAGTTTCCCCATGATTGGTCTGGTCCGGACAGTCGGATGGAGTAGCGAAAGAAAGAGAGAGCTAGAGAGAGAACGAGAGAGGGGATAGGGATATCAGTTAGAATGGCTAGCTGGTCAGTCAACCCGAGGTGTTTACGTTCAATTGCTCGTCCTGCTTCTGTGGCAATTATGATTTAAGTCTCTCTTGTAAGCGCCATTTTCTACCTTACACTCTTCTCTCACCTGTTCCCGCTCACATTTCTCCCCCTCACTCAACGTGTAACAAGCCACCCTGTCTCCCTGAAGGTCCTGCCCCTGATAGATGAATAATACGGACAGGCATCGGAACCATTTTGAATTGCTTTATATATATATATATATATATATATATATATATATATATATATATATATATATATATCGACTGTGCACTCACATTTGATTAAGAGAATATAGTATAATTTTCAGTATGACGTAGCTTTTGTAATTATATAATTACAACCAAGTCAATTATTAATAACTATCATCAAAATTCACCACCTACTCATCATCATTACTTTATTAAAAGGTTAATTTCGTTCTTCTTGATTTTTCTTTCAACTGGCATACTCAGACTGAAAGTCTTCTCTCATCACCTCTCTTCCTCTCTCCTCGCGTGAATTTCAAATAATCATCCTCAAAACACACGCGCGCACACACACTCGCATACTGACATTGTTGACCGTATGTGTTACGTTTTTCTTACACCACTTCTTTCCACTTACCCCTCACTTCGTCTTCCCCCTCATATTCCTACGACAGTTCCTCTTTTCCCCCATCATTCTATACCTCTCTTCATCTACCTTTCCCTTTTTTTGATACTCTTCCTACTTATCCTTCTCTTCATCTTCACTCATATCATATTCTTCCTTCATTTCTCCTGTCTCCTTTTTTCCTTTCATTGTCTTCCTCTATTCAGCTACCTTACCCTTTCACTTTCTCTTGCTACTTCCTTATTTCCACTCTTATCTTCCCCTTCATCTTTACCCTCCTTCTTCATTCATTTCACCTTCTTTCTCACCCTCCCACAACTCATTCTATACCCTCCTCTCATCTACCTTTTCCATTCTTTTGATACTATCTCTTTCCACTCTCATCCTCGCCTTCGCCTTCACTCTTCTTATTCTTCACTGCATCTCTTTTTCCCCTCTCTCATTGTATTCCTCTTCGCAGCTACCCCACTTCCACTTCTCTTGCTAGTTCCTCTTTCCACTCTTATCCTCCCCTTCATCTTCACTCTTATATTCTTCCTCTATTTCATCTCTTCTCCCACTCATTGTATCCCTCTCTTCACCTACGCCTTTCCATTTCTCTTGTGAGTTTCTCTCTTACATTATTCCTGCTGTCTCCACTCAGTGATCCTTTCTGCTCCTGTTTTCCATGAGGATTTCACTCTCTATATTATCTCTTCCTTTCCTCCTCAACTCTCTTCCTTCTCTCTTTAGTTTATCAACATTCTTTCACCCTCTTAGCTATCCATTTGGTGAGAGTTCATCATATTGAAAGTTTTATATTCGTTCATTCATTTATTCGTGTCACTTCGAAATTATCTCGTTACATTTGAATCGTTTCTTATGAATAAATTTCAAATAATGGTCTTACTCTTATCTTTAATTAACCTGTTGCAATTTTACAGCTGCATGTGCATATAAATGACACATGTCCGTCAATACATCACAACTCATTCTTTAATCTTAAGATGGATAGAGATCCCTGGTATAACGAAACACGCAAAGAAATTATTTCCCAGAGACGAAATTGCTATTTCCATGTCACGTGTTCTGACGAACGGCCTTCGTTTGTTCCGTCAGTTTAGACCTTCACAACTAAAACATTCTATGACACGTACTCTGGGACAAATCGCCTCCCATCTGTATACTATTAAAAAGAAAGTTCCATTCGGACAGCTTCTTCATAAGAACGGCTAACTTGTGGGAAATGCTACAGTGTGGATGCTTCTCCGGTTATTCTACTCTACTTAACCTCCTTCAAGTTATCTTTCCTACATAATCTTTTCTTGTCTTTCCAGTTCACAGACGAGTCAAACAAAAAAGCTGTTTTCATTTGTTTCTGCTACTTAAGCGTAAAACATCTGCATTCTAACTACCTCCCCACCCCCCCCCAAAAAAACAGCTTAGCATGATGAATTGAAAAATAACGTCCCAAACTTGTTGTTGCATAATTATTAGGCGTTTGTGTTTGTTAATAAAAAAATTGCTGTTTTGTTTACTTTTTTTTTTTAATAAGGCTTTTATTTTCAGATTATAAAAATGAGACGATAATCATAGGCTCCAGAATAATCATTTAAAAATGTTATTGTTGAATTTTTATGTTTCTTTTTTCAGAATAAATATTGTTTAAAAAACGCCTAATAATTATGCACCAACCCAAAACAAAGTTTTCGTCAAAATGTTTGTTAGAGAAAAGACCAAAGTATTTTTTATTTTATTAATGATTTAAAAAAAAAATTATTTCTAGCACGTTTGGAATTTGGGTTAAATATCTTTTGTTTGCGTTCCGTTAGCATTCGACGTCATATTTACGATTAGTGTTTTAGCGCCATTTTTTCCTGTGAAAAACACTGATTTGGAAATTCTTGCAAAATTAAATAATTGTCGGATTTTAATGAAATTAACAGGACTTATTCAAAAATAAACGAAATTATTCAAAAAAAATTTTTTTAGAAATTTTTCATATTACATACTTAATTTCATGAAATTTCGAGAAATTTAATTTTAATCGGAAAATTTGTTTCTCGTTGGAGAATGTAAATCATTTTTTTTCAAACTGCTACTCATTTCCCGAAAATCTGATCCGAATCGTAAAATAATACACATTATCAGGAAATAAGATCAATGGCCATAGTAAATTTAAAGTCAACATTCCTAAAATTACAGAGAATATTTTCCAATATTTTTAAGATTACTGAGTACTTAAAAATTATATAAAAAAGGCGCTCACGTCATTTTCTTATGTGTTACAAATAAAATCTCCGTAGAACAAAAAAATTAATGTCATCACTCGTCAATGACGTAAAACTTGGCGGCTGATTAAAAGCAGTTATTATTTGATTCAAAAATATATTTGTGTATTATTTCAAATTTGAAGTAAATAACATTTGTTTCAAAAAAGATTAATTATACTTTAAATCAGCTAATATTCCTCAAAGTTTCAGAAAAGCATATTCTATTTTTGAAAGATTTTTTTAATACAAAGAATAACATTGCAATGAAAAACGACTAAAAAGGGCGCTAATAAGGTATTTTAGAAAAAAAAATCGATTCCAGTCAATATAATTTGTTTGAAATACACTGGGGTATTTTGCTTACTGGAAATAGTAAATTTAATCTTTTAACTTTCAATTAAAGCTAAAATGAAAGCTTCAAGAAAGCTTTTTCATTTATAGAAATAATTTTAAACCTTAGGTATCGTGAATTAGTGGAGGTTCCAACTGTATTCTAACTAAGAACAACCAATTGTAAATAAATGTATTCTGTTCTACAGAAATACCACAAACACGTTTCACACGTTTCACACATTTTGGGTAAGAGTATTTTTTTCTCGACCGCATCCATACCACCAGACGAATTAATTTTTTTTCTCAACCGTATGTATACCACTAGAAGAAAGCTTTTCACGAGAATGACTTTTTTTGTCTCGTAGAGCATATCTAGTGATTTCCTCAAGCAGAAATCTGAAAGTACCTCCAGACGGGTAAAGAGAATCTATCAAATTTTGACATTCATGGGGCACCTTCAGGATCCAATCCTCACAAAACTTGCCATCTTTTTTTGTGGGAAGGGTGGGGTGATGAACAGTTCTAAGTTTGTCTTTTCTTCTACAGGCTTCCAGAGAACTGAATTTCTTTTCATTAAAAGAATTTTGTGGAGATCGAAATAAGTGGAAACCCGAAGGTGCAAGATCAGGTGAGTACGGTGGATGTAGTAATGCATTCCGACCAAGCTGTACCAGTTTCTGTACAGAGACGCGAGATCTGCTTTTTATCCAGATGGAATACGACACCTCTCCAACAGAACAATTCCGGAGACTTTTCATCGATTGCTGCCTTTAATTAGCCCAATTGTGAACAGTATTCGTTTGAAGTCAACGTCCAATATTGAGAATGGCGCTCGTAATACACAATGCTACTTCCAGTGCTACCAGAAACACTATATTACCTGTTTCGGGTGCAGACCGAATTTTGAAGTAGTAAATGGTGGTCTATTTTGTTTTCCACAGGATCATTTTCGCCTCACATTGTTGTAAACAATCCTGAGATGGTTTTTTTTAAAAATAGGTAGCTTCTCTTGCGTTTGAGCAGAGAATTGCAGATATCAATGCGGTCTCATTAAATTTATTCCGATTAAATCGAGAGGAACTTTATTCACGTATTCAAGTGTTTTCAAATGTTTTACAACTGATCGAGAAGGCCAACTCAACATCGGCAACTGAGCGCCGGGACAACTCAGGACCGCGACAATTCAGCACCAGAAAAAATTAAAAATATTTTTGAATGTCAAATTACTTTATTAAAAAAAAATAAATTACATTATGATTTACTTTATTAAAAATAATTAAAAAAAAAAAAAAAATGCTCCTTAAAAAAAAATTCCCTTATTTATTCACCCGTCTTCCTCAACAAGCTACGTGACACTTACACTTTCTTCCTCATTTCTCCCCTTACCTCCTTTTTCTCGCATATACACGAAGAAATCGCATTTCTTTTCATCTTAAACAACGACAAACAAGGAACTTTATCAGAAGAACCTTAATATTCAAACACGTCCAGAAAAAATTGTTGTAAAAACACGAAAATAAAAATATTTTATATTTAAAAAAATTCTCGCTTTTTTGGGGGCGGCGGTGGTGGTGGGGGTACATTCAAATCCGCAACAGATGGATACAACTGCTACTACAACTACCGTTTTATTTCTCTGGAGTACTATATAAGTACTCCAGAGAAACAATATTTGCGGGGCATAGAAACAGCAAGTATTGTCGCTCTGTTTTGGTCGAATGGAAAAATGGGAGCGAGAATTTATATTAGGTTGGTGCAAAAATAATGTCGTTTTCTCACATGTGAGAAAACGACATTATTTTTGCACCAACCTAATAAAATCGTGCCACCTTGATTTCTAAGTCAGGGGCGATAATCCTACAAAACTAGAATAACTGGGATTGAAGAAAGAGCTAAAACAGTATCCAGCATTGCTTAAATTACCAAGAATATTGAAGAATATACTGGAACACATGTAGAGGTTTGTGCTCTCATGGTGCTCCTGAAGAGCGTGAACAATTGGCTACAAAAGAATTATAGGAATAATGTCAGTATGAAAATAATTAAGAAATTATGGTCTGTAACATTAGTGGTAGAAATTTATATAAATAATCTTTGATGTTACATAAATAATTATAGATTATGAAATAAAACAAAAAACTGACAATGATTATAAAATTGCAAGGAAATTATATTAGTTAATATAAATTGATGAAAATATTGCTATTAATATTAAATATGACGGTGATGACGATGGAATTCAACACTGATTGCAATAATAAGAAAGAGAGGTAGAAAATCTCTGGAACCCTCATTATCTGAAACGGAGGTAGAAAATCCCAGAAACCTCATTACGTGCAAGTTACCGTATTGTGCACATTTGGGTGTGATTACTGTTATATGACTGGATGTTATGAGAAGTATATTGTGCTTCCTACTCCAGCGCCATTTTGAAGGCGTGCTGTTATTGTCTTACTCAATAATAATTATAACAATAAAATCAGATCCAGTTATCATTGGAGGTGGTGGTGGGGGGTCTAATGATCTGGAGGGAGCCTTTGCCGTGTCCATAAAGAAATACGTAAATAAAAAGTTAATTATACTGTCACTTTTTTGTGTCCATGAAATAAATAAAAAAATAAATTGTCAAAAATAATAAAATAATTATAACAATTCTAATTATCATTAACTCACTCTTTCTGAACCAATGAGAGTCGACCACACTGTTCTCCTCTGCACACAGAAATACATGACATTCTCACTATCAGACAGACCGTCAACATGAACAGGTCGTCAACACGTACGTCAACGAAAATTTCGGCTCCTTTTCCTTTTTCATGCCATAATAGTAATTTTTTTTTTATCACTTGGAACTCAACAAAAATTCGAGGTAAGAAAATCCCAGACACTTTTTTTTCCCAACTAAATTATCTGGACACTCATTGCACATCTCTCTCTCTCTCTCTCTTATATATATATCCATCAGTTTATATTAACTAATATGATTTCCAAAGATTAATAATATCAACGGAAATTTTATAATCGTTGTCAGTTTATTTTTTATTGTATAATCTATAATTATTTATGTAAACTGTATACAGTTTACTTATTCTTTATATTATCTTTCCGTTGGATTCCGATCTATATTTGTTCAGTATTTGACCCCAAGCACACAATTTTACTCAGTATATTTCCATCTTGTGTCTCCACCACATAACTTGATAATAAATAAAAGTCGTTTTGTTGTTTTCACGTCTTGCTGTTCTTCATTTTTACGAGTATTTTTTTTAGTTTTTGGGGTTTGTAATTATTTACTCAGAGTTATAACTCCCCTCCGTGGTCTATAGCACCAAACTTATTTCATTGAGAAAATCGGAATAAAAGTTTTGTATCACATCACTTCAGAAGTCTGCGTTGCTTGGCACTGCAAATGTTCTCTGAAAGGTGCTATTTGTTTGCGGTTATACGACTTGGAGAAAACCCAAGATGCAAGATCGATTGAAAACTAAAAACAGTACAGAAAGAGTATAATAATAATAATAAAGATTTTAGCTGCAATAATAACAGAAATAATATTAATGGTTATATCAGGAATAGAATTGTTATGTCATAAAAAAAATGATAAAATTGATGTTAATAAAATCTGTAAAAATATACCATATTGTTATAAAAAAAAATAATTGTAACAACGAAAATGAAAAATATTCCAAGAGATTGACTTTTTCTTCATCTAATATTCCAGTTTTTGAGGGAATGATCCCCCAAATGCACTTTGTTTTTCCAAACGAACTATTATTTTCTATTCGTTCTTTTTTTTAAATTTTTATTTTTTTTTTTTTTTTTTTTTTTTTAGACATTTTGATTTCAAGCACTCTTCGTGTTCAGAGTGACAAAATAAAATGAAACGCCAAGATCGGGAATTCCAAATTATGCATGCGTTTCTGATTACAATAAATAAATGTTTTCTTTAATTCACATTTTCCCCTCTTATTATTCTTTTTCAACTGAGTTAGACATTAAATTTTGATTTTAAGAGCCTTCAAAAATCATAGCTGAATCAAAAATTAAAAATAAATTAAATACTGAAAGCCTGTTAGGATATAAAGAAATATCCTATTCAGGAAAAGACAACTCGTTACCATTCGCAACCAAACTGAATTTGAATTGTTGAATAATACATATTAAAAATCAATTAATTTAAATTAATTTTGAATTACTATCTCGACTGTTTAAAGATGCTTTTAACTGTAATTATTCCATTACGCAAAATCCTAACACAAAATATTGATTAATACGTAGGAAAATAATTTATAATTCTTCCAGAAAACAGACGTGTATGTTGAATGGGCACGAAAGAGTAAGGTTTCAGTGAAGATTGTTTTGGAGGCGACATTTAATATAATTTTTAGATAATAGATTTTTTAGTTCAAAATCAACTTAAAACAAAGTCACATTCACTACACGGACAGTAAGAAACGTATGCAATCATGGTTTTAGAATATAGATATAAAACTGTTTCATTGATTATGACGTCGGATTTTGTTTTCCCCAAAAAATTGATATTAACCGATTTTGGTAAAATTTCCAGCATGTATTTATACGAGCAATATATTCTGCAAGTTTCAGATAGTAACAGTGGATGTGGGAGCGATGGGACTATCTAAAGGGTCAATACATAGTTAGGGTTAAAAGGGTGTTCATAGAGACTTTAAAAAAAAGGGATTCGATAAACCTATCATCAATCAGTTATGTGCCATGCGTGATACATGATCGCCTAAGTATGTATCTTTCGATATATGACTGACGAGACAGATTTTTTCCCGCAGTAGGTTGCTATTTCTTTCTGCGGTAGACCCCTGCTATTTACCCATAGCTGGGGAGAGAAGAAGAGGATTCCTACCTTTCCCAAGAGTATTAGAACGTAAGTGAATGTGATGGATTTGACTGGAATTCGAACTCGGCTCTCCGATTCTTCAATCCGAATCGCTAAACATATCATGGTGACTTCCATTAAAAAATCACCAATTTCTAGCAAAATATAAATATCCTTATTAATCTGCTAATCAAACATCCCCTTCCCATTAATGCTGTCAACCAATTCAAGAAAAAAGTAAAAATTATTATTTATTTATTTATTTATTTTTTTTTTACAGTTAGGTTGGGGGACCATAAGAGGTTGAAGTGATTTCTTAAAGGAGCAACTATTGTTGAAAGCACCAAAAGTCTGGAAGTTGTCGAGAGCCATGATTACCCAAGTAGGGACATGGCATTCGTTTTCAGTTTTTGCTACGTTTGAAGTTGGTAACTCTTTGTGGTGAGAAGTAGAGAGGGAAAAATTTTCGAAGAATTCCTTAAGGAATTTTTTTTTTTTTTTTACAGTAAGGTTCACCCAGTATAATCTACGGGGGCCACTCAAGTTAAAGGGTTACGTTAAGTTTAGGCGAGGAAAATAATCTAGACTTGAACAGGTTAAGATTGATGTGATCGGGGAAGAATCCTCTTGGGAGTCGGTTCCACAGAGCAGTTATTCGCTGTTTGAGCGGGTACTTCTCACCGATGGAATACAGAGCGAATAGGAGTGGTTTGCTACAATGTAAGTGGTATGACAGCTCCTAGCCGTGAAGTTTAGGCCTGGTGAAACCAAAGAATGTAGTTCGTCCTAACACTTTCCATTGAATTAGCGATGGAACAATGAGAGGATCATATTACCTATATTAATTATGAAGTCTCAGATCAGATGAATCCAGGTAAAAAAAAAAGAACACCGGAAAAAATAAACCAGGCGGTATTAATCCTGTTTTCTGCGTCTTTCTTTAATAGAAAAGTTAACTCACTTTTTAAAGATTAATATGTTAAGTCTCGGGAAAGGAATATGCAGAAGTGATGGTAAATTAATGAAACTGTAAAATAGGACAAAAACAGTAAATCTTTTTTTAATTGGGACCACATCAACCTGGAAGGATTAAGGTAAGTCACCTGTGACTCCAGGTTGTCTAATCCGGTAAATCTTTTGAGCAGTTATTTGGTGTGAAGTCACGTTCAGATGACTAGTTTACTTACGTTCTCCTCTATAGTATGTCAACATCCCTAACCCCTACCCCTGAAGACAGTGTGGATAGTGGGAATCTTAGATCGCAGATAAGCAAGGTTACTGTTGACATTTTTTTTTTAATTCATCATATTTGTAAAGAAAGAATTTATGCCTTGCCAAAAATCAGTCGTTAATTAGAAAACCTCCAGGGTCCGTAGAAAACATGGGTGTCTGACTTTTCACATTACTACAAATTTGTCGAACGGAGTAGAAAAATGTTTATAGAATGTAATTAGGTTTTCTTAAAAGTATACCAAATTATTGAAAGAAAGTGGAAAAAAAAAAGTAAATTTTTAATTAAACATTAAAATTGATTTTTTTATAATAATAATCTTATTATAATAATAATCTTAATATAACAGTAATAATAATCTTAATATAATAATAATATAATAATAATCTTAATATAATAATAATCTTAATATAATAGTAATAATAATCTTAATAATAAAATATAATAATAATAATCTTAATAAAATAATAATAATAATCTTAATAGTAATCTAAATATAATAATAATGATAATAATAAAAATTTTCAAATAAAAGTAAAAATAATCTTAATATAATAATAATATAATAATAATAATCTTAATATAATAATAATAATATAATAATAATCTTAATAATAATCTTAATATAATAATAATGATGATAATAATAATCTTAATATAATAGTAATAATAATCTTAATATAATGATAATCTTAATATAATAGTAATAATAATATAATAATAATCTTAATAATAATCTTAATATAATAATAATGATGATAATAATAATCTTAATATAATAGTAATAATAATCTTAATATAATAATAATCTTAATATAATAGTAATAATAATCTTAATAATAATCTTAATATAATAATAATAGTAGTTCAAATGCTTCTCTAATGGTCGACTGTGTAGCAATGTTCAGAGTAGAAAATTCAAGTGGACTTAATATAATGACAAAAAGGAACATAGGAAAATACGTCTGGCTGAAAATGTTTAGAAAGGTATGAGAATTCCGATGGCAACTTACTTTTATTTTTTTTCACAGAACAGGGATTTGGCTAGGAACATTAAATTGATAGAAAATTGGCTCAGTAAATTTCAGTTTGTAGGCCTAAACATAATTTTGTAGTAAAGTTACGATTTTATGTTACGAGATTACCGCTTGAGGAAAGATTATATTTTATGAAAGAGATACTAGCATATAATCAGAATATACCTAGAGTCATGTTCTTAAATAGCCTCGTCTGATCGAGACTTTCATATAGATGTCATTCATGGAGCAAACCCGTTCATTAATATCGAAGCTGTCAGCTGTATACAATCGCATTCTCAGATTAATTATTAAAAATGGCTCCGGGCGAATGAAGCCTGTAGGTCTTGAGGAGAACTACCATTCTTCGAACCTCGTGGACTGGCGTTATAAAATCACAAAGAACTGTGTCAAATAACAGAAATCACATCACTTTAGGACTTTCAACAGCAGTAACAACTAAAATGGATAGCACATGTAACTAACAGAAAATAATTACGATAAAGATATTGACATTACATAAAACTTTAAACAAAAAAGGTTGGGAAGAAAACTCCCATCATTATCGGAAAGAGTGATGGCAGTTGACATAGGAAATCTTTTCTTTTTTCTGAGAAATTGTTTTAATAGAAAGACTTTATAAATTTCAAACGACAGTAGCACTGGCCGATCGGTCAATGAATGCCAAATATTTCCTTATAAGGAAATGGTTAGAATAACAGTTATCATTTTGAAATCATGGGAGTTTTCTTGAACTGGGGACAGGAATTAAATTTGAAACAATATTGCACGAATAACAACAACGGGAGTCTTTGCAAACTAAACAGAAAGAATGTAGATATAAATGGAAGTGTACATATTGAGATATCTTTATTCGCAGCTACAATGTGTATGTGTGAATATATATATATATATATATATATATATATATATATATATATATATATATATATATATATATATAAAATTATAATATAATTATTTTTTTAAAAATATGATTCCATCGCTGTATAAGAGTTCTCATGTTTCAAAAACAGAAGCTAAAAACTTCAATTCATATTTAATAAAAAAACATAATATAGGCTCTACTTGTGTATTTAGCACTTTAAAAAAAAAAAAAATACTAAAGAACTTTTGATTATTAACCTAACGGTTCTTTCCTATATTTCTATATATTTACACACACACGTATTATATATATATAAAATAATATATATCCACTAATATATATATATATATATATATATATATATATATATATATATATATATATATATATATAGTCTTATTGAAGTTGTTGACAGAATTCAGTTAGAGAAAGTTTGACGGTGTTGGATTGGTAACAGTTATCAGCTTAAGTCTTTTGTATGATGTGTGGTGTACAAGGCGATACGTAGTTCGCTAGGGACTAAGAGATCCCGCAGAAGAGAAACAAGACACGTCTTGTCAATACGGCGTCGTGTGTGTGGGGAGAGAGAGAGGGGGGGAGGTAGGGATAGAGAAAGAAAGATTTAAAGAAAGTAGTAAGAGAGAGAGAGAGAAGAGAGGAAAGGAGAGAGAGAAAGAAGGAGTAGAAATAAAGGAAGCAGTAAGAGAGAGAAAGTGAGAAGGAAAGAGAGAGGGTGAAAAAAGAGGGGAAGAAAGAGACAGAGAGAGTGAAGAAAGAGGGGAAGAAAAAGAGAGAGGGTGAAGAAAGAGGGGAAGAAAGAGACAGAGAGAGTGAAGAAAGAGGGGAAGAAAGAGACAGAGAGAGTGAAAAAAGAGGGGAAGAAAGAGACAGAGAGAGTGAAGAAAGATATAGAGATAGAGTGAAATATGTATGGAGGAGAGAGAGAGAGTGGAGAATGTACGGAGGAGAGAGAGAGAGTGAAGAATGTACGGAGGAAAGAGAGAGTGTAAAGAAATTTAGGGAGGAAAGAGAGAGAGTGAGTGAAGAAATTCGGGAGGAAAGAGAGAGAGGGAGTGAAGAAATTAGGGAGGAAAAAGAGAGAGTGAAGAAATTACAGAAGAAAGAGAGAGAGTGAAGTTATTAGGGAAGAAAGAGAGAGAGGGTGAAGAAATTAGGGAGGAAGGAGAGAAAGGGGGAGAGAGAGTGAAGAATGTACGGAGGAGAGAGAGAGTAAAGAAATTAGGGAAGAAAGAGAGAGAGAGAGTGAAAAAATTAGGACGGAAGGAGAGAGAGGGAGAGAGAGTGAAGAATGTACGGGGGAGAGAGAGAGTAAAGAAATTAGGGAGGAAAGAGAGAGAGAGAGTGAAGAAATTAGAGACGAAAGAGAGAGAGTGAAGAAATTAGGGAGAAAAGAGAGAGCGGGAGAGAGAGAGTGAAGAATGTACGGAGGGGAGAGAGAGTAAAGAAATTAGGGAGAAAAGAGAAAAGAAATTAGGTAGGAAAGAGAGAGAGTGAGTGAAGAAATTAGGGAGGAAAGAGAGAGAGTGAGTGAAGAAATTAGGGAGGAAAGAGAGAGAGTGAGTGAAGAAATTAGAGAGGAAAGAGAGAGAGTGAGTGAAGAAATTAGTGAGGAAAGAGAGAGAGTGAAGAAATTACAGAGGAAAGAGAGAGCGAGAGTGAAGAAATTAGGGTGGAAGGAGAGAGAATGAGTGAATAAATTAGGGATGAAAGAGAGAGAGAGAGAGAGAGTGAAGAAATTAGGGAGGAAAAAAGAATGAAGAAAAAATAAGAGAGAATAAAGAATACACGCACACACACCTGGAACTCTTTCTTATATATTGCTTTATCCAACAGGAATTCCTTGGGTGATAATCCCACATTTTGTTGCTATTAATAAATAAATAAATCTAACATCAAAATAATGGTGTTGGTCATTCAATAAGTACGGAACTCTAAAAGCAAGGTAACAGAGCCTCGCATTGGAGTATTGCTTATGTAGTTTTTTCTCATGGACCAGTGAGTTCGATCCTCATAGCGTTTCTTATCATTATGTTGTCAAAGCTATCTCTGGGAAATATTCAAGGTGCCTCGCCGTGAAGAAATGGTTAGCCGTTGTCTCGCAAAACATTGCTAAAATCTTAATCCCGAGTTACTTTAATTTGTTTTTGTCTGAACTTCTTCGATGGGGAGTTATTTACGGTCGGTACTAATGTCCCAATCTTTGTCACAATCATGACTTTTCAGCCTTGTGCCCTTGGTCTTCTTCAGGACTCTGTTAAACTAAATTCTTTATTCGATATACGGGATAATATCTTAGAGGATTAAAGTGTCGGTTAGTGAAATTAGTGACACTAATTGTGAGTTCAGTCCTTAGGCTAGGTAGTACACACACACACACACATATATATATATATATATATATTGATGTATGTTTCATTAAGTAATATAGACAAGTGTTGTCTATTTATTTTATGTAAATTCTTTTCATATCGTTAACATTATCATTGAACGAAGAAAGAAAATTACCATATTGATACATATTTTTTAATCCTATCTAAGCTTTCGGCTTACATAAGCCATTATCAAAGATGACAATTATAGTACAATATATTAATTTCCTTCAGTTGGCCCTGTGTAGTTATAACCTTTAGTTTATCGTAGATGTCCTGTTTTTGGTGTTTAAGGTGTTCAATTTTTCCTTGCCTATTTCAGTTTGCCTTTTCGCAAGTCTACATTTATAATTCCAAGTGTTGATAGTTTTGTGGGCTGCTGGATCATGTAATTTAAATTGTGTCGATTTCGGCCGCATCTCTTCATTGATGTATGTTTCATTAAATAATATATACAAGTGTTGTCCGGGGTAGTTATATCCTTTAGTTTATCAGAATATGAAAAGAATTTACATAAAATAAATAGACAACACTTGTCTATATTATTTAATGAAACATGCATGAATGAAAAAATGCTGTCGAAATACACACACAATATATATATATATATATATATATATATATATATATATATATATATATATATATATATATACACACACACACACACACACATATATATATTCTCTTGAGAATGTCTGATGACAGGATACCCAAGATCCTAATGTACAGCCAGTTAGATCAGGGCTACAGGAATGTAGGACGCCCATGGTTAAGATACAAAGACAAGCTGAAAAGCAACTTGTCAGCAGTTAATATACCACATAACACCGTTGAGCGCTTAGCTTTGGAGCGGGTAGAATGGAGATCAACGTTTTAGTGGACTCAGCAATTTTGAATCTGCTTGTCTGAATCATCTTCAAGAAGCGAGAGCAAGATCTAAAAGGTCAGCCAATCTAACAGTGATCTCATCTCACAATTCTCACACCTCCTCCATATGTGGCCTTCTTTGTAAATCACTAGCGGGTCTTAAAATGCCACTTAAGATTGTCGCATAATCTTTCATAACTGAATCAATAAGCTGGCAGATCCTCATACGTCGGAACCGACGGGAGAGTCCATTATATATATATATATATAACCGACGGGAGAGTCTATTATATATATATATATATATATATATATATATATATATATATATATATATATATATATATACACAGAGACTCATTGGAAACAGGACTAGCAATAACTAAACAGTCAACCAATATGTGATTTCGCTAGACACGGACGACAGCGGAATGAGAACACTATAACCCTCGTGTCTGACTAGGGTGAGAATAAAAGATTTGGTGACGAATGAAAAGGAAGTTGTATGTCTTCTTTCACATGTCGTATTTCTTCAAGACATAGGCAGACATGAGTAGAGGTTTATTCATTGCTTCCTGTTTAGGACTGGATTTCCGGTTTCTTCTAAATTCTACTTCAACTATGCTTCTAATGTCACGGCATGAACTCTTAAATTTATACTTTTCTGGTCCCACCTAAAGTTTTTTTTTCCACTTCCAGCAGCCTCTTGTGTCTTAGTGACGTCATCGCTTTTCTTGCAGCTGAAAAGAGAAACATCCTGCCTATTATTGTTCGAAACAACATTTAACTATTTACCATTCTTCATTGTCTTATTAAGCAAGTTACTCGATGTTTCCCTTTTCCTCTAGATTCTGTTGTCTCCACTTCGGATTTTTACATGGTAAATTTAACAACAGAGAATCAGTAGCGCTATTGCCTTTTTTTAATACTATTATCCACCTAATATAAGTTCCAAGACCTATTCAACGTTGACAGTTATTGAATGAATGAAGTTCTTGTAAGGGTGTAAAGGTAGGCATTAGTGCATTTTATAAGGATATGTAGGATATATAACGATTGACCCAAAACTTGTAGAGGCTAAATTCCACAAAGTAACAGCCCAGAGGAAGAATCTCTCTGAGCGGAAATTCTTCCTTACTAGTGAAATACGAAAATAATAAGAATAAGTTGACCCGGTGTATGTGGCACGGTGGGTCCTAGCTGTGAAGGTCTGAACTAGTGGAAATAAGAAATATAGCTCGTCTGAACATCTGCTATAAAATTAGTTAGAGTAGCGAGAGTTTTTTTTTTTTTTTTTTTTTTTTAAACAATGCCGTTTATTCTGTACAAGCCCCAAGATCCACTCGAAGTAAAGAGTTACATGGCCCCAGGGTGTCCAGTGTGGCCCCAACTCTCTACAGTAGTAATTGTCTCCAAGACAGGGAATTTAAAATTTATTTATTTTTTTGAAAATCCTAATCGGCCAGAGTTTGACCAAATTTGGAATGTCCAGTGAAAATCGAACTCGTTGCAGTAATAATTGTAAAAATCTCTTACTATAAAGGTAATTTACATTAACCAGAAAAAAAGGCTTAGACAGAAGCGTCTATCTTTTTAAATTTGGATTTTTTTTTTTAATGTAACTATAACAATAAGAACATTTCGATTTCATTTTTGCCTTGAAAAAGTCGGAAGACGAAACGCGTCGGCAAAATCTAAGATCTTTTTTCCAATTGTCATTTTATTTATACCAATGTGTCTTGTCCACAGAATTGATCTGGAAATTTAACTATATTGTTGACATGGAAAAAAAAAATCTCTTACTATAAAGGTAATTTACATTAACCAGAAAAAAAGGCTTAGACAGAAGCGTCTATCTTTTTAAATTTGGATTTTTTTTTAATGTTACTATAACAACAAGAACATTTCGATTTCATTTTTGCCCTGAAAAAGTCGAAAGACGAAACCCGTCGGCAAAATCTAAGATCTTTTTTCCAATTGTGATTTTATTTATACCAATATTTGTATGCGAGATGAGATTGCTAACCATTGCTCCATGGCCAAGTACCCCGAATCGGGGCTTTTGTTTGACAGACAAGAGAATGAGACTTGTGCAACAACGGCGGAACTTTACAGAAACAGGATGCACAACAAACAGGTGATGGTAGTGGGGTGCTCATTTTGGCTTAAAACATTTCACTTGAAACGGAATATTTTTTTTTTTTTTTTTTTTTTTGGAAATGGAAGATACTTACGACTTTCATTTCTAACCTCGATATCTAAAATAAATAATAAAAAATAATAAATACATAAAAATTCATAAGTATAAGAACAAACAAAAATAAACAGCTATTCTCATTTTTCAATATCTCAACAAATCGTAACTGAACAGTTTTTTAAAAATACATGTGCACTTTAGAGACCAACCAATTCGTTATTTTTTATTTTTTTTTTTTAAACGTATAGAGTGTTAAATTTCAGCCATTGATAGCTATCATATGCACTCGTATGAATTGCAATCAAATATGGATCAGATTCGGTAGAATCAGAGGCTAATGAACAAAAAGGAAGCGTGTATAAATTCATGAATATTTCCGATTTGGTTGGTTTGGTTTATTTTGTTTAACGGTATATCAACTTCAATGGGTAATTTGATGCCCACAAGATTTTATTTAAGTAGTATAGATTCGTATGAATAGAATATGTATTCTTTGTAAGAAATCAGTTTGTTTCATTGACATATTTTAGTAAAGAAAGTTTTTCTTGAGAGTCAAATGTATTCCTGGTAATATTTTATTTTCAAAACTGTATTTCTGGTAATATTTTTTTAAAATGCTTTATCAAAAATACATTGCTGGTAATATATATTTTTTAAATGCTTTTTCAAAAATATATTGCTGGTAATATTTTTTTAAAATGTTTTTTTCAAAAATGAATTGTCGGTAATATTTTATTTTTTTCAGAAACGTATTGTCGGTAATATTTTATTTTTTCAAAAATGTATTGTTGGTAAGAATTTTTTTTATATTTTTTTCAAAAATGTATTGTGTTGGTTATATATATATTTTTTCAAAAATGTATTGCTGGTAGCTTCATTGTAAAAATCTATTTTTATAATTTCATAGTTTTTTTACCTCAGTTTGGTGGTTAACTAGGACCCTAAGAGACGCTACCACCCTCCTATTCCTTATACCATCATATACTCGTACATATATAGTAGATAAATCGCATCCACTTTGTTTTTATAATATTTAGTCTTTGATCCGGACAAAAGCCGCATGTCTATTTTCGTGAATACTCTTTAAAAGTAAGATTTCGGTTCTGTGACCTTTCTCAATTCCAATAACGGAAAGGAAATGGAAGCTTTAGTTCTTGCTTAACAGCCTTATAACTTAATTATGAAATAAATATTAACTTTAATACTTTTAATATTTCTCAAATAAATCATTAAATAATAAACCCGTTTATCTGAAATCATTACAATTATTGCCAACGTAATCGAGAAACGTCCCTCGAATAAACATATCGAACGATGTATAAATCGTCGCTCCTGATTGGTTGGCAATATATGTTGCATCCAATAGATCTTACTGGTGCACCTACGTACCCCTTCATATATACCGCATGTGGCATAAATATTTACCCTTATTTAAACAAAAATATACCTATTCGTAAAAACAGTTTCAGAATGTGTATGAGCTCTCCACACATTTTGTTTTATTGTTTAAAGTTTAATTAAACATAGCGGATCAAATAAAACGTGATCAATTTGTCGCATTGAAAATGGCTGGTATGAAGAATTGCGAAGTGATAAGTGATAAAACAGTTAAAGGTTTGCTGTAAAACTGTTTGTAATGCGTAGAAAAATTTTCAAGAGAAAATCAAATTCCAGCAAGAAATCATTCAATTCGTACCAGAAGAGTCACTAAAGCAGTCAAGAAGATGATGAAGAGAAATCTACGAAGAAGCAGATAGAAAATGGCAAAAGAGCTGGCACGAATTTTTTCACTGTGGACGCTGTAGTTACCTATCAAAACGATCGGACTTTTGCCAATTCACCTACGAAACATCTCCGAAAGTGCCGGAACACATTTCAAGCGGCAGAAACCAACTGGTATCATGGTTTGGGTTGCTGTTGCTTTTGATGGTTCGAAATTGCCCCTTGGTGTTCATTGAAGTAAATAGAGATTACCAGAAAATGTTGTGTTGCCCTCGTTTATCGTTTGGAAATCGTTGTCATCACTCAATGCGGAGCACTTTCGTACACGGCTAATTTGACGGAGAACTGGTAGAAGAGACATTTCTGTAGATTTTTTTGACAAGTCGATTTGGCTTCTATCAAGCCCTAAAATTAATCCTATTGATTTTGTGATATTGCTAATAATGGAGAGCGATGTTTCACGTATTGGATACAGAAGTGTCAGATCTGAAAGAAGCGCTGATGATGTTGCTATACAATTTGAGTCAAGAAGTAATGCAAGAGATTAAGGGCTATGAAGAAGCAAAGAGTGGCCATTTTGAATTGTTTATTTATTTGTTTAGCGGAATATAAAAAAACAAACATTTGAGTAATTTAATGCCAAAATTTAATTTTCTTGGAAGCATTAGTACTACCTTTTACAAAACGTATTGCTGGTATTTTTTTTACTATGAAAATGTATTGTTCGTAATTTGACTATAAAAATGTATTTTTATACATTCATAGTATTTTGTTTTTGTTTGGGGGGTTCACTATTTGCCCATAGCTGGAACCCTAACTGGTGCTACCACCCTGGTGGACCTGGAAACAATAATAATTAAAAGGTAGGGCCACAGTTCTAAAACCCTCCAATCTCTCGATAAGAGATATTGCTGCTAGATTAGGTTTATCTTCATTCCCAGAACTACCATTTTGAATTGTAAATGTATGTAAAATATTGTCAATAAATATAACAATCAATCTGTAAACATTCTTAAAAAAAATATAACTTTTTATTGTATACGGAAATGAATAATGGATAAATATGTTGTTATGAATAATCAAGAGTGATCTCCCCTTGTTTTGTGACTCTCGTCTTTGAGAGAGCTATTTCTGTTTCCTGGGAAACATAAAAAGACACTATACACAAACTTTGTATTCTTAGTTGAATAAAGCTATTTTAAAGCCTCCACATGCAAACTTTTGCCATTACATGTATATGCTGCACCCGGTATATTGTATAAGACTTCGGAAAATACTTTGGATACCTACTGCAGCGCTGGTTAATCTTGTGGCTACACACTGAAAACTTAACAGCAGCTATCCTTTTTAAGTTTTGGGTATGAGTAAAAACTTGGAATAGGCGTTTTTTATTTTTTTTACCGCACCGCAGACGAAGGGGGACACGAATCTCCTAGAACATAGTCTCCGCACCTCAATCACTTTAATTCACAATAGTTTTCTTTTTCTAAATAGATAAAAAAAAAGAAGTTTCTTAGTAACGTTATATAAAAAATTACGCACAGAACACATTTAACACCAATTCCAGTGAGAGATATTTCAGTTGACACCATTGCAAAAAACAATCCTCATAGACTGGATCGCCATATACGTTGTACCTACTGCCATCACAACTGACGGAAGCACACATTTCAGTCAAACCTCTTCAGAGAATTCAACCTTTTTACGAAGCACTACGTACAAACAACAACATACCAACTACTCCAATGATTGAGTGAAAAGGTTCAACAGACAATTTAAAGCACCATTAACAATTAGACCGAACAAAGCGAATGGAGTAGATAATTTACCTCTTGTCCTAGGAATTAGGAATATCATCCAGCAACGCTTAGACTGTACACTAACTGATGTAAACTTTGGCACGGCATTAAACTTGCCTGGGTAATATTTTGACGAAAGAAAAGATATGCATGCTATATCAAACTTTGTACAAGACCTAAAACATACAGGGTCAAAAATACAATTTACAACAATACGCCCAGCAAAAATTAAGCTTACATCAGTAGAAGACTGATATATTAGGGCAGTATCTGTCTATATTTCTGAGATGAGGTATTATCTACATTATTTACATTATTCGGACTATTGTTCTCATCTTTGTCGCCATTTTTATTACAACGTTTCGGCTGTTGTACGCTCCGGCCTTCTTCAGGTGATTGGAATGTCGAACTGAACCCTTTACTTCGCCCACGGGGGTAGACTGTTCTAGTTCCACGTGTCATGTTTAATGGATGTCAGTTATCTCCTGTTAATTTCCATCTGAAAGTTCTCCACTGCCTTAACCAGGTATTGAACTCACACTCTTTGGGTCCTGTCACTGGATCTAACTAACTAACGTCTTTATCCATTTAGCAAATCGGTAAAGGCACGCCAAGCTAAATGACGGTTCCGTATAGGATACAGGTTCGAATCCTGTCGGAGGACGAATATTTTCTGCGAATATTTCTCGGACATTCAGGCCGGTAGATGTTGTTCAATACTGTTTATTATAAATAGAGCATTTACTTACATATTTGTATCTATAAAAAGAATGTATAAACATAAAAATGTCATATATATATATATATATATATATATATATATATATATATATATATATATATATATATATGTGTGTGTGTGTGTGTGTGTGTGTGTGTGTGTGTGAATTGAGCTCAAATATAAATCAAAATCGAACCGATCAGAATAAAATAAAGAATAAAAAGGAAACGTTTAATCTAACATCTCTCACATTTATTAATGCTTCAGAGAATGAAATATGGACAAAAAGAAAAAAAATATCTGGTATTTTTATCTTTGTGGTGTTTGATTATCATTGGTTAATCAGGTGTCACATGTATTCAACATTTTTATCGTGAGGTTCACCCTTTAAAAGGCCCGGAGGCCACTCGAGGCAGAGGGTTACGTTTGGAGGCTATTTGTGTGTATAGGATTGGAAGACAACGGTTTACCCCAGCCTTGAACAGTTTAAGATTGTATTGGTCGGGAGGGGGAGAAATATCCTGTTGGGAGTCGATTCCATAAGGCAGTGATTTAGGGGAAGAAGCCGCTCGAGTGGAACTTCTCACCAATGGAATATGGAGGGAATGTGGGTGGTTTGCTACTATGGAAATGGGATGGCGTGTTCTTGTTGTGAAGGTGTGCCTCGGCAGGACCAGGGAATGTTGTTAAACAAATGTTAGTATAATTTATGACATTCCAAATTCAAGGAGGAGAGATGACACGTCCATTCGAAGAAATTAACGTATACCAACCTTAAGACACACACACACACACACACACATATATATATATATATATATATATATATATATATATACTAGTAGCATGGCCCGGCGTTGCCCGTGCTTGATTCAACAATCGTACGATTCATACAGCAATCGCTATCATTTAAAATATTTTTGCTCTTCCTTGTCTTTAAAGGAGTGCCCTTTGCCGTGCT
>OZ010578.1:85031045-85113545 GCA_963932145.1 Acanthosepion lycidas
GTAGAGGCTCTGACTAACACCAAATCGGTCCGGTTTCTATCCGTCCTTGAGGCTATCCGGTTGTCTAGTCGCACCGAGGAGCTGTGATTCTGTGAAACAGTACAGTCTGCGAATGACTATATATAATATACGTATATATCCTTGTCCGTTTTTATTCAACTTTTACAATTAAAGAATCCGGTAGAGTCAAAGGGACGCTAATTTACATAGCTTGATCTAGCTTTCTGCGAGTTTCAGAGTTGTTTTTCTGTTTTTATATGGCGTAGAATATTGCAGAAATTCCAGTTCACAGTTGTAACAAACGTTCCGAAGTGAAATGGCTCTATAGGCCACTAAAATATTACTGTTGACCTCCAATTTGTTATTATTTGTGTGTACCCCCAGTAATGTTACATGGACCCCCCAGGGTTCATAAGGACCCCGCTTGAGAACTACTGGTCTAATATATCATTTGGTGTTTTTATTATATCCAGTATGTTTAATCTTCTGGCCGTGAAAGTTTTGTTAAGTACTTATTATTTCTAAGTTATTTGGAATGGTATCTTCATTTCCCTTGTAATCATTTCACCCCAAGTAAGGAAATAAAACCATGAAGAAACTGAGGAAACGCTGAGCGAGGACAATAAAAGAACGGAATTCAGAAGATAGGTGATAACTAATGCTGCATTTAGATTCTTAAAGATCGTACATGACAGGAAAGGAAGAAACCGGAAGAAAGTTGCCAAGTACGAGAAGAAACTATTAGAATAGAACTGACGGTTACATTAGCAATTCCAACAGTAAATGATGAGACCTAGTTGCTAGTCTAGTACTACGCTTAAATTCGTGAAGACGAGATACCAAAGAGGAAAGCGATATTTATTCTGTACAATACAGAAATGTGGCACAAAGGCGTAGGGGGTGAGTGGGGAAAGGACGGTCTTCTTCTGTCTTAACTATAACTTAGCTAGCCGCAAACACTGACCCAATCGTACGAACAATATTCCTTACACCAAAACAACACATTCATACGTACCTTTCTTACTACATTCACCATAATACCTCATTGTCTCTATGAAAATCCTAACTAGTCCCCATATTTACAATTCATTGTCTGTGGTGGTGGTGGGGGGGAATAAAACAACAATTCTAAAAAACTAGCCCCAATGAGTATTTACAATATGAAACAAAACTATTTACAAAAAGGAAAGCTCCTCAGAACAATTGTCATGAAGATATTTATAGAAAAAGACAAATGTTCGTTACAGTAGTGGGAGAGTGATTTAAGGCCGAATGCCATGTCAGGATTGGTAACATTGCAGAGTCTTTGAATTTTGTCAAGAATTTCTAAATGAGCATGAGCACCAGATCGGATGTGGAACCAATATTCAATACATGGATGAAAGGCAGATTTATAAAGAGGTTCAAGATAATCGCTCCAATTCATGTTAGTGAAAAACATTAGGGCAAGAAGGCGTAATGCTGATGGGAGGCAAATAGGTTTTCTAAGACGATTACGAGAGCACACTATTATCATCAATGTACATCCACTCTTCCTGATGTTGGCTGAAGCTTTGCAAAACGAGGATGCATTTTTGTTGTTTTATTACAACGTTATTGTTGAGGTTTTCTTCGGCCTTCCTCAACTTTTTTATCCGGTAAATTTTGAATATCGTCCAGGTTTTATTCAATGGCTACAGATCCAAGTATCGTCAAAACGGATAGGAAAAAAGTTGAAAAATCAAATAAGATGCGCCATCTGTAAATTTTCCTTGTGAGGGGAAGTCACGAAAAAAATATGGACGAAGAAGAAATGAGAAACAAACTTGAGGACACTTAGGTATCATTGGGTGCAATGCACACCAAATTCCATTTGAAGAAACATCGACGGAAAATTTTGGCTGAAAGCAACAAGCATGGAGATACTAGTTGGAAGAATTCCTGTAAATATTATGGGATGGCTATAAGTCATGGCTAACAAATAATCAGTAATGTTTTATTCTTTCGTTTGTTTCATTTTATGATGTTTATTATACATTAATTACAAAGGGTATTCCAAAATAAACGGATTCAAAACATTTAATATAATTTCTCGGACATTCAGGCCGGTAAATGTTGTTTAATACTGTTTATTATAAAACAGAACATTTACTTAAATATTTGTATCGATAAAAAGAATGTATAAACATAAAAATGTCTTAAAATAAATGTCGGATTTTGTCCATTTCATAATGTGTGACGTCATTTGTTTATATTTGATACGCCAGGAGCAGATATGAATGTACGTGAGAGATTCATGGATGATTGAAGTTTAAAAGCAGTAAATTCGACCTTGCTAACCGAACGCTCCTCTGTGGCCAAATCGGTAAAGACACGTCAAGCTAAATTACGGTTCCGTATAGGATACAGGTTCGAATCCTGTCGGAGGACGAATATTTTCTGTGATAATTTCTCGGGCATTCAGGCCGGTGGTTGTTCTTTATTATAAACAGAGCATTTACTTAAATATTTGTATCTATAAAAAGAATGTATAAACATAAAATGCCTTTATATATATATACATTTTACACGTACACACTGAAATTTATATAAAAAAATATACTGAAGTTATTTAAATAAGATAAAAAATATACTGAAATTATTTTAATTTAAATAAAAAAAAAAAACTGAATTTATTAAAATAAAATTTAATAAAAATGTTAATTAAAATTAATAAAATATACGAGGACGAATTTCAAAATAAGAGAAATTATTTTATAAATTTTTAAAAAATAAAATATTTAAAAAAATACGAGCAGAAACTTCCAAATAACCAAAATTATTTAATTAAAAAATTAATAAAAATCTTCATAAAAATTAATGAAAATATGCGAAAAGGAACCCCAAAATTACCGGAATTATTTAATTACAAAAAATAAGTTCATAAATACGCAATAAAAATGAAAAAGAAAATGCACGATCCAAAGTAATCGATATTATTTAATAAAAAGAAAAAAAAACCTAATAAAATTAATATAAAATATACGTAAAGAAAGCCGAAAATATCCATCATTATTTATATAAAAAATGACTATAAAATGCAATAAAAATTAGATATACGAAAGGTTACTCCCTTACTTAAATAATGCATGCTCCAATTATTCAAGAACCACTTGGGGTTTCCTGAAGTACATACGCATCTGTGTATTCAGACCTTTACTGAATAAGCTGCATTGATGCGCCCTTGAGACAGATCAGTGTTATCACTCATGTGCCATTTGCTCTTATTAAGATTTTAAATTCAACTTGATTCTTAGACGATCCGACTGAGGCTTCCATAAGTAGGAGATATCACGAAAGTCGGCAATAGAACGTTAAATCAACTGTCCTTCACCTACACGTGTTCTTTTTTCCTTCCTGCTGTAGCATTATTTGTTAACGTAATGTCAAGTGTCTCTCCAGATATGTAGACTGCAGCAAAGCCTCTAACAGTCCGGTAACGGTTGAATTCATTGAAAGAGTCAATCAAATAATTCACTATAAAAATTAGGTCAAGTGGTTACTAGTTGGAGTTGGGGAATGCTGGCTGTGTCTTCTGGAATTCCAATACAGAGATTTTTACATTTCTGCAGTTCTAACGAGACGAGTCGGAATAGCGAAGAAGTATTTTAAAAATTATTCGACAGAATGCAGTTGCCGAATGGAACAGTAATCAACAAAGGAAGAATTGCGTTATAAATCCCTTCACTAGAACAATATATTAACATCTATTACGTTTTTACAAACTGAGCCGATTGTCTTTCGAATTGGAATAAAATGTCCGCTTTTTCGTTTAAGAAAAAAATTTGAAATCCAAAATTTATGGGAAAAAAAAGAAAGAATAAAAGCGTTGTCCAAAGCAAAATAGCAATTAACATAATTCTGAATATGGCGGCATTTCTTTTTCAGTTAGATACATTTTTAACGTGCCAGGTTATAGCAATGCAGAAGAAAATATATTTGAAAATATGGAAAAGAAAACGCGGCAGGCGTTTGATCAATTTATTTTTATCCATGTCGATATTTTTAAACAGAATACTTGAAGAGTAATGTAGCTGTTATCGGCGCGAAACGTAGAATCAGCGATCCGAATTCAAATTCCGTTCGAGTCAGTTGGTGTTCACTTTCGTACAAAATGGCTTTAGGAAAGGTATAAGCCTGCCTCTTCTTCCTACAGATATGGGTTAGAACTGGTCTTAGAAAAGGAAAACAATTCCAGACTGTGGACAAGGCAACAGAAAACCACCCCACTCTTCCCCACAAAACATGGTAATCCGTAGTTTATGAAGAGATCTGTGGAGAGCCATGATCGTCTTTATATTTATTTTGTATACGTACAAAATTGTGGCACAAGGTCGAAAAAAGGGCAGAGGTAAAGGCTGGTCTTCACTATCTATCTTATACCTAGCTAATCTGATTCACGACCCATTCATACATTACAATTTTCCCATTCACCATAAGAATTTGTCCATCACCGATCAATCCTCCATGCATCATAATACCACATCCACTCTAGGGAGACCTACAAAACGCGCCCCACACCATAAAAATATAATGATTATATATATGTAATTAAAATTCTATGGATGAATACAATGATAGGGAGGGGAGATGAGCCCAATAATCAACTAAAATGTAAACCTAATTCAAATTAAACATAACTGATGTTAGTAGGGCCCGTCCAACCCTTAAAACAGAGTCCGCTGTATTCTGCTCAGGGGGCAAAATCAAGAGGAGAGCCATGATTGTCTTTGTTCTGAAGGTAAATGGCATTAAAATTGCGTGTTCGAGACGCTATCCAAACGTTTGAAGAGCGCGCGAATTGAATATTCTATGGCTCTTTTCGATTACGATTTTTTTCAGCGAACACGGAATCTTTGGAAAACCAGTGACATCGTTGTTAATTTGTCCATGAAGACAAAAAAAAATAAGCTTTAAGGTCTACACTTTTACACTCAATTTCACCGAATTTAAAAAAAATTTTCCGACAAATCTTGCACACTTTGGAAAAAAACCATTGTCATATTTCTTTTCCTTGGCTTTAAAAAAAAAACTATATTAGATTGCCCAACAGACACATACTCTGAGGGAATAGAGCGTTACTTGTTAATTGTAAATGAAATCCCAGTGACCAAAAAAGGGCCGGAGGTTAGAAAAATCAAGACAACCAAGCTGAAAATGCTACTCCGAATTGTAAAGAAAAAATTACAAGAAACTCGACCAGAACACTATATTACGTTTTTGCAAACTGAATCGATTCTCTTTCTAATATACAAATACAGGGAGTCCGTATATTATCTGTGTAATTTTGAAAAATTATTAAAAAAAATGAACTAACTCTACATGATTGAATGGCAAACATAGGTAGTCAAAAGGTTTTATTTAAACCAATCAGAACACATCCACATGGGCTCCATTGATTGCACTCAACACATCTAGACGACGCTCAATTTGCTTTTTTAATTCTTGTGCCAGACATGGATGCTCACCCGACTTGGTAATTTTTTTCTTTTCATACTTTGTGGTCTACTTCTGCTGAACCAAAGTACCCGATTTGGTCTCTATGAACCAGAATAAACATGGCGCTTTCTCTTGTGATGATGTGATTTTCATTAAAAGTTAACAATCAATAATAAGCACTTTTAAGCGCTACACGAAAAGACGAACAAAAGTGAATTAAAAAAAAGGGCAAATTATATATAAATTAAGCCATTAATAATATTTCTTCAGCGTGCTAAGAAGAGTATTGACGGATCTTAACTTGAATGCATATAATAAATCGTGGAGGGTCACCTCAATATGGTGTAATGGTTAACAAGCTTGTCACGCAAGGACAATTACGACTAAGTTGTGAGTTCGATCCTCACTGCGTGCCCCGTACTTTCGGCCTTGTGCCATATCTAATCTACGCTTAGAAAAATACTAAAGGCATTCCAATGTGGTGTAATGGTTAAGAAGCTTGTCTTGCTAGATCAATTACGACTGGATGAGGAGTTCACTGGGTGCTTTATACTTTCGGTCTTGTGTCACATCTAAGCCGCGCTTAGAAAATCACTAGGGGCAACTCGAGGCGGTGTAATGGTTAGCGAGCTTGTCTCGCTAGAACAATTACTACTGAGTAGTAAGTTCGATCCTCACTGGGATCCCCTTACTTTCGGCCTTGTGCCACATCTAAGCTACACTTGGAAAATCGCTATAATAAACCACGGAAGATGTACAGATAATTTATGGACGTCCTGCATATAGAGAGTGCGATGAGTAAATTGTCGCCATTTTAGATTTTTTTTTAAAAGTTTCACGCATGCGCGTTGTTTGTTTTTGATTTTGTAGACTGTCCAGTATCATTGGGTCAGCTGGGAACCGTTTGTGAGTAAAAGAGCACCATGAAGCAATTAATTCCGCCAGAAATTTGGAAATGGCGTGCTGTACTGCTTGGTATTTGCACCGGAAGTTACTATACGAACATTTCAGAGTGTTTGGCTGTCAACCTGAGAACAGTGCAGAAAATTCGAAAAGAGTCGAATGAGTCTAATGGTGATTACGAGGGTGTTAGGCGTAATTACTAGTGATGACGAAGTTATGCCTCCATTCATTTTCACACAGGGCCTCAGACTCAACACGGTGGGTAGTGCTACCTTGCGTCAAGGGGGTGGCTGCTGGAAGATCTTACATCTGGCAAGGGGATTCTGCAACATGACATACAAACAGGAGAACCCAGTCATGGCTGTCAGACAATTTCTCCGACTACGTCACTCCTTACATTTGGCCACCTAACTTCCCAGACTGCAGACCCCTTGATTATTATGAGTGGGGCGCAGTTGAGCGAGAGATCAACAAAATTCCTTGTAACACCAAAGATGAACTGAAGGCATGAATCATGGCAGCATTCACCAACTTGAAAAGAAGAGACTCAAGAATAGGTATAAGAGATCCCGAAGTAGGCTGGAGGCCGAGGTTGAAGCCAATGGTGATTTTATTTAATAAATTTATTCTTTAGTATATCCAGATATTTTTGTGTAATTTTGGTAAATATATCTTGAAATGAGATATCAGTATTATTTTCAATTTGCGTAATTTAGACAATTTATTCATCGCACGTTGTATATAAGCAAATAAATATCGTATATTTTTCAAGTTTTTAAACTAGTTGTCCGACGTTGGATTGTCGTCAAATTGTCGTCAACGTCAAATTAGAGAAAATCTAGAGAAATATTATTAAAGGCTTAATTTATATATAATTTGCCCTTTTTTTTAAGAGAGAGAATTTTCGAGCAACCTTCTAAAAATAAATAAATAAATAAATACATAACATAAAAATTTTTTGACCAAATTGAGCGGCGTAAACATTTTTGCACTTGAAAATGGCTAAAATCAACTAAAAAAAAACTAAAATTACGCCATTTTCATCGCTTATGTCATGGAAACAAGCATTTCACATTAGTGACAAAATTTGACAGTTTTCTAGTAAATTACTTTTGCTGCCAGTACTTATTCGTTTTTTGGTATTTATTCTCCCCTTTGTTTATGCTAAGAAATTCATTGCGATAATTGATTGTGATTCGAATCGCAAAACGAGAAACACGAATTCTCACATATGCGCAGAACCTCCCATTATATATATATATATATATATATATATATATATATATATATATATGGCTTTTCAGGATTTTCTCTAATTTGACGTTGTATGTCAAGAGATTTTATATAATTAACGGAATGCTGTAGGTGTTCAAGGTCGAATTCATTGCGCTGTAAACAGATTAAAGCTTTCAAGAAAAAAAAATATATCCACCTTCCTCACCAAAAGAATTTTTATTTTGCAATCATTTGTTGATAAAAAGCGAATTATGAGCGATTTTGTGAAATTCATTTTAGAGAAAGAAGGAATGGGTCGTTTCATCCACAAAGATGAAACTTTCGTGAAATACTTTAAGAATTCGTTGGATTAAAAACAATTTGCATTTCGTTTTAGACTTAACGGTTATTGACTTTACCTTTCTGTCTAGTTTTAATGACAATCACATTGACGAAGAAAGACTAGGTTGAACCAGTATGTTTGAGTGTATATCAGCAGCGACTGTTTATCCAAACAAATTTTGTTAATAACAGGCTAATGTGTGTGTGTGTATTAAATAGTTATTATAACCTTAGTTCGTTGTCAGGTTTTCTTATATACTTGTATTTTGATTGGTCATTCCAGCTTATGTAACAGCGTTTCCCCTTGCGAGGGGTAGTTAATTGATTTGAGCCTTTTAAAACCCTTTATTCTACATTCAACACCATCACTTGATAAGACACCAGAGGTGTTGAAACAAAATGGCTATTTTTGTAGTTTTATAACATATTTATGTTATAATTTTCGAATAAATAATATATATATATATATATTACACAATTCCGGAAAATCCTTGTTAAAACACAACAATACTTAAACATGAAAACGATAAACAAAAACTAAAAAATTCTTGAAGCTATATACATAAAACAGATGAAACCTAACCTGAACAAAATAAACTATGAAAACTCCGCAAATATATTTAAATGCCTATAATTGATAACAGACGCCATTGGTTTATATCAACGGCTTCCCATACTTAACACTTCTCGTTTTCACTCTCGCGTGATCATATGTGATGTCATGTGGCGCGGTGCTATTTTCGCTTCCAGCGGCTCGCATGCACGAATTTGTCGTTGCTTGGAAATGTTCCATGCAAGCAAAACAGATTATCATTATTGCTATGTCAGTATATGGTTTAATTTATTGTAATGTACTTGTCATCTCTGATGATGGCTTATGTAAGCCGAAAGCTTAGATAGGATTAAAAAATATGTGTCAATATGGTGAGTTCTTTCATCTTTCAATGAGAATGTTATTAAGCTTATCAGACGATATAAAAGGAATTTGCTTAAAATAGACATAACTTGTTTAAATTATTTAATGGAAAATGCCGCCTAAATACACACTCAATATATATATATATATATATATATATATATATATATATATATATATTGATTCATGTTTCATTAAATTATATATTATTTTATGTAAATTATTTTCATATCGTCTGATAAGCTTAATAACATTATCATTAAACGAAGAAAAAACATCACAATATTGATATATACACACACACAGTATTTTATCGCTTTAAACGATATTTTTAGTGGATATTCGTATTTGAGTAGACGCTCCGTTTATTTATTAAACAGTATATTTATTTACTTTTGTCTGCCGGCCTGAATATTCGAGAAATCTTATTAAAGAAAAACCATGCGCTCTCCGGTAGGATGCTAACCTACGTCCCCCTGGGTAGAGAGAAACCGTCGTTAAATCTGACGAGATCTAGCCGACTGAACTACGGAGAACTTAGCTGATAAAGCAAGATTTTAATAGTGCCTTTAAGCGAAATTCCTTTTGCATATTTGTCTTTAACAATATTTCTAGAACTTTCAGACAGATAGACGAAAATAAATATACTGTTTAATAAATAAACGGAGTATACGCGTAATCACTAAAAATAACGATTAATGGGATCAAATCTGTCGGATTAATAAAGAAAAATGAATTACTTCTTTAGAAAATACATACCAGATATACTTTAGTGTAGAGTTTTTATGATTTGTTTTTTACACAAAAAAAAAAAAAAAAAAAAAAAAATAGGGTTCGCACTATACGAGAGTGGTGTGAAAAGTTTATAGGCTGATTATGAAGGAGTGATGTTAGAGTTGCGAAATCTTTCATGCATTAATTTCAATTCTTATTAATAACTGCATTGTTTCTTTCCAGATAAACTGACATCTGACTGTTCAAAGAAAAGTAGCGACTTCTATTGAAAATGGGTAAAATTTGGCATCGTGATGTTATCAAGTACCTGTAGAAAAAAAGAGTTTACCCTCTAAGGGCATTCATGCTGAAATGGTTGCAATAGGGGACAAGTGAAAAAGTGGGCAACTGAATTCAGGAGGGAAAGGGAGCGTCTTGCGGGACGTCTAGAACTTATATATCTTTTAATTCTTTAGGAAGCACGTAACCAAATTTTAAACTAATAAGTATTCAGTGATTTCAAAAATTAAAATTTTTAATCTAGCCATATGTAAGTACATTGGTGTTTTATTTTTGTCCTTTTCTTTAATTTCATCTTGCTTATTAGTTTGTTTTTGTTTTTTTTTACAATTTTTTAATGTCCAACATGTACAAGGCCAAAGAGCCACTCGATATAGAGGGTTAGAGAGTAAGAGGTAAGAGGCACAGTTTTTTTTAGGATATACGGGGAAGATAGCAGATAACCAGAGACTTGAACTGGCTGAATGTAGTGATCGGGGAAACCTCCTCTTGTGAGTCGATTCCAGAAAGCAACGATTGGTTGCGGGGAGGGGGCAGTTGTTCACGAACTAACTGAAAATTGAACCCTTTATTTCGAAAATTGCAATATGAGTTCTGGTCAAAAACATGCAATGATAACGGCAAAAATTGCAATATGAGCACTGGTAAAAAAGTGATTGCTGAAGATATTAACTTTATAATACCCAGAAATTCAAACACAGATGTCCTCATTGGCACAGTGGATAAAGGCGTTAGTTAGATCCAGTGACAGGACCCAAATAGTGTCAGTTCAATACCTGTTTAAGGCAGTGGAGAACTTGGAGAGGAGAATAACTGACATCCACTAGACATGGCACGTGGAACTAGAAAAGTCTACCCCAGCGAGCGAAATAAAGGCTTCAGTTCGACATTCCAACTACCTGAAGAAGGCCGGAGCGTACAACGGCCGAAACGTTGTAATAAATATGGCGACAAAGATGAGGACAATAGTCCGAATAACGTAAATAACGAAATATAAATATTTTGAACACAATTGTATGGCTTCAACTACAAATAAAATGTACTATTGGTCATTTTGCTACAAAATGTAATATCGATAATTCTACTATGAAATGTATTGCTGGTCATTTTGCTATAAATAGGTCATTTGTTTTTTGGTAATTTTATGACAAAAATGTATTTTTATACTTCCATAGTGTTTTGATTTTGTTTGATGACAGGATCACTATTTGCCTATAATTGTGATCCTAACAGGTGCTAACACCCCAGGTCAGAGTGAATCTGGGAACAGCAGGAAAGAGGGTGGTTCCACGCTCCTCAAAAATCCAATCTCACGATCAGAGGCCTTGCTGTCGGATGTAGTATATCATCATACCCAGGACTATTGGAATTTGAAACCGCAATAATCTGATTAGAAAATTTGATGAGTCTGCTGACCAACATATGAAAAGGTCATTGAGCATTAAAATTGCTATTGCGTACAATGGCCGAAACGTTGTGATAAATATGGCAACAAAGATAAGGATGACAGTCCGAACAATGTAAATAGTGTAAACATTTAACCATTCCAAAGATGGGTTTTTTTTTCAGTGTTATCTACTTTCTTACTTTCCTGATGAAGACTGTAGCCAAATCGAAATCTCGGAATACAAGGAAATTATCAGCACTTTCGCTATAACATATTTTTATTATCTGCTTGCGGCACCGCGACGTGGTGTAATGGTTAGCAAGCTTGTCTCGCTAGAACAGTTACGACTGAGTAGTGAGTTCGATTCTCACTGGGTTCCCCCCTACTCTCGGCCTTTTGCCACATCTAAGCTATGCTTGGAAAATCACTATCTGTATGCCTGTCTTCTGGTCATGCATGTTTATCGTTGGTACGATTGTGGTTATGTGATCGAAGTTTGAGCTTGATCGCGCCAATTTTCTTGTGCCGTTACAGTGTAAACATGACCGCTCCGATAGCAGTGTGCACCAAGGAGGAACAAATATGCAGATAATTTTTAACTTACCTTCTTACATAAACCAAGATCCACTCAAGATTGAGGGTTAGTTAAGGAGGTTGTTTTAAGGAAAAAGTGCACATTATGAGGTTACGGAGGATCGATAACTGTTTAGACTTGAAGTATTAGGTTGGTGCAAAAAATAATGACGTAATAATGTCGTTTTTTGACGTTAAAAAATACGTCAAAAAACGACAGTATTACGTCATTATTTTTGCACCAACCTAGTAGTTAAGGTTGTAGCGATCGGGGGAAGTATCCTCCCTGGAGTCTTCCAGAAAGAAACAGTTCCGAGGATGATGTTGTGTGAGGGGAACTTCCGTTTTACCAATGTAACAGGAAAGAAATGAGGAGGAGTTGACCCTGTATACGTTGAATGACGGGACCTAGCTGTGAAAGTTTGAATTGTTGGACACAAGAAATGTAACCCGTCTGAATATTTGTCCTGGAAATAACGACTGAACAATGGATACTTCCTTTACAACTTCAACTTCACAATATGGTAACTAATTCGCCAACAAGAATTTCTTTTTTTTTTTTTTAAAAACTAACGACTTTCAAGGATTCAAATGAGCTTTCATCAGCGTTTTGATTTGTTGTACTGTCTTTATTTTTATTTATTCATTTTTTGTGATAGAAATGGCCAAGTAAAAGGGCACACATTAATAGGATCGTATATCAGTTTATGAATGATAGCGAGTCCAGCAGGACATTCAATGGAGACTACTTAAGAACTGACGGAGAGAAAAACGCCATGAAAGATCCCAGTCGCCACAAGACATAAACGAATAACCCGGCAGTCAGTAAAAATAAGCAATTCACTCGAGTTTAGAATACAGCTGAAAACTGGAGGTTACGTGCAAAGTAGTCCACTCGTGTCAATGGAGAACCTAGAAAGGAAGGAAAAAGCGAACGAAACTATAATTCATCGTGAAACGGCTGAATGAAATGGCGGGAAGAAATCTCCATAGTCGAGTTAAGTGCTCTTCCATTTTGTTCGCTTTGAAGAATGGGCAGAGAGCGTCCGCCATAAAATGAAGAAAATACCCTCTCCATTCCGTTGTTGTCAGTCTTGTATAAAGTTAAGTAAAATTATTTCCGTTTTTCTCCTAAATTCGTCTTGTTATTTCTTTTCATATCCATATTTTTCACATATATTTCCTTCTAACCTAAATAAATGTCACTAGTTTTATTCTGATTTTATCCTTGGTTCTGGGCACTGAATGGCAGCATGGCATTACAATTAACATATTTTATCTGTCAGTGAAGATTCTATTAAATGCTGATTTCCATTTAAGCCCGAATTTCAATGAATAATTCTGAATTTTAAAATAAGTTTTTAAATAAAAGATTGTAAAATTCGTTTCATTAGCAGTTTTTTTTTCTATACAGTCGTGCATATTTCAGTGCTTAAAAAAAATCAAGGAATTGTAGAGGAAAAGCCAATGGGACGCAATAAAAAAAGCACAAATCGTGTGTACATATTTATTTAATGCCATATCTATTCAGGATGCAAGAGGTTATGGCTCTCCAAAGATTCCTTTATTATGTCTAAATTGTGTTCTTGAGAAATATTCAGAGGTTTCCTTCTTTTAGATTGGTTGCTACCCATGGCTAAAGAGCCCAGTATCCTACTACTTAATCCATAGCTAATTGTTTTGGAGAGAACAGTCATGTCTTTCTGAAAGGTATTTACCCCCCCCCCCCGAAGTAAGGTTGTGACACAACGTCAGTTTTTTAACGTGTGGACCCGAATGTTTACACTCTGGCCGCTGGTCTAAGCTTGTCCAAGCTGGTCATAGCTAGTCTTGGCTTGTCATAGCTGGTCCAAGCTGATCAGAGTCGGTCCAAGCTAGTCGTAGCCGTGATACAACCAGCGCAGGGACGGATCCCTACACAAGGGATTACTTGAAACCACTGAGTCAGGTTGTGACACAAGGTCAGTTTTTAACGTGGAGACCCGAGTGTTTTCACTCGGGCCGCTGGTCTAAGCTGGTCTTAGCTAGTCACAGCTGGTCTTGGCTTGTCAGAGCTGGTCCAAGCTAGTCGTAGCCGTGATACTACCAGCGCAGGGACAGATCTCTACACAGGGGAAGTATCAACTGAAAGGTATTTTAAGCAAGTGAACGAAACCGATTAAATCGAAATTTGAAATCGGCTCGTCGATTTTGCGGGCTCATATCCGTTACACTACCCGCTAACACTAATTGTGGATAATGGATCGCGCCAAAAGACGGAGGTGAATCAATAAATTCGTAGCCAGACACGTAGTTATCAGCAGATCAAAAACTTTTTATTTAGTGCTAATGGTTGTACTAGCGGAATATATCTTAAGACGTTTTTTTTTTTTTTATAACCGTCGAACATTAATTGTATTTTAACATCGACTGCAAAAAGACAGAATGCATGGTTGTTAGCAAAATGATGAACCCAAAGTGCGAATTGCAAATCGGAGGTACCAAAATCAAACAAGTGCAGAAATTTAAATATGTGGAAGTGTTTTAACAGAGGACTGAAAGTGGGGCATTGAAATCCGAAGGCGGGTTGGGATAACCTGAGATAAATTCCAAAAGCTAAGCAGAATATTAAGTAATGGAGAAGCATTGCTAGAAACAAGGAAACATGTACTAAACTGTTACGTCATATCTGTCCTCCTGCATGGCAGTGAGTGTTAAACAATCTCCTTACAGATAAAGAAACTTGAACCAACAGGAATTTAGTTCTACAGAATGATGCTAAGGATATCATACATGTAAGCAGGGACGAAGTTTTAGAGAAAATGGAATCAATAAGGAAACTTATACAGGAAGAGAGTTGAAATTTCTAGTGTACATAATGAGGAAAGAGGGCTTGGAAAATTTGGTACTCACAGGACTGACTGAAGGCAAGAGGAATACAGCGCATAACATACTTAGTGAACCTAATAGATGGCAGAAGAGGGTTTAGGAGAAATAACAAAGAAAATTTCTTAAGTGCTATAAAGGAGAGTAATTTGTAGAGAGCCATAATCGCCTACTTGATGAGGGGGACACGGCACAAAGAAGAAGCGCGTATTGTAATCTTTTTGCGTATATTAGCGATAAAATATTAAGATTAAGGTTGGTTTCGTATAAAACTTTTCAAATGTAGAATAGCCACAAAAATGTCACATATAGTTATCATATGACATGACTGCGTAGAAAATTGACATTTCTAAAGTAAATTATCAGCAGTCTTGTCATTGCGAGAAAATATTTAAAATCATTTTGATGTTAAATGTACAAAATTTTCCTTTAGTTTTAGATAAGAAAAACGCGATTGTAGAATTAACTGTTGACTTCATGGTTGGTCATAAAATGTGGTTTGGAGTAGCGTCCACGGCACACTAACCAAATATTTTGTCACGTGTTATATATACGGAGCTTGAAAGGTACGAGTGAATTGTACTTTTAAAGTGAAAGTTATTTATTGAAATATACATCGACAGCAGTGTTAAAATAGTTTCCAAAATATTTTAATGTATATATTTAATAATTAAACGTCATTTTAACCAAAGTTTGTGTTGGCTATTTGGCATTTCGAATGCATGTCTTTGGGATATAGTGATTTTCCAAGCGTAGCTCAGATGTGGCTCAAGGCCGAAAGTACGGAGCACCCAGTGATGATCAAACTCACAACTCAGTCGTAATTGTTCTAGCGAGAAAAGCTTGCTAAACATTATACCACCTCGAGATGCCACATGTCTTTGAGATATATAAGTTAAAACGTTATTATAGGGGACTTCGTATTTGAAACAGACGACCCACTTTTATTTATTAAACCGTATATTACGGTCTGCGTAGTAGAGACAGAAATGGGTAAATAGAGCCTTGCTTATTAAGACGTTCTTCGTGGTCGAGTGGTAGAGTATTCAAGGTGGAAGGGGCAACACAGGTTCGATCCCTACCGGAGAATATATTCTTTAAGATTTCTCCATAAAATTGTCCTTTTGACAAATATCGACTCTTGAAGTGGATATATAAATATGTGGATATATACATATATGTGTGTGTATATATATATATATATATATATATATATATATATATATATATATATATATATATATATATATATATATATATATATATCCACGCAGACCATATTGATGTTAAATATCAGATCAGCCTAGCTTGTGTGAATAGATGGCGGAATGGGGTCGGGAGCCTTAACAAAGGGAGAAACAAACGCTACAGGCCAAAAAGGATAGGGATTTTGGAAAGCCATGATCGCCCACTCCGTGAAAACGAATCCAGTTAAATTTAATTTGGCACGATAACAAAATATACCATTCTTGATATTCAAAATATTTTCAGTAAGATACATTGTGATCAGTCAGTTATGTGTCATGCGTGATTACACGCTTAGGCGATCATGTATTTTGACGAGACATTATTTTTCCCGCAGTAGGTTGCCATTTTTTTCTGCAGTAGAACAGTTGGCATCTAATGCTATAGAACCCAATCTGCCCATCTATTTACCCGTAGCTGGGGTGGGGGGGGGAGAAGAGGATTCATACCTTTTTCCAACGGTATTAGCACGTAAGTGAATGTGATGGATTGGACTGCAATTCGAACTCTGATCTCTGATTCCTCAATCCGAGTGTTAAAACACACATACACGTGTTCTGTCTTAAAAGTAACGGAACTATGTGTGCTGTGTGAGCTATAGGCGAAAAAGATATAAGGAGATTATGTCATTATTTTACATGGTACCTTGGGAATATATAACTAGAACATCCTGGGTATGACGATAAACTACACCCGCGTCCTGGGTATGACGATAAACTACGTCCAACAACAAGTCTTCAGATAATGTTTTCGGAAAAATAATGTTGCCAGCTATACGTTTTTGAAACAACAATTTGCTAGCTATGCGTTTTTGAAACAATAATGTTGCTAGCTATATGTTTAATAGTACTGTATATTTAATATATGTATATGTGTATATATATATATATATATATATATATATATATATATATATATATATATATATATATATACAGTGGTTGATATGCCATAAAACCCAACCAACTAACCAATCTATAACTAGAATATTAGCTTTCTGCAACCATTGCATTTTTTCACATACTTTTGTAGCAGGACAAATCGACAAATCGCGACTGCTTCACCGTGGCAATGTAACTGCTCAAAACGTCCTGAGCATCAGGCAGTTTCTGGCCGAGAAGAACATAGCTGTGCTGGAGCAACCTCCAGACTTACCTCATCTTGCTTCAAGCTCATGGGGGACCGGTTTTGAAGGCGTGGAGACCATCAAGAGGGCCGTAACGATGGAGCTCTGGTGCATCCACGACGAATTCTTACATCAGTGCATAGAAGCGTGACAGAGAAGAATCCAAAAGTGCATTAGACTCGAGGGAGATTACTTTGAAAGGGAAACCATGTAGTTTGTTGTTTCGAATTGAAATAAATTGTTTGTGACACCAGGCCATTTATTTTCCAGACCTCTCACACACGAAAAATGGAAAACAGTTTCATTAAAACTAGAAGGTTACACGTTTCGCCTTTACTAGGCTTCATCGGATCAACAAAGAAAGAAAGAAATGTATGTGCGCGCGTATGCTTAAATGATAAATATTTCTTTCGTTTTTGATCTGATGAAACCTAGCAAAGGCGAAACGAGTGAACTAATCCACAGAGTTGCCAGAAAGTCTCGTCAACCCCTACATAATATAATTTTCTATTTCAACGGTCTGTGGTGGGAGTATTATCAAGAAGAGAGTTTCGCATGAACGATACCAGAATACCCATCAAATGAAAGACACTGTCCGGAGAGCCTTTGCAACAATCAACAAAGCACAGCTTCGTAAAATATCATACAGGACATGGCGCCGCATCATTTTGTGTCATGGAAATGAAGGTGTTAATACAGACCTTTTGGGTGTGTGACAGCTTCAATGAAAGTTAATAAGCTGAATCCAGTATATGTGCTTTGCATTACTTGTTCTTCTACCGTTCTCATTATTTTTGGTAGGCGTGAAAAGACTGTAGTTTCAATGAAACTGTTTTCCATTTGTCGCATTTCTTCAAATTTTTTCGGGATTCTGTATCCTATTTTATACACATATATCGAAATAGTGTTTATGTACATATCTTTGACAAACAGTGTAACTTTTTACAAATGAAACCATTATAGGCCGTCCTCTAAGAGAAAATACGTTTATCGCTCCACAAAGCAGTTATGGCTAACTATGCCTTCGGCGTTTTCATTCGATACCGATGACCGTCTAAGCCAATATATTTATGAGCAGAAACACATCGAAAAAGTACAATGTCTTCCGCGTATAGGAATGAATCAATATGGACGTATCTCTTGCCTATATACATCCCATAAATCTGGTAGTAATATGACAGTCCGATGATATTGATGCTACAGTTTTAAAGATAGTAAAAATCACTCGCTTTTTTTTAAAAAACTGATTGACGCGCACAGAACGGTGGGTCAAAGGTTGTTTTACAGACGTCATCTTTTTTGGAAATTCCCTTAAAAGAATCAATTTTCTCTCTATATATCTATATCTATATATATCTATATCTATATATCTATCTATCTATACAGAGAGAGAGAGAGAGAGAGAGAGGTGGGCACCTCGGCGTGGTGTAATGGTTAGCAGGCTTGTCTCGCTAGATTAGTTACAACTGAAAAGTCAATTCGATCCTCACTAGATGCCCCATACTTTCGGCCTTGTGCCACATCTAAGCTATGCTTGGAAAATAACTATATATATATATATATATATATATATATATATATATACACACACACAGTGTAACCCGGATATAAGAGAGTTGTCGGACCGGAGAAGAAGTCTCTTATATCCGGGTTTAGTCTATTTTGTTTAGGTAAGTATGGCTCTAATTCGGGACCAGAGAAAATCTCTTATATCCGGGTTACACTATATATATATATATATATATATATATATATATATATATATATATATATAGAGAGAGAGAGAGAGAGAGACAAGAATAAATTAATAGAAAAATGGCCCTACAGACAGCAATTGAAAATCTTAGTTTCCATCTAAGTATAGTCTGTAGGCCGGCGTTTTTATTAAACAAAAGCAAATGAAGAGAATGTCTTTCTGTGTAATACTTCTCCAGAAAATATAGATACAATCAATTACATATTGATTCCTAACTCGTCGAACCTTCTAAAGTTTCGACTTGTTACGGATCTATTTTAATCTCACATTACTGGAACAGAAGTCAATAATATTTAACCAAGACATGGCTAGAATCAGACATATCTAATTTTTGACGAAGACACGATATAAATGAAGCATGCCTTGTCCCTGACGATCCATCTTTCAGACAGCACCAACATTCTTTTAATGGGTATGTCATATTTTGAACGAGTCTATAGCTGCATAGAAAACCCAAGTTTTAACACCTCTATAGTTGCATATAAAAGATACTCGGATATCTCAAGAAAGCATATCTGATAGAGGATTGTACGTATAGTTTGAGTGGAAAAATATCCATTACGTTGTCCCACGTCCCCTTATATTAAATTGTTAGTTGCATCACGAAATTTGAAGTGTCCGGTACATCGGTACTGAGTCGTCTTTTCGTAAGATACGAAAGGCTATTTATTTTGTCACCTCAGGAAGGCAAATCCAACAAAAGCTCAGTTTAATGTCAGTCCACAAGAACGTGTACGTGTGAATAGTGGAAATTAACCATTTCTCGTGGCCTGTGCTCCGAAGATTTACTGCAATAGGGAATTGTTGATACAGCCAAATCTAGAAATATTTTCTACCCAAATAGCTGAGATAAGATGTTATATGGTAACCAAAAAATTGTAAAATGCTAAGTTCATCAATGAGTTCTTAGAATGCATCAATCAAAAAGTCTTTCAAATCTACGACGTCCTAATTTCACGAAATCCATATTAAGAAGAGAGCTTTTTAAATAAATTCATTATATTAAAAGCACGCAAGATCTCGTCATTTGGACTAGCAGAACACAATCTTCCAACAGATAATATTATTCATCCCTCATCTAAATTTCTATTAATAAATTGAACTGAAAAAATAGGAATATTTTTTTAAAATTAGTTTTGCGCCTTTTGGAAATTCAAAGGCAAAAATAATTTTAAAGACAAACCGATCTGTACACAGAATGTTTTCGTTGATAAAACAATCTGCGTGAATCATTGCCAGAAATAAAGTCTAGGGACAAAATGTCACTGAAAGAAATCAGGATTTTGGCTAGGCAAAAGGCCACAGAAGAAAAAGTGACATGTTGGATAAGCAGGAACTAAATGTAGAAGGTTTTTAGACTACTGTTAATTTCTGTAGCAGGAGTCGCCAAAATTATTTTTTCACTCAATCCAAATATTGTTGGTCCACAACAGACATGAAATTCACACTGTCTTAGGGCACCTCGGCGTGGTGTAATGGTTAGCAAGCGTGTCTTGCTATGTCAGTTACTACTGAAAAGTGAGTTCGATCCTCACTGGATGCACCATGCTTTCGGCCTTGTGCCACATCTAAGCTTTGCTTGGGAAATCTTTTTTGGGCACCTCGGCGTGGTGTAATGGTTAGCAAGCTGGTCTTGTAAAACAGTTGTAACAGTTTTAGCAAGACCAGCTTGCTAACCATTACACCACGCCGAGGTGCCCTAAGACAGTGTGAATTTCATATCTGTTGTGGACCAACAATATTTGGATTGAGTGAAAAAATAATTTTGGCGACTCCTGCTACAGAAATTAACAGTAGTCTAAAAACCTTCTACATTTAGTTCCTGCTTATCCAACATGTCACTTTTTCTTCTGTGGCCTTTTGCCTAGCCAAAATCCTGATTTCTTTCAGTGACATTTTGTCCCTAGACTTTATTTCTGGCAATGATTCACACAGATTGTTTTATCAACGAAAACATTCTGTGTACAGATCGGTTTGTCTTTAAAATTATTTTTGCCTTTGAATTTGCAAAGTGAGTTCGATCCTCACTGGGTGCCCCATACTTTCGGCCTTGTGCCACATCTAAGCCTCGCTTAGAAAATCAATATGGGGCACCTCGAGGCGGTGTAATGGCTAGCAAGCTTGGCTCGCTAAAGCAATTACGACTGAGTAGTGAGTTCGATCCTCACTGGGTGCCCCCTAATTTCGGCCTTGTGCCACATCTAAGCTATGCTTGGAAAAATCACTCTTCACACTGTCTTCAAGGTTAGCGTTTTAAAAAGTTTAGTGAATAAAGATGCAAACTTGGTGTCCTGTGAATTTTCCTCCTGGATTCGTGTGTATAAATACATCTTTTTATTTTTAAAATATAAGGTGGTCCTAAAGTCTTGCAACACCACCCTACATAATTTTCTATTTCAGATGGCCGACACGAGCTCCCACAGTGTGACAGCGTCAGTGTAAGTGAATAAACTGAATTCATAACATGTGCTTTGTATTACTTGTTCTATTGTTCTCATTACTTTTTAGTAGTATTTTGCCATTGAAATCCCCAAAGGAACGAAATAGCGACTCGGATTGGAAAAACGGAGAGCCGGTTTCGAATTCCAGTCGAATCCATTACATTCACTTACGCGCTAATACCCTTGGGAAAAGGTATGAATCCTCTTCTCCCTCCATCAGCTATGGGTAAATAGCAGAACAGACCGGGTTCTATAGCCTTGGATAGCAACTGTTCTACCGCAGAAAGAAATGGCAACCTACTGCGGGAAAAACCTGACTCGTCAGTCATGTATCGAAAGATACATGGTTGCCTAAGCGAGTATCACGCATAGCACAAACTAACGGACTGACTTATCACTATAAACGTTTTTTTTTTTTTGTGGATACTCGTATTTGAGTAGACGTTCCGTTTATATATTAAACTGTTTATTTTCGTTTACCGACCTAAATGTGCGAGAAATCTTATTAAAGGAAATTTGAGCTCTTTGGCGATAATCGAACCCGCATCCCTCAGGGCAGAGAAAGCTACCGTTTAAACCAATGGCGTTACCGACTTGACCATGAAGAGCAGTCGATCAACTGGAGTCCAAATTTCGTGCTTTCAAGCGACATTTATGTCCTGGATGTTTTACATATCTGCAGTTTCGTATGTGATAAAAATAATATTATATATATATATATAAGTTTAAAAAATATATATATATATATATATATATATATAAGTTTAAAAATTTTTTTTTTAAATTCTCTAATTTTGTCTTTTGCATATATCCATTTACACTTCAATTCTTACAAGTTTCTATGTAAAGCGCTTTGCTGTTGCATTATGGGTGGCAAGCTATTCTGGAAGACCATATTGTTGTGTAGGAACACTTTTGACCTTGCGTTAGAAAATCATTAAGCTTAGAAAAACAAGAGCAATTCGACGTGGTGTAATGATTAGCAAGCTTGTCTCGCTAGATCAATTACGATTGAGTAGTGAGTTTGATCCTCACTGGGTGCTCCAGACTTCAGGCCTTGTGACACATCTAAGTTACGCATAGAAAATCATATTGTTGTGTATGAACTTCGATTTCGCCTGGGTGTTCGGCATTTGGGACTTCGTGTAAAAGAAACTTAGTACATATCTATGTAGTTGAACTTGTATTAATTCATAAACAAGCATTTGTAGCCGAGGAAATAGATTTAGGGGTGTGGGTTTTTGTTCGTTTTTTTTTTATTACACAAGTTTCTTTTCATACAAAAATCAAAAGAAAATTTATGAAAGCCGGTCATCGAAAGAAGATGATTTCCAAGAATTTTATTTTAAAAATGTCTTATCCTAGATTCAGGTGGCAATAACCTATCTTTATTCTATTTCTAAAGTGGCAGAAATTACTCACTGCTATTTGGCAGATCGACAATAAAGTGCTCAGCAATTCTCAGTTTGGTTTTATTTGAAGCAATAATCAAATCGGATTATGGCAGACAGATAACTCCAATAACTCTTATCCACACACGCAAACAACAAAAATCGCTAAAAATTTATACCTCTCTAGATCTTATTCCTTTTATCCTTTAAGAACAAAAAAAAAAAAAAAAAAAAAAAACACACACACAAACTAAAGACGATATCAAAATGTTATCGTGAACGTATAACTTTGGTCACGATAAAAGCAAGGAACAACCGAATATGTAGAAAACTCTGAAGAGTTTGAATATGTAAAAATTTACTTACAGAACTGGTAACTGTCTGGTACCTGTTGGGAGAGAAAAAAGAAAGCTTATTAATGATAATGTAAAAAGATGGCGGAATGTATTTGGTAAAGGAACAACAGCATTTAGCATAAATAAGCAGACAAAAAAATTGTGGGAAGAGACTGATTAGCTAATTTTTCTCATAGATGTATCCATACAAGTCAAGTTAAAAAAAAATGCATGCTATTCTTATATATATATATGTGTGTGTGTGTGTGTGAGTCAAACCTAGAGAGCCAGACAAAGCTACCAAGGTTTCACCTAAGCGGATCGTCAGGGAAAGCTGGTTGAGTTGATTACTCGTATCGGGGTTTTTTCTTTGGGCTTTGAACCTGTATGCTGTACGATTATTTTCGACAGACGTTCATGTTCCTAGCTCTTTCTTTTTTTTAAAACCTTTTTTTCCTTCGAAATTGATTTGATCATTACCAAATCAAGAAACCGAAGGTTTTCCGAGACGATTGTAGTTACCTATAAATATATATAGGTATATATATATATATATATATATATATAGGTATATATATATATATATATATATATATATATATATATATATATATATATATATATATATATGTAGGAGGCGGGTACTGAGAAGCTGACGTTCCGACCCACCTCTCAGATTTAGTATTTCGATGACCAAAGATCAGTATATTGATTTTTTTTTGTTGTTGTGAGGCAGGCCGGGAGAATTTTACTTTTATCACAGACGTGTGCGCCATGCGGATATATGTATGTAAGAGTTCAGGTATGAAGAAAAAATGTTTGTAAAAAAAGAAAATACAGTGTAACCCGGATATAAGAGACCCGGATATAAGAGAAAACCGGATATAAGATAGGTTTTCTCTGGTCCCAAATTAGAGCCTGTGTTAATGTATATATAATAGACCAAACCCGGATATAAGAGAAACCGACTTCATCTCTGGTCCCGACAACTCTCTTTTATCCGGGTTACACGGTATAAATAAAGGCAAAAAGAAAACTTTTTACCAACGCGTTTGTTCATCTGATTGACTCTATCAGGGCATATGTAAGGGTTGTATTTTGCAATAAGTATTTATAAACGTAAGTATTGAAATACCGTTAGGTTTTTTAAAATTTTAAAATTTACGAACGTTCAAATATTCTTCAGGCTAACTCTGAAAGTAAAGGTAAACTATGGAGGATGCGAAGTGATATAATTTAATGCTTAATAAACGAAAGTGAGTTATTGTTTAAATATATATAAGTAATTATTTTAATTTGATAAATTAACTATTTTAAGCAATAGGTTTCGAATTTAGCAATTTTTCTTTAATTTTTACGTCGTGGATTATATCTTTTAGGAAAGGAGATACTTTAAGAAATCCAGGGCCTAGATTTGTTTTGGTAAGATTTAATTGCGACACACCAGAATTTTACATCGAAGTAAGTTACCTTTTTTTAAATAAGTTAAAATCTAATTAACGTTCATTCCAACTTAATTTTTGGCCTTTCAATAAAAACGAAATGAATAACAAAACATATGTATTTTTTACTCAGTTTCTTCTTTAAATAATTTTATATTTTTTTAAACATAATATAGATTAAATTTAAAATTGGTAATTTTTAATTTTATAGTATAATTTAATATTAATTAGTTAGAATGAATTCTATTTTAGTCTAACCCTAACATTAAAGCATGAAATAATTATTATAGATAAAGTTCGTTGTAAAGTTTTTTGAATTCTCATATACTTGTATTTTGATTGGTCATTCCAGCTTTTCCCCTAGTGAGGGGTGTTTGATTGATTTGAACCCTTTAAAACCCTTTATTCTACATTCAACACCATCACTTGATAAGACACCAGAAGTATTGAAACAAAATATTATTTTTTCTAGTGATTTTATAACATACTTATGTGATAATTTTCGAATAAATAATTATATAATTATATATATATACATTATATTATATATATATTATATATTATATTATATTATATATATATATTATATATATATTATATATTATATTATATATGTATATTATGTATATATTATATATATATCATATATTATATATATATATTATATATATATCATATATTATATATATATCATATTATATATATATATATATTAGGTTGGTGCAAAAATAATTTCGTTTTCTCACATAGTAACATATGTTAGAAAACGAAAATATTTTTGCACCAACCTAATATTATAATATATATATATATATATATATATATATATATATATATATATATATATATATATATATATATATATATATATATATATATCAAATTTAAGAAAACTTAAGACAATCTATATACGTACAAACAGAAAGCATCTCGTTTAGAAAATGACCAGATATGTTCAAATCTGAAGATTATATGGTTTATATCTACAAATATATCTACACATATATCCTGTGCCAAGTGTCATACTAATCTTCTGTTAACATTCAACAAATTGTCCTAGATTAGAATGGTACAAGCCTCAGCAGAGTGGGAGTCCGTTTGCTTCGCTTAGTAAAAGCTGTGGAGGGATTAGTGCGAAATTAACACAAGTTATAGCGGCCGGAATTCGAAATTGCTTCGGTGTTATGATATTTTGTCCAAGCGAGCCTTTAATCAAACGCTGGGTGATGGTTAGCGAGCCATCGTCGCAGGCTATAGTAGCGAGTTCGATTTTCACTTGGTGTCTGTTGGCTGTCTCCTTGTGCTAAGCTTACTAACGATTTTCTAAGCGCAGCTTAGATGTAGAACAAAACCGAAAGTGTGGGGAACACAGTGAGGATGGAACTCACTGCCGATTTGTAACTGATATAGCGAGGTAAGCTTGTTAACCATTACACAACATCGAGGTGCCCAACTTATTAAAGACGTATATACGCACATTATCGTATTTCCATCAGAATATTGATTTTTGGATACGAGCCGAGAACGTTTCATCACCCTCTGGTGTTTACACACACACACACACACACACACACACTATATATATATATATATATATATATATATATATATATATATATATTCAGGTTTAAAAGAGATTTTACCTAATCTTAACCGTATGCGCAGCTGGTAATTCCGTATGCTTTCGTAAGTTTTGGCAACTGAACAATCATCAAGCTGTGGAAAAGGAGCGAAATAATTTTCCGGATTAAATAGCTATCCAGTAGATTATTACATATTTTGAGAAAAGGTGGGGGGCAGGTAATGTAAAAAGAGTAGCGTGTAATTAAAAAAAAAAGGTAATTATCACATAGTCTATGTTAGCAAGGTAACTTGGATTTGTGTAATGATGGGTTGCAGTCGGTGAATAAAGCTTTTAAATTATCCCACACCAACTTTCTTGATCAGGAATATTTTTTGTGTCTACATGCATCCATTAATTTCTGTCTTATTTAACATTTTCACATCACCAGTTTCTTCTGAGATACATAAGTTACATCTACTGACTTTACCAGCAAACGCATGTCCAGTACTTAAAATCACCTCCTCAATCTTGAGATGTAATTGCCCCGCTTCTTTAACTTTCCTAGCTTCATAACGTCATGGTGTTTTGCATACTTTTCATTGCTCATAACTAGTTTATAGTTGTAGTATCTCGTTTCCCATTTCACCTCCAGTATTATCGTTATTATCGCCATGGATTATGGCCTTATACACAGCATTCTTGGTTAAACATTTAACTTGAAATGGACAATCTTCTTTAATTCGGCAGTTTCGTATCTTCCCATTAGTTGCCGTATTGTCATTTCTTTCAAGAATCTTGGTTACTAACCATTTTAGCCATATTACTCGAGCAACTTTTACGATTTTTTTAAAACATTTTAACAATTTGCTGCCAAAAAATTCCTTATCAGTTTCAGAAACATTTTGCGACATTAGTTTTTACGGCACTACTGAAGTGGGTGTTGAATTATATTATCTTCCTGTTACACTTTCTTTTATTATGATGTGGAGACAGTGAGGAACTTAACCAGACATGTGCAGAGGCTTATTTTGTACCACGATGGAGTGATGTGGTTGAACAGAAACAACAATTACTTTTATGTAAAAATGGGGTCATTTGATTCGGCTGAATTATGTGAGCTTGTGATGATCTACTTTTTATGGGAGCTTGGCCATTTGTTCGAACTGCGCGACGTAGATTTATATCGTGACGAAGAACTGATCATACCGCATGAAAAAGTCCGACTGAAGCTGCAAATGTAAGACAAGACATTAGTAAATTCTTTAAAATTCACTGACCGAAAGTGAAAATAACGATATGTAAGAAAGTCAATTGCGTTAATATAACGTTGAATTTAATTAACTGCCTGTACCTGCCGTGCAGTAAAAATATGGGCTAAACCAGATCCCGGAACTAGAGCTCACTCTGCCTTGTTATTTAACCCATATCTGGGGAAGAATAGATGATTTCATACTTTTCCCAAGTGAATGTAACGAACTTGACTGGAATTCGAACTTGTTCCTTCGATTTCTCATTTATGTAACCATTACACCACCCGCACACCCACATGCATAGGGGAAAAACAGCTTTGCCTTTTAAGATAAAATCTTTTCTGAGTAGTGAGCACGAAACTCACCGGGTGACCAATAATTTCGGCCATCTTGGCTAAGCTTAGTAAATCTCCATAAATAAAATCTATTTTCTTTGCAGGCTTTTTTTTATTATTATATATACATTCGTAACAAGTTTCACAAATTATTTCACTCACAGAAGAAAGGAGTGTTAGGTCTTTATTTTTAAACTTTAGTAATCAAATTTTTGTGACAGAGCCTCATGTAAAGTGTAACCATTGAAGAGAGAACTTACTGGTAACGAACCGCGAGACAAGCTTGTTGCTATTAGGTTGGTGCAAAAATAATGACGTAATAATGTCGTTTTTTGACGTTAAAAAATACGACAAAAAACGACATTATTACGTCATTATTTTTGCACCAACCTAATATTAAAACCCTGACAAAGCGCCTCCTAGGAATACGATTATATAAACTTACTTAACCAAGACTGCAGCTCAGTTGTTTGGACGCTTTTGCATTTGTTTTTTCGGAACTAAATATAGAAAAATCTCTTTCTATGAGCTTGGGGAATTATAAATAATGAAATATATATATATATATATATATATATATATATATATATATATATATATATATATATATATATATGTATATAGAAAAAGTTGCAAATTAAAAGACCGCTACTTGCTAACAAACAGTAATTTTAATTTATTTATAACAAACAGTTATTTCTGATGAAAGATTGAGGACAATTTGAAATATCAAATATATATATAAATAAATAAATACTTTCATAAAATAAAACAATTTTTTCAATTTGCAACTTTTTCTATATATACATATTAAGAAAGTATACGTGGCTTCTCATTATGCTATATATATATATATATATATATACATATATATATATATATATATATATATATGTATATTATTTACATTATTCGTACTATTGTCCTCATCTTTGTCGCCATATTTACTACAACGTTTCGGCCGTTGTACGCTCCGGCCTTCTTCAGGTGTTTGGAATGCCGAACTGAACCCTTTATTTCGCTCACTGGGGTAGACTGTTCTAGTTCCCAATAATGTAAATAATGTACATAATACCTCATCTCAGAAATATAAACAGATACTGAAGGATGACAATTGTTCGAATAATGTAAATAATGTACATAATATCTAATCTCAGAAATATAGACATATATATATATATATTCAAACTGTATCAGGTGTGAAAGTATTGATGGCCTTGGTGGCTAATATTTTAATAAAAACGCACTGGATAATAACGTCTGGTCTTTGCGATCATTTGCACCGACAAAGAAACTGTGTATCGATTGCGACGTTTGAAATTATTGCAGTAAATGGTGGGGAAGAAAAGAATAGAAAGAAGGGAATACAGGATAGCGAAGAATGACAACTTCATTACGTTGATATCTGATGTCGATTTATAATTTCTCTGTATTAGCTCTTCTGTGAATTCGAACATTAACAGTTACGTAATATCAGTTCTCCTCTATGGCAGTGAATGCTGGGCAATCTTCTAACAGATGAAGAGACTTGAAGCAAGAAAAATGTGATTCTACAGAAAGTACTGGGGTAATCAAAGATATATTCTAAAATCTAAGCAGAGTATTAAACAGGAAAAATTTCGATAGAAACAAAGAAAAGGGTATTGAACTCTTACGTGATATCTGCCCTCCTGTATGGCAGCAAATGCTGGACAATGTCCTAATAGATGAAGAGACTTGAAGCAAGAAAAATGTGATTCTACAGAAAGTACTGGGGTAATCGAAGATATATTCTAAAATCTAAGCAGAGTATTAAACAGGAAAAATTTCGATAGAAACAAAGAAAAGGGCATTGAACTCTTACGTGATATCTGCCCCCCTGTATGGCAGTGAATACTGGACAATGTCCTAATAGATGAAGAAACTTGAAGCAAGAGAAATGTAATTCTGCAGAAAGACGCTGGAAATACCATGGACTGAAGATGACAGTTTTTGAGAAAATGGAAATAAAACGGGAACTTATATTAGCATCAGAAAGAGACAGTTGAAATTTCTAGGGCACATAATGAGGAAAGAGGGCTTGGAAAATTTGATACTCACAGAACAGATTGATGGCAAAGAGGGACAGAAGAAAACGATGCATAACATAACGTGCTTGAGTAAATGGATGGCGGAACAGGGTTTAGGAGAAATAACAGAAAGACAATGTTTCTTCAGAGCTACAAGGGACAGGACGTTGTGGAGAGCCATGATTGCTTACGTCATGAGAGGATACGGCACATAAAGAAAAAGAAGAAGCATATATTGTTGTCTTTTTCGTGTATATTAGAGTTTCTTTTAATATACATCAAATCTGATGACCTTGTCTATGATTTCTTGAAACTTCCTTCATATCAGCCACGCGTGAAACTCGCAAGCCTCCGGTGAAGTAGATTAAATTAACAAGCATTTATAATTTTTTTAAATCCTTAATTTAATTATTTATTCTTTCTTTATTTTTTTTTTATCAGTGCATGACTGTAGATGTAACCGTGAGTTCTATGCTGACAGTTTCTTCTCTGGCGCTTGTGGAACTATCTCTTTTTTTTTTTGCTTTCCAAAAATTTAAATGTCAATTATTATCTTCTGTCTACTTAATTCTCGTTCTTTTATTGTTCTATCGGTTTAATAATGCTTTCTTTTAATCATTCTCTCAAACTCAGTATTCCCTTGCACAATAGTAGCTTTATTGACTTGCAAATGATTAAACAAAATATGCGTTTTCAGTACTATTTTATTGAATAAATCTCTGCGTTTTGCTTTGACGATGTTATTGAAGGAATGAAGTGCATTGCGAAAGCAACTTTTCCTTTTTTGTCAGCCCAGTTTATTAATATCGTATTTTTTAAAAAAACATTTCACCCCAAGCAAGTCGGGAAGCCATTAGCACGCAAGGGGTTACAGAGGATTTGGAGCGAGAGCAGATAGGAGTGATAGAGGAAAGGATGAGGAGAATGATAGTGGATAGATCAAGGCAACTGGAGATGTCGATTGACATTACATTTGAATAGTTGGAGATTATAGCTATTAGGGAAACAAGAAAACGGGAGAGAGTTCCACAGGCGAGAAGTGCGAGACACGAAGCTACTGGAGTAGAAGAGACGTCTACATTTAAGAGTTTCGACAGTGAAAGGGTGAGAGCGAGGTGCCAGCCTAGTTGAACGCTTAAATTCATGAAGTCTGGAAACCAGCGAAAGCAGCTCACCGGAGCAGTTACCGTGAAAGTATTTGTAAAAAAGACAGAAGAAGGCGACGGCACATCTGTGAAAGAGCGACTACAGACGAGATGCTGTATATGGGCCAATTATGTTGCATATCCGTCTCTGGATTTTATCAAGGACCTTGAGACAAACAGAAGGGGTTCCAGACCATATATGGCAGCAATACTCCATGTAAGGGTGAATGGTTGATTTGTAGATTTGAATGATCGACTCCGGCGAGAAAAATTTCCTGGTGCGGCACAGGGAGCCAACTTTCATTCCGTTGGACGAAGCTATTGACTCAATGTATTTGTTCCATCTCAGGTCAGATTTCTGATTTATTCATTTATATATCATTTTTTTTAATAAGTTTCTATCTATATATTTGTATATAAAGCGTTTTGCTATTGGTTAATAATTTGTAAACGATTCTATAAGACTGTACTGTTGTGTTGCAACTTCGAATTTCTATCAGTGACCGGTACATGTGTTTTTGTGTAATATAAAATTAGTTCATACACGTACAGGTGTGTAATTAGAGGAACTGTATTAATGTGCAAATAAGCATTTGTACCTAAGGGTATAAGATATTTGTTGTTTTTTTTTTTTACAGACCTTTGCCGTCAAAACCTTATTTCAAGCGGAGCGATTATAGTGATTTTCCAAGCGTAGCTTAGATATGGCACAAGGCAGAAATTGTGGGGCACCCAGTGAGGATCGAACTCACTATTCAGTCGTAATTGTTCTAGCGAGACAAGCTGGCTAACCATTACACCGCCTCGAGGTGCCCAAGCGGAGCGATTATATTCCGTGCCGGCAAGTGTGGCTTTGCATAAATGATGAACTTAGCACATACCTGTATCGTTATGTATTTGTAGGGAAACTGCAGCAATGCATGAACAAACATTTGTACCCGAGAAAATATAGTCCTGGGTATGACGATAAACTACATTCAGCAGCAAGGCCGCTGATCGAGAGATTGGAGTTTTTTTTTTTTTTTGAGCGTGGAACAACCTCTTAATTGACCCGAAGTGGTAGTACCTGTTAGGGTGCCAGCTATGGGTAAATAGTGAACACCGAAACAAAAGCAAAATCACAAGGAACGCATGAAAATACAATTTTACAGTAAAAATACAGCAACAGATATTTATTAAAAAAATTACCAACAATTCTCTGGCACAGTGATTTTCAATCGCCGTGCCATAGCACGCTAGTGAGCCACGGCACGCTGGTGTGTCACGGCACGCTAATGTGCCACGGCACGCTGGTGTGCCACGGCACGCTGGTGTGCCACGACACGCTAGTGTGTCACGGCACGCTGGTGTGCCACGGCACGCTAGTGTGCCACGCGATCCTCTTAAGTGTGCCGCGAAATATTATCACGACATGCAAAAACCACCGGGCACAGGTTTCACGCAAAATAAGCTGCACAAATAGTTGAATAGAAACATCGAAATAAACTAAGTTCATATTTGTGTGTCTATCTTTGCTTTAAATCTATTTCATAATATTTAAATGTATACCCTTTGAAAATTTTGCTAGGTGTGCCGTTGCTTAAAAAGGTTGAGAAATACTGCGGTGTCATAAAAAAAATCTCTGTCATGACAGTGAAGAAACTTTCCTAGCAAGAGACCAAGCAATTGATTCAATATAATCACTATATTTGAAATAAGCTTTGGGAGACAAAGGCTTGTAAAAATAAAAATCGTGAAAACAAAATCAACATAAAAAAAACTTGAAAAATAGCTTGAGGGATAAAAGTCTATAAAAAAGAAAATCACACCCTCAAATCTATTCTCTCGGGTTTCCTTTGGCTGATTTTGTTTAGAGGCATATCAACTTCTGTGGGTTTATTTAATACTGAAATCTAAATATGCAATTTTATGCCTTCAGCTACAGACATTTTGTACATAATTTTATACTTCCAGGGCAAACGCATGTTTGTTTTTTTTTAGATATATATTTTGTAAATGATAAAAATGTATTTCTTGTAATTTGACTATGAAAATGTATTTTTATAGTTTTTTTTAGTGTTGCATTATTGGTCAATTTACTATGAACATGTATTGCTGTTAATTTCACTAAAAAAGACTCCTTCCAGTCAATTTAAATTAGTTTTAAATTAGCTTTTGAAATACAGAAAAGTGTTTTGTTTATTGGAAATATGAAATTTAATGTGTTAGCTTGAAATTAAAACTAAAAAAAAATTTCCATTAAAAAAAATCATTTTAAATCTTAGGTATCGTATTTTCAGTGGAGGTATCTATCTATCTATCTATCTCTCTATATATAAATACATACATATATATATATATATATATATATATATATATATATATATATATATATATATGTATATATATATTACAATGAATCATTCATACAAAAAGTAGATTAGTAAAGTTAATGATATAAAATGGCGAAATCCTTTCGCAGACAAAATTTTAAAGTTGCATTAACCTACGAACCACTCGATGAATGTTATGATCCTTGTTTTTAATAACTACAAGCTGTATAAGGTCTTTTTTTAATCTGCTAGTACTTTCAACTGTACACACAGTCATCCTCAGGCATGGAAATTATATTGTTTTTAGTAAAATCCAGGTAGCATCAGAGACGAAAAAATTAAATGCGAATCGAAATATTTTTTTGTTTTTAAATGTGTTATTGTTAACGGATACAAACTTTTGGAGCGTGCAGCCGCAACGCTAAGGTTGAATTTTTTTTTAATATCATTAACATTACTAATTCTACTTTTTGTATGAAGGATTCATTGTAATATAAATTGAACTGCACCAATATTTTATATATTAGGTTGGTGCAAAAATAATGACGTAATAATGTCGTTTTTTGACGTTAAAAATACGTCAAAAAACGACATTAGTGCGTCATTATTTTTGCACCAACCTAATATATATATATATATATATATATATATATATATATATATATATATATATATGAATAAAGTCATATCAATTCAATCTTTACTTTCTTTCCTTCTATATTCCTTCCTTTTATTCTTTCTATTTTTAGCCCTTCAATCCTTACTTTCCAAAAGCTTAAACAGAAAATGAAGGAACAGAGAGAAATTTCGGATCTCAATGTCGCACTTTCCTTCCTCTATTAGAACATTTCCCATATATTTAAATTTTTGCGCTTATTTGATTTTAGCATCCTCAATCTGTAATATGCACTTTGGCCTCATCTTTCCGATAGACACAGTACAATCTGTACATCACAGAAGAATCTAAGAAGTATAAATGTTGTAGGAAGATGTAGAGATGTGTTTACAAATTACTTTTTATAGGAAAAATAAAATCATAATATGGAAACAGAGTAAGCAATAACTGAGCAATACTAATATTCGTCGTTGCTTACATGTGCGATTCATAGTATCCCTTGCATCTTTCAGTATAATCACTTCTGTTGCTTCAGGTCTCTTATTCGCCTGTGAGGAGATTGTCCAGCATTTTCTGTCATATCTCATTGTTTCTAACGAATTTTATTTTCTGTTTCTTAATATTAGGTTGGTGCAAAAATAATGATGTAATAATGTCGTTTTTTGACGTAACGTCAAAAAACGACATTATTACGTCATTATTTTTGCACCAACCTAATACTTTGCTTAACTTTTGAAAGGCATTTCTCGCTATACTAATGAGACTTCGGATTTCAGGGTCGCATATTCCGTTCTCTGTTAAAACAGTGTCTTCAAGTTGGCTAATGTAAATCGCCTTCTGTATCAGTAAAAACGGATAAAAGTGGCCGAAAATGAGATTCCTTTGATGTGAAGTGAACACAGAAAAGAAAATTGAAATCGCCCGTCTGTATGTCGAGGGTGGAACAGTTCCGGAGAGTGAGTTATAATAGCCCAGGTCTCTTGCAGAAACCGTTTTCTCTTCAGCATCATCGATTTCTTCCTCAAGTGATTCCTTTATTGACAGCGGCAGATCGATATTATCCCGAATATCCACAGCCGATTCCTGGTCCGACGACCCCTTTCTCGTTTTGGAAGCTTCGTTCGCGTCTTGCCATTTTTTGAAATTGTGTTAGAATATGTTCGTGAGTTTGCTCGTTTTTTTAGTTTTAATAGCTTTTTTTTTTAAATAATAATAATATTTTTTTTTCTTCAAATCGTATGATGTTTTGACTTGTGTTTGATGAAAGTGTCAATTTCTGACTGGCCTAACTGGGGAAAAAATACTGGTTTGATGATAAAGAACAAAAGCAAATTGAATGGCGTTCGAGGAGAGAAAAAAGAATTGAATTAGGAAAATGGAAGCTGTAAAATACAAGAAATGAAGAATTTACGGGGGGAAATTATGAAGAACTAAGATCGAAGAAGAAAATAAAGGAAGAAGAAAGTAGTAAATACGATGAAGAGATGTAAACTAAGAAGAAATGAATTTGAAAAAAGAAGAAGAAAATACCGTATATACTCGTGTATAAGTCGACTCCATGTAGTGCAACTCCTGAATTTTTTTCATTAATTTAGATCTCTCCAGAAAATTCTTTTTACCGGTTACCAAAAAATCTATGATATCTAACCTCTCCAAAAAATGACATCACTATAGTGCGACCCCTATTTTATCAAAAGAAATTAATCATAAAAAATCGCACTATATTCAAGTATACGCAGTATGTAAAAAAAAAATTGAAGAATAAGAATTCAAACGAGGAAACATGAAGTAATAAGTATGAAAGAAAGATTGATTTTTTTTTTTACGGCTTATCAACCATTTGCAGGATATGTAAAGTCAGAACATGTTTTTTAGATAATAAAAGATTTCGGAGATAATAAAGATTTCGTGATGCAAGTCGTACTAATTAACCCATAGCTGGAGGAAGAAGAGGTGGATACCCAAGGGTATTTACACGTAAGTGAATGTAACGAACCCAACAGTAATTGGAAATCGGCTCTCAGATTAACAATTCAGAATTATTATCTATAATACCAACCGCACATCGAAGCTTACAGCCCCTGATGTTCCCCTGTCGTCACCCATCTGATCAGGGCCAACGTTGCTTAACTTCGGTAATTGTACCGGAATCGATGTTTCAATGTGATACGGCCGTAAGCCATGAAATGAAGAAGATTACGAAGATAAATCGACAGAAAAATAGAAAGAAAATATAAGCGAGAAAAATAAAATGAAGCATAAAGAACGACAAGTAGAAAAATTAGAAGGAAGGAAAGTAAGGATTGAAGGGCTGAAAGTAGAAGGAAGGAAAGTAAGGATTGAAGGGCTGAAAGTAGAAGGAAGGAAAGTAAGGATTGAAGGGCTGAAAATAGAAGGAAGGAAAGTAAGGATTGAAGGGCTGAAAATAGAAGGAAGGAAAGTAAGGATTGAAGGGCTGAAAATAGAAGGAAGGAAAGTAAGGATTGAAGGGCAAAAAATAGAAGGAAGGAAAGTAAGGATTGAAGGGCTGAAAATTGAAGGAAGGATAGGAAAAAATAGAAGGAAGGAAAGTAAGGATTGAAGGGCTAAAAATAGAAGGAAGGAAAGTAAGGATTGAAGGGCTGAAAATAGAAGGAAGGAAAATAAGATTGAAGGGCTGAAAATAGAAGGAAGGATAGGAAGAAAAATAGAAGGAAGGAAAGTAAGGATTGATGGGCTAAAAATAGAAGGAAGGATAATGGAAGTGATATAATGGAATATCCGTACACCTGTGTTCCTCCTCACTGGAATATGATTGGCTGGTGTCAGTCATAAATACCGACGGACGTGTAGGTACGACAGAGTCTCTAACGACGCCCATTGGACTACGCCATTGATCTACACTTCTTACCTTCGACTACGACGCGTACCAGTCGATTACTGCTACCGTATTCTACTTGGTTATAGTAGCCAAAACCACTTAGCTACTTCGTTCAAATATATCCCTTTCCGGGACATATCAAGAAGGAAGGAAAATAAAAATTGAAGGGCTAAAAATAGAAAGAAAAATAAGGAAGAAAATTAGAAGGAAGCAAAGTAAGAACTGAAGAGCTTACAGTCGAAAGAAGAATGAGAGGAAGTAAAATAAAAAGAATAGAAAGAAAAAAAAAGGATAATGAAGGATAAGAAAAAGAGAAAAATATTGAATGTAGGTGGATAAAAGAACGAATCAGGTTATAAAGGATACAAGTGTAGACGAAATAAAAGAGTAGAAAAAAAGGAATGGTTAAACGAAAAAAGCTTGGAAAATCTGCAAAGACCGATGAGTGTAGAATGAAAGAGAGAAAAAAAAAAAGGTCAGAAGGTGCCAAATAAAAGAATAGAATGAAGACAACGCGAAGAGATTTAACACCGCAAGCACAAGACGGAAGCTTTCATAACGAAAGATAAAAAAAAAATGGAAGAAAAAGTTAATTCTGAAAGTGTCAAAAGCAATAATGTTTTTTTTCTTCTTATTTTCAATAGAAACGTGAAATACGAAATCTGTTAAATAAATAACCTGTGCCAATCTGCAGCAAATCTGAATATCACTAATATCCTTATCACGTTACATGTCTTAAGCAATTGTATTGGTTCATTCGAAATAATATTATTGAATTTTTTCATTACAATAAACGACGTGCCTACGTTCTTCAAGTTTATTTTAAGTTGTTCCGAAAATTGTTCATTTGGAATATGCGAGCGTCTTTCGATACACGTCACATCCGGTGTCTTCGTCTATGATTTCTTGAAATTGCCTTCACGCCAGTAACGTGTAAAACTCGTAATCTTCCTGCAAAATACATGAATTTTACTAGCATTTACAATTTTTGTTTTTAATCCTAAATTTCATTATTGGTTTGATTTAAATCAAAGGGCACATAATAAGGGAAGAAGACTTTGAAAATTTGACACGAACGGAACAGACTGAAGGCAAGAGTGACGAAGTCGAATAAACTATAAGCTACCTAATAAGCTTGTGCAAATGAATGGCAGAACATGGTTTTCAAGAGATAACCATAAGAAAAAAAAATAGTAAGAGCTTTTTTAATCATTTCACCCCAAGCAAAGCGATAATACAACTAGGACGCAAGGGGTTACAGGAAGTGAAAGACAATGAAAAGACCCTAGGACAATAAAATAACAGATTTTAGGAAGATAGAATATGGCGATTGGTTGTGTCTTTAAATCCTTTGAAGATTGTAGTTGGCAGGGAAGCAAGAAATCGGAAGGGAGATACGGAGGTTGGAAGCGCGTGAATAAACTATTAAAATAGAAAAGACGGTTCCACCGAGCTACTTCAACAGTAAAACGGTCTAGTTGCCAATCAAGTAGCACGCTTAAATATATACAGTCACACACACATATATATATATATATATATATATATATATATATATATATATATATATATATATATATATATATATATATATATAGTTAAACTTAGAGAGCCAGACAAACCTATCAATGTTTCACCTAAGTGAATCGTCAGGGAAGGCCGATCCGCTTAGGTGAAACCTTGGTAGGTTTGTCTGTCTCTCTAGGTTTAACTAGGTCTGCTCTACTTACTGTATTGAGCACTTTATTTAGTTATTTTGGGTACTCGCATCGGTTTTTTTTTCTTTGGGCCTTGAATTCGTATGCTGGACGATTCGGTTAACGTACATGTTCTTGGTTCTCTCTTTTTTTTAATACTTTTTTCCCCTTTGGTATTGGCTTGTTTATTTGCAAATCAATACACCGAAGGTTCTCCGAGCAAGTATAGTTTCTTATACTTATAAGATTTCTATTAATAATAATAATAATAATAATAATAATAATATATATATATATATATATATATATATATATATATATATATATCACGGACACTTCCGTCGGTTTCGATGTATGAGGATCTGACAGCTTAATTGATTCAGTTATGAAATTTTGTGCGATAATCGAAAGTGGCACTTAAGACCCGCTAGTCAATGGAGGCCACATATGGAGTAAGAGTGAGGATTGTGAGATGAGATCACTGTTAGATTGGTTGACTTTTTAGATCTTGCTCTCGCTTCTTGAGATGATTCAGACAAGCAAAGTGAAAACTGCTGAGTCCATTAAAACACGTTGATCTTCCGGCTCCAAGGCGAAGCGCTCAAGGCTGTTATGCGGTATATTGACTGCTGACAAGTTGCTTTTCAGCTTGTCTTTGTATCTTAGCCATGGGCGTCCTACATTCCTGTAGCGCTGATCGAACTGGCTGTACATTAGGATCTTGGGTATCCTGTCATCAGACATTCTCAAGACATGACCAGTCCAGCGTAACTGAGACTGTATGATAAAAGTCTCAATTCCTCAAATATTACACCTGTTAAACAGGTCTAAGTTAGATGTCCTATCTTGAAGGTTAACTCCATATATATATATATATATATATATATATATATATATATATATATATGTTGATTTGTTTGTTTAACGGCATATCAACTCTTTATGGGTCATTTAATGCTGAAATTTAATTGAAATATTTTGAACAGAATTTTACGGCTCCAACTACAGATTAAATGAATTTTGCTTTAAATTTGTACTGTTGGTATTTTTTTTTACTATAAATATGTATTTTCATTTTTGTTTTGGTTTAGGGGTACAATATCTGCCCATAGCTGGGATTCTAACAAGTGGTATCACCCCGGGTTAGGGTGGACCCGAGAATAACAACAATTAAGAGATTGTTTCACATTCCTCAAAATATCCAAACCCCCGATCAGCGGCCTTACTGCTGGATGCAGTTTATCATCATACCCAGGACTTATACAGTCGATATTTGATGAATAACACACACACACACACACACACACACACACACACACACACACACACACACACACACACACACACACACACACACACACACATATATATATATATCTCTCTATATATATATTGAATAAGTCCGGTGAGAAGTGGAATCAGCGAGCTGATTTCAAATTAATTTTCATAATGGTGGGAACAGTCATTTCCATAAGAGAAACATTCGGCGTTCATTGACTGTCGGCTGAAATGTGAAATTTTTTTTTCTTAAAACAATTAACAGTTATCACTCTTTTTAATTCTGATAGGAGTTTCCTTCCAAAACTTTTGTTCTTGTTAATAAACACGTGCAACAAAATAAATCCTTACATTTGCCTCAGAGGACGGAAGTGCATCGGCTAAGAAGAGTTTTTCCTCTTGTCTTTTCATTCATATATATATATATATATATATATATATATATATGTGTGTGTGTGTGTGTGTGTGTGTGTGTGTGTGTGTGTGTGTGTGTGTGAAAATATTGAAAATAGGAAAGAAACTGGTTTGGTAAATAATCCAAAGTTCCTTAGTATTTTTGTTATTTTTAAAAAATAGTGCTCGATACGAAAGTAGAGCATAGTTTTCGGCTCTTGTTTTGAAACATGAGACCTCTTATGTAGCCAGTTGGAATCATATTTTTAAATAAATAATTATATATATATATATATATATATATATATATATATATATATATATATATACCGGGTGTAACAGCAAAATTATTCAGATCGTTTAACGGCAAAATTGTTCATTTGTTAGATTAAGTTCTGAACCGTTGTATCTTAGAAATGATTAAAGATATCTTACTGGAATTCTCCGAAGTTTTTATAAAACTGTTGCACTCTATTTTAAGCAATAAGAATGTATAATTACTCTCTAAGCTTAATAGAAGAATCGTGATGAAATCGTTCATAAACGAAAATGACATGTTCATTATAATTAATCATATCTAAGGATCGGAAGTTCATGAAGTATCGAAATAAAGTTCAAATATATACATATTCCAGGATAATTTTCCAACTTATTTAAGATGATGTTCGCCCTCTCTAATCTCCTTTCTGTCCTGGAGTAACAAGAAGCCTCACACGTTTCATGTACGATTTCATTTTCAAGTCTTTTTTCACTGCTCTTTGGACTGTCATAGCTGAAACTCCTCTCTCATGTGCCATACATCTTATGAATTGAGTTGGATCTTTTCTAATTGATCGCTTTAGATCTAAGTTGAAATGATGATCTCTTTTCCTGATTTAGTTTTCATCTCTACTGTTCCCTCTTTTCTAAACTTATTCACCGTTCTCTTGATGCTTCTTGAATGGACTTTGGAGAAGCCAGTGTATGAATGTTGGTACCATTACTGAAGGTCTGAATGATCTTTTTCCTTTCACCATTGCTCAGTTGTAAAGATACTAGGTCTGTCACAAAACAATTTTAACCGGCTCTCTTTTCAGTTGAAGAGCTCAAAGTGTTTTTCAGTGATTCTTACGACAAATGGCGTCAAGATGGCTAAGCATCTTATCTGAAAACCTGGAAAAAAGAAACTCAGTATTGTAATTTTTTTTCAGATATTAAACATTTTTTGGGGCGGATAATTATGCTGTAACATGATTTGGACAAATTTGCTCTTACAGCCGGTATATATATATATATATATATATATATATATATATATATATATATATATATATATATATATATAATCAACTAAACAATCCCTTCAGAATAAAATGATAAAGGAAATCCTTTCTAGATAAGAAGAAACCCCATGACGACTGGCTTTATATCAACAGAATAAACCAGAAAGAATGCCCCTTGAGTCGTAACCTCAATTTAGTTTGGCACCGATTCAAGATTCATTTTCCCAATAGATATTCATCCAGGCCACTTCAATCTTCTATGTGCTGAGAGCCTTCAAGACGTGTGCGATTATGCCCCACCACAACCTCCAATACCTTGTAGTTCTTAGCAGGGTTTGTCTCTTTGCCAAGCCTACCAATCCCGTTCAGACATCCCTTCACGCAAGCTGGTCAGGTGAGTGTCCCCACTGCTTCTTTTGCCTATCTTTTGCTGATAGAGTAAACTCCTACTTCACCTGTAATAATTACCACGAATAATACATAGGAAAAACCTCAAGGAATTTAATTAAAAGATTATATGAACACAAAAGTGATATTTGGCAAAACAACACACTTAGTGCATTAGTTGTTTAACGGAATGAGTCTGACCTTAAATTCAATTAAAAAAATGCTACTTTAATTAAAAGAGAAATCAATTTATTAAGACGAAAGTGTATAGAAAGTCTTTTAATCGCTGGATCAACCACAGTAAATTTGCGTCAAGGCACTTACAACATGTCACCTTTCTTGACAGATCTTCTATTATTACAATGTGGGATATCTAATAACAAAGGTGACATAAAAACATAAGCAAAAACAAACTAAATCAAATATACATCCAAGCACATAGTTAAAATAATTGAATTAAAAGTTTAAAATGTCAGTGTCTCCTATCTTTCGTGCGCATATGCAGTTACATTAATAGAAGCATCACATTGACTCTAAAAGAGTCACACGAATGTTTTTTCACGTTGTTATTAATTTTCCTAACATTCTTCTGGGATAGAAAAATTTATATATCATTTTCTCCTATATATATATATATATATATATATATATATATATATATATATATATATGAAGAAAAATTTACGGAAAAAACAAACAAAAATCCTTATATGCAATTATGCTGTTTTAATGTTAATATAATGTCAAAATGTTAAAACAGCATAATTGCATATAAGGATTTTTGTTTGTTTTTCCGTATATTTTTCTTCATACTGTCGGATCTATATCCATATATTTGCTTATATATATATATATATATATAGGAGAAAATGATATATACATTTTATATATATATATATATATATATATATATATATATATATATATATATATATATATATATATATATATATATATATATATATATATATATATATATATATATATATATATATATATATGCATATGCACGGTGGAGTAATGGATAGCGGCTTGGATTGAGAGCCGAGTTCGAATTCCATTGGAATCCATTACATTCACTTACATGCTAATACCCTTGGGAAAAGTGTGAATCCTCTTCTTCTCCCTCCAGCTATGGGTAAATAGCAGGACAGAGTGGGTCCTATAGCCTTGGATAGCAACTGGTCTAGGAGAAGGGCAACTCTGAATTCAAAACCTGCGGAGGGTCGTTTGGGGACCTTGTGGCACTTAGTGTACCAGGTCTCTGAATTCGGCCCTTCAAAAAGTGTGACTGGTCCTGCACAAAACCTTCACCACTATAATCAAATCTCATGTGCTGTTGTCGGACTGTCGTCTTCCTGGGAACTGATCTGCTTGACCCTCATACGTCGAATTCGACGGGAGAGTCGACTATATATATATATAGGCTTAGTAATATATTTTATAAGAACACCCTAAAATTGAGTTACAGCTGCACTGAAAATCTAGAAATTATAATAAAAAAACACAATAATAAAATCCTGATCAAACCCCCATGCCTGAATAGTATTAATAAAAACCCTACACTTAAATCAGACAATAACAATGAAAAATTGTGGGATTGTAGAAACCCAGAAGACTGCCCATTAGAAAATAAATGCTGCATCAAATCTGTGGTATACCAATGTACTATCTCATCCACTGAGAGTCCTAATACTAATATGATATACATTGGGTCCACGAAGAATGATTTTAAAGCCAGATGGAGGCAGCATAAGTGCTCTTTAAACAATATAAATAAAAGAAATCACACTTCTCTATCTAAATATTTTTGGCATCTGAAGGAAATAAACAGGACACCTAAAGTAAAATGGAAAATTATAAATAGGACTAGAACTTGTAAAACTTGGAATGACCCATGCCCTTTGTGCCTCCATGAGAAACTGCACATTATTAAGTTTCTTAATAATAAAAATCTATTTAACAATAGACATGAGTTAACGGTTTTCCCGACATCATCAAATTTTTGCATTGAATAATTAGCTTAAAAGCAAACATACAATAAAATAACTTTTATAATCCATAGCCCCAATAAATAGTTTAAACACCCTATAAAAAAAGATAACTCTTTATGAAGTCGTCAAAAAACAAATGTTACAGCAGTTTTTATATACACAAAACCCTTTCATAAAGAAATAAAATAAAAAAATAAATAAATCTCCATAGACACATAAACCAGATTAGGCGAAAACATCTTTCGTTTTAAATTCAGACACCCCCACCTTACCCTGACTTGACATCTATGAAAGTAACTCTATACTGATACAAATTATTAACACCCAACACCCCTACCTATTTAAACTATTCGCCCTGGCTGTTTCCATGGAAATTTTGATTTCAATTGTGAATATGCTATTAAAACACGTAAATTTCAGAAATAAGTTATTCCAAAAAAAATTTCGCTTGAAGATGGAACAGAGCTTACTTTAATTCAATTTAATTCAAATAATTATATTGAAGTTTTCGGCTCTTGTTTTGAAACATGAGACCTCTTATGTAGCGTGTTGGAATCATATTTTCAAATAAATAATTATATATATATATATATATATATATATATAAAATCGTACACCTTTAAATTTAACGTGCTTATGTGTGTGTGTGTGTGATTGGATAATGAATATGTTTGCTGTAAGCTATGGATGTGCAGGTGGGGTAATGACTCGGAATTGTCAAACGGAGAGCCAATTTCCAATTCTCGTTGTTATTCATTATATTTCACTTATAATTTCCCATACGCAAATACCCTTGTGAAATATATGAATCCACCTCTTTTCCCCCAGCTATGGGCTAATTAGTAAGACTTGTATCACTAAAGCATTATTATTCGCTACAAAGAATTCTAAAAATCTAAAAAAAAAAAAAAATTCTGGCTTTAAATAACCTGCAAAGATTTGATAAGCCGTAGAAAACGAATCTATCAACCAAAATCAGAAAATAAGAAAGTTGTAGAGAAGCATCATGATCAGGTGCCGACTGATTCTGTACGGAAGGGTCACAGAGACAGATGTAAATAGGCAACTGTTACTTAGAGCAACAAAAGACAGGAAGTTGTGGAGAGCCATATTCGAACGTGTCTTGAAAGGCGTTGTCACATAAAATAAGAAGAACATGCATAGCCAATGTCTGTCTTTTCTTGAGGCATCTAAGTCGATACATACGAACGCCTTTTACCGGAAACCGGCTGTGCGGTCTGGATTATTTGATCAGAAGGTATTTCTAACTGGGCTCCCGTAAAAGTTTATACATTGCTTTTATCAAAATCTTTTCATCATATATTGCACTTTTGGCTGTGGTGCGTGTACCCTGTATACCCCTATCTGTCTAGGGGTCATGACATGATGGACTTTTTATATTACTGTCCCAGCGTCACTTTGTTGCCGATTTGATTTCTCACTACAAATAATAAAGTTGATAACCTCTATAATTATAAGGATATGGAAACAGAATTGACAAGAATGTGGAATTTAAACACAACCGTTATTCCAGTAGTTATAGGAGTACTAGGGGGGGGATTAAGAATCTTAATACAAATATAAAAAAAAATCTTTGAGAATCTACCTTTATCCGAAATAAATAAATAAATAAATAAATAAAAAAGTTTGTGTTATTGAGATGTTTTGTTTCTTTTTAAATTATTTTAGGCTACTAAGTGTGGGATAATATGAAACATTAAGATGAGCGAACAATAAAAGAACAGGAACTAAGAAGACAGAATATAGCGATTGACACTGCATTTAAATTTTTGAAGATCAAATTTTACAGGAAAAGCAATGAGCCGGAAAAGAGTTCACCAAGCAGTAAATGCGAGAAAAAAAAAACTTAGCAGAGAACTTACAGTTATATCTAGAAATTTCAACTGTAAAATGATGGGACCTAAACACCAATCCGGTACTGTGTTTAAATTCTTAAATTCTAGGTACCAAAGAGGAAATATCATTAGAACAATTACCATGCAAATATTTATAGTTACATTACGGCAGTGGGAAAGAGACTGAAGCCGAAATGCTAGGTTAGGACGAATAACATTGCAGATGCTTACGCTAAATACATAGAAGAAGCGCCGGGCCCGATGTGTAAGCAATATTTCATGCATGGGCGAATGGTAAATTTGTAAATGCCGTACTCCCAAGCTACAATTTCAATAACTTCGTCAGAAAGATTTTCATTTATAATTTGTCTAAGAAGAAAGACGTTTTTTTTAATCATTTCACCCCAAGCAAGGCAATGAAGAACCTAGGATGTAAAAGGTTACTGAGTGTTAGAGAATATGAAAAAAAAAAAAAAAAAAACTACTATTAAGGAGAGACGGCAATAAAAAAAATCAAGAAGGCAGAAGATAACAATTGCATTTACATTTTTGAAGATCAAAATTGACTGGGAATTAAGAAGCTCCCATATTGTATTTATTTCTACGCTGGGCCTACTAATGAGGTCCTCATAGCTTAGCATATGCGCTGTTGCTTTAAGACGTCTAACTCTCTAGTGTTATTCCTTATCCAGTATTTTCAATTCACTCCACAGGGGCTGATGACAAGAGGACAGAGGGAAATGATAAATAAACTACATAATGAGTTTAGATGAATAGATAGGGAATCGGAGAACATTTAGACCTATAAGAGAAAAGAAGGTGTGAGGACGGCTCACTGAAAGGACACACCATATAAAAGAAGAATTAGAGATCAAGTGATCATGAAGGAATCGCTAGAATCTGAACCTCATTATGTCAAAGGTCAAACGTTATCTATCCTCTTTAACCCCATAATCTTCACTTCCTACCACCTACACTTTTATTCATATCAGACACCTTACTTGTCATGACCTGCTAGCTCTTCAACCTTATATATATATATATATATATATATATATATATATATATGTAGATGAAAAATTTCTCAGAGTTAACCTGTAGAAAAGACAATATTTATAAATATAAATGACACTAGAAAAACTGTAGTTATTGCTGACGCGTTTCGTTCAATGAGAACTTCCTCAAAGCAAAAAAACGAAATGAATTTAATTAAAGGAAGTAACTAATAATAACAAAAAACAGATTGTTCTTAGCAACGCGTCAGCAATAACTATTTATATAATATATACTATATATATATATATATATATATGAAGAAATATAGTTTTAAGGTGTGCTAAATTTATGGGATAAAGTGCTCAGTATCAGAGATAGAGCGTATGTAAATGTGAATATAAAAGTGAACATTGAAGTCAACACACAGAGGCGATAGGCTGGTTCATGCAGGATACAATCGTCAGACAAACAAAATGGTTTTATTAACATTTAATAGAAAAGAAAGAAAGAATAATTAATATTTTTTTGCTACCTGTCGTGTGCGGTGAATTAAAAAATGGAATGGCCGCCTTCTTACGACAGTGAGGCCGTATGATCATTATTCAACCTACCGTAATAAATATTAACTGCTTGGCTAGTTTGAAATCCGTGATCCATAAATTGATTCGCCGCTAACGAAGTCATTGATCTTCAAGCAATTACGCACAATTATTTACCATCTGAAAGATCTCCTAATTAGACATTTTTTAAAAAAATCTTCCTACGCACTCCTGCTTTGATAAACCTACAGAAAGCTTAGAATTGGCCAGGAAGATTGTTCGTCTTTCATCACTATAACAAGACCACCGAAAAAAAAAAAAAAAAGAAGAAATTAAAGGAAAGAATAAAAACAAAAAAAGGAGAGTCAATTCCTGGATCAATCCCTTAATCCCTTTTTTCAGATTCATCAATTAACCTAGTCAGGGATCCAATACGTTGATTCGTCGCTTTATCCGTCGGGCAACTTACACTTTGATCGGTGGCGCACGGGTCTATTTATATTGCACACACCAGGCGGGGTGCAAGCATTGATTAGCCCGGCGAATCACTGAAGCAGTCTATTAACCTGCTCAGACATATGTCCACAAATGTATTGACTTCTCGGCGGATAGTTGAGCCAGATTTAATTCTCTCTCTCTCTCTCTCTTTCCTGTCGCCAATATTAAACAAACGGAGCAAATCAAGACGAAAATATACGCTGATCAACTTTCCAATCAGTCTATATTTAAAAATCTGACATGTGTATGCAAACTCACGTGTGAAATTCCGAGAAACGATAAGAAAGTAAATGGAAAGCAGATCTGTGTTTTTCGAATTATTTTACTTACGCTAGTTATCTATTCTAATTGGAATAATCTTAGATAACAAGGAAGATGGGACTTTCAGTTCATGTCGCTTGTAAAGAACAAAATTGTAAGCCCCCCCCCCAAAAAAAAACCCCCCATAAAACTCTATTTATGCTAACTCTTTATGTAAGCCGTAATTTTTCCTGGTAGGACCTATGAAATAAAAACTGTCTATATTTCTGAGATGAGGTATTATACACACTATTTACAGTATTCGGACTATTGTCCTCATCTTTGTCGCCATATTTATTACAACGTTTCGGCCGCTGTACGCTCCGGCCTTCTTCAGGTGGCTGGAATGTCGAACTGAACCCTTTATTTCGTTCGTTGGGGTAGACTGCCATGTCTAATGGATGTCAGTTATCAGTTATCTCCTGTTAATTCTTTTTCATGTGCCGTGTCCCATCAGATCATGGCTCTCCACAATATCCTGTCGTTTGTAACTCTTAATAAACTTCGTCTTCTGTTATTTCTCCTGAAATCTGTTCCGCCATCTTTTTACCCAAGTTCACTACGTATGTTATGCCTTGCCTTCATTTGTCCCTCTTGCGCTTTATCTGTTCCGTGAGTGTCAGACTTTCCAAACCCTCTTTCCTCATTATATGCTCCAGAAACTTCAACTGTCACTTTCTGATGTTAAGTACTAATTTTCTTTTTATTTCCATTTTCAACAAAACTTTGCCGTTGCTCACCTTCATTCGTGGATTACTTACTAGGTACTCAAAATGTCTTGCAGGTCCCCATATCAGTAGTGAAAATCTGTCTATATTTCTGAGATGAGGTATTATGTACACTATTTACATTATTCGGACTATTCTCCTCCTCTTTGTTGCCATATTTATCACAACGATTCGGACGTTGTACGCTCCGGCCTTCTTCAGGTAGTTGGAAAATAACGCCCTATTTTAGAATAAACATCTTAATTGTGTTCTAATATATTATTATAATATCTGCACAAAATATATTACTCATTCTTAATGATTAAAATATTCTCTCTCTATATATATATCCTCTTTCTTAATCTTATATCAATCTTTTTCCGGATTTAACTTAAAACATTATATACCCGCCATCTTGAACATTAAAAGAAAGAGATGCGTTTACTTTTATAAAGTGAGTTCAAACTTGATCACAATGCTTCTGAAACGGCTGCTAGCATTAACAGAGCATAAGGTGAGGGGACCTAGAAGTAATAAATATATTCCTTTTTGTTTTCTAATTGAACACCTTTCTGTAATCAAACGGAAATCTCGACATGCATTATGCAATTTAAGGTAAATTCGTGAAAACAAAACTGGGATCAATTAGACTCACGCAAGAAACGTGCAGAAATGATTCGTAGGTGTTTACTTGAGTCGCTTTGTGCCATTAATTTAAATTCGATCAATTATAACAAATATCAGGCTAATTATGTAGTTAATTAACTGATCCATTAGAGTTAGATGTCAGTATGCAACGTTTAAACATACGCACACACTTAAACATGCTCACGCCCGTGATTAAGCGTGTATGTACTTGAAAAAAAAAAAGGAAAGAAAATCAACACATTTAATAACTACGTTATGCTCATGCAAGCAATATTGCCGTATCAAAGAGCTTGAAATGTGAAAAGAGACTTTAGGATCATTCATATTAGAATAAAGCTAATTGGTATCTGATAATGCATTCCATAAATAAAGGTCGGTTCCTGCAGTGAAAATAATTTATCTGATAGACGCACCTGAATAAATATGGTAACAATCCTAGTGGTTAAAAACGACAGTTCATTTATCCGATAGTCGTTAGGAGATTCTCCAGTTGAAATACCACGTCTTTGTCTACAACGAAAGAAAAAAGTTTTTTCTGTGGCAGCTAGCAAAATACAGAACGCATATCTATCTTTATGCTAGAGAATTGTTGTGAGACCGTAACATACCTACAACATGGACTCTTCCAGGACTATATAAGGAATGCGATATAATACTCTAGGAGAAGAGGAGAAGATGAAGATGAAGAAGATGATGATGATGAGGAGGAGGAGGAGGAGGAGAGAGAGAGAATTCTAATACGGTAGTATCAGCCGCGTACGACTACCAATATTGGACACTAGCACATAGTAAGCTCCGCTTACACCTACACTATCTTTGTAACCTTTTGTTTAATATATCTTTCTTACCTCTAATCCGTGTTCCGTGTTTTCTTTCCGTGGTCCCGACTTTGGGCCCACATCACGAATAAACTTCAACCCCATTCTTCTTCTTCTTCTATATGCCGTGTCTCTTCAGGATATAGGCGGTCATGGCTCTCCACAAGTTCCTGGCCTTTGTAGCTCTTAATAACTTTTGTCTTTTTGCCATCTCTCCCAACCCATGCTCCGCCATACATTTACTCAGGCTCGCCAGGTAAGTTGTACTTTGCTTTCCTGTGTCTCTTATGAGTAGCAAATTTTCCAAACGCTCTTTTCTTCTGCCCCAGACATTTCAACTGTTTCTTTCTCATGTTAAGTTTAAGTGTCCTTTTTGTTGCTATTGTCTCTAGAACTTTGTTGTTGCTCACATGTTTGCGTCATGGTATTCTCAACATCCTTCTGTAGAACTGTTGCTTCTGTGAGGAGATTGTCCAGCATCCACTGTTATATAGAAGAACTGATACTATATAACATTTAAATACTCTTATCTTTGTTTCTAACGAATTTTTTCTGTTTCTTAATACTTTGCTTACTTTGTAAGGCATGTTTTACTATACAAATGAACCTTCGAATTTCTCTACCGCATTTTCCGTCCTCTGGTAATATGCTTTCCAGATATCTAAATTGTTGCATCTGATTGATTTCGGTATCTCCAATCTGTAATTTGCATTATGGGTTGCTACTTTTGCTAAGAGGGTCAACACGTTCTTTTATCATTGAAAATGTAACGGGTTTTCAGACAGACAAAGAAAACATAATGGCTGCGATTATATTTCCAGCAATGGTATCGCTTGATACATCTTCAAATATGGGCAGCACGGATATGGCTTTTTAGTCCTGCTAAGGCCTTACATTCTCTTGCGCAAATGTAGCAACATTGGGCGTCTTTTGCAATTTTCTAGCCTAAAAGAACGGTACAATCTACGGCGCTGACAAGTTTACAACAGTTTGATCTGTGTAGGTGTTATGGTGGAACACACCTATTCTATAGTTTTAGACTCCCCCACCTATAATAAGTAGGAATAGTAAGAGTCGGTCAGTCAGTCAGTCGACTGGCTGTTCGGTTGAACTCTCTGCCTTCGGGCGGGGAGGAACCCGAAGGAGGCTACGCCGAAGGGCGGACTCTCTTTCGGGGTGGTAGCCCGGCCCTGAACCCGTTTATACCGGTTCAATGGGTATATTTTTGGCCGAGACCACGGACTCGGAGATACCACGTTAAAAAGGCCTTGTGCCACATGATGCCCTCGTGGGGGGTGACTAGATATCGCCGACTGGCTGATCGGTTGAACTCTCTGCCTTCGGGCGGGGACGAACCCGAAGGAGGCTACGCCGAAGGGCGGATTCTCGTTTATGCGGGTTCAATGGGCATATTTTATGCGGGTTCAATGGGCATATTTTTATGCGGGTTCAATGGGCATATTTTCTCGTTTTATGCATTCCGTTTATGCGGGTTCAATGGGCATATTTTTGTCCGAGCCCACGGGCCCGGAGATCCCACGTTAAAAAGTCCTTGTGCCACATGATGCCCTTGAGGGGGCGGGTGACTAAATATCGTTGATCGGCTGTTCGGTTGAACTCTCTGCCTTCGGGCGGGAGGAACCTGATGGAGGCTACGCCGAAGGGCGGACTCTCTTTCGCGGAGGTAAACCGACCCTGCACCCGTTTATACGGGTTCAATGGGCATATTTTTAGCCGAGCCCACGGGCTCAGAGACCCCAGGGGATCGGAGATCCCACGATAAAAAGGCCTTGTGCAACATGACTCCCTCGTGGGGGGTGACTGAATATCGTCGGTCAGTCAGTCTATATACATATATATATATATATATATATATATATATATACACACACACACGCATATATATATATACATATATATATATATATATATATATATATATATATATATATATATATAGAGAGAGAGAGAGAGAGGGAGAGAGATAAAGAGAGAAAGGAAGAGAAAGATTTTAAGTGTATTTTTAATTTTCTAATCTGACAAAAGTTGTTTAGACATTTCTGAACAAACTGGACGCCATGTATGACATCTATATGAAAGTCTAGATCTGACGAACTTGACTTCTTGTCATACTTAGGGTTCCTTATATACAGGGCATGTCCCATATTGGATAATTTTGTCCCTTGTCCCATACTGACCTTTCAGGGACACCCCCACATGTACAGTGTTTAGTTCATTTTCAAATTTAAATAATAATAAAAAATATATAATTTGCTATCTTCTTACGGTTTATAAGTAACTATACTTTCTTTTCTTAGATTCCATTGGTGAAAATAATCCAAATGTAACGAGGAAACTAGTGTTGCTAGAAGTTTACACAAAACTGACGTGTTTATTTATCTGTTGTTTGTATTAAATGAATATTTTCAAATGATTTCACTTTTACAGAATTTCTTTGTCTTAGCTTGTATTAAATAATTTTCAAATGATTTTAATTTTATTTTCCTCATAAACTATTAAAATCAGACCTTTTTGGTTTTAACTTATATCTCTTCATTTTATGTACTACTAGACTACCCGTAACTCGTTGGGCCACTGACGCTTCTGGTTATAAAACATTGAAGTTGATTTCAACATTCCATTGAAATGCAAGTTAATTTTACTGCGATTCAGTTAAATATTACAATTCGTTCGTGTCATCATCGGTTTGGTTTACAAGTTCACGTTTACTGAATGTTTACAGCATTTAATAGGAATAAAACATCCGGGATAAAACCATTCATTTTAACTTTTTAAATATGACAAAAATGTTGTTTTTTTTTATATTTAAAATATTGTTTGTTTAAAGATGGCTGAAATATAAATAATTAGTCTACAAGCAATTGCACGGAACAGCAAATCGGGATCTCTTTGTGTCGGTCTTTAACTTAAAAATATTTTAATTAAAAAAAGTGTGTTTCAAGAAAGTTAAATAAATATACTTATTGTATAAACAAGTCGTATTTTTAAATCTTGCTCACTTAAATCAGATTAACATAAATCATTATGCGCCGGACGGACGCAGCTTACAAGCACGCACGCAATCACAGACAGGTATTATATAGATAGATATTGGTCTTGGTATGAAGGCATATATATATATATATATATATATATATATATATATATATATTTGTGTGTGTGTATGTATGTATGTATATATATATATATATATATATATATATATATTTAAAGAGGGGATGAAAGAGAGAGAGGGGGGAGAGAGCACGATTTTAAGAGCGGCCCGTATTTCTAATTTTCTAATCTGGCAAACCTACTTTAGGCCGATGAATTCCAGGGGACGAAACGCGTTCCCGTATGATCATCGAAATTAAGCAACGTTGAGCCTGATCAGTACCTAGATGAGTGACCACTTGGGAATACCAGGTGATGTAAGATTTGATGTGCAGGTGGTGTAATGGATAATGACTCGGAATCGTTACTCGGAGTGTCGAGTTCCAATTTCCGTTGGTGTCGTTATATTCACCTACGCGCAAATACCCCTGGGAAAGGTATGAATGCACTATTCCCCCCTCAGCTATAGGTTAATTGGGAAGTCTTGTATCACTAAATTTAAAAAAAAACTCTTACAATCTAAAAATATTTCCTGGCCTTAAATAACTTACAGAGGGTTGATAAGCCGTAACAAATTGAATCAAGAAATCCTATTAATCTGTTAATTCGATGGAAATATTTTATTGTTTTCATTCACTTTGATTGGTAGCTAAAATCTGTGTAACCACACACACACACAGACACACACACAGAAAGAGAGAGAGAGACAGACAGAAAGAGAAAGTCAGACAGACAGACAAATGGACAGACAGAACTGGCCAGTAAGAATTAATTAAAATCTATTTATAAGTACGTATAAAGCTGATATACTGGAACGTACCTATTCTATTATTAATAGACTCTCCCACCTATAATAAGTAGTAGTAGTAGTAGCAGTCGCCAGGGAGCTCAGAGAGTTGGTGAGTCAGTCGATGTCGGACATTAAAGTATCAACCACCACAACTAGATTGCTGCGTCATTAACTATTATATCAAGTTTCTAACGTTTTGTACGTCGAACTTTTTTAGGACCGACTTAGTGAAATACAAGCCTCCACTGTGAAAACTACTCTACAACAAAAGCTAGATGAAATTTCTAACGCAATAAAATATATTCTTTTTCATCCCATTTGCCGTGTCCTTTCAACACATAGGTGATTATGGTTTTCCACCTCCTTCTATTCCTTGCAGCTCTCAACAAGTTCTTTCCCTCTGCCACCTCCTCCAGACCACGTTCTGTCATCCACTTGCTTAAAGCCGCCAGGTATGCCATGCGTTGTTTTCCCTTGTCTCTCTTTCCCTCTATTCGACCCGTGAGTATCAGATTTTCCAGGCCCTCCTTCCTCATTATGTGTCCCAGAAACTTCAGCTGCCTCTTCCCGATGCTAAGTATAAGTCTCCTCCTTGTTTGCATCCTCTCTAAGACCTCATCTTTGCTCACACGCTCGGTTTATGATATCCTTAGCATCCTTTTGTAGAACCACAGCTTCGTCGCCTCGAGTCTCTTCTTCATCTTTGAGGAAATCGTCCAACATTCGCTACCGTAAAGAAGGACAGATTTCACGAAACAGCTAAGTATTCTTTTCTTCGTTGCCAAAGAAATCCTCCTGTCTCGCAATACTCTGCCCAACTTTTGGAATGTGTCCTTGACCATCCTATTACGTCTACGGATCTCAGTGTCGCATTTACCGTCCTGCTGTCATGAATTATTGCTAAACGGAGCTTCTAATAAAGTTTGCGCGTCTCTTAATTTTCAAAGTGAGGCGATCCTGAGAGAATTAGAAGTCCGGCCAGGATACATTATTAGCAGCCACAATTTTGATAACACTAGATATGCAGACGACACAGTTTTAATTGCAGACACAGAAAGGAAACTGCAAAACTCCTACAGAAGACAGTGAAAGAAAATTAAAAGAAAGGACTAAATATCAATTGTATGAGGACAGAATGCATAGTTGTTAGCAAAAGGAACAGCCCAACATGCAAATTATAAATTGAAGATACGATAATCAAACCAGTAAAAAAAAAATTAAATATCTGGGAAGTGTTTTAACAAGGGACGGAATGTGCGTCGACGAAACATCAATTGCAAAAAGACAGGAACTTGTGGAGGGCCATGTATGGCTGTCAGCAAAAGGAGGAGTCCAACATGCAAATTACGAAATGGAGAGACCAAAATCAAGCAAGTACAAAAATAAAAATATCTTGCAAGTGTTTTAGCAGAGGACGCAAAATGCGAAACCGAAATTCGAAGGCGTATTGAGATAGGGGAAGATGCTTTCTTAAAACTAAGCGAAACATTAAGAAACAGGAAAATTTCACTAGAAACAAAGAAATAGAGTTATGAACGTAAAAGACAAAATTTACTAAGAGCCACAAAGGACAGGAGATTGTGGAGAGCTATGATCGCCCACACCCTGAACTGACATGGCGCATATTAGGTTGGTGCAAAAATAATGACGTAATAATGTCGTTTTTTGACGTTACGTCAAAAAACGACATTATTACGTCATTATTTTTGCCCCAACCTAATAGAAGAAGAAGACTTCTCGCCCGTTTATTCGAGACGCAAGAGTTACTCATCGACGTCTCGATTCTTTTTATGTGACGTGTCTGCTGGATTCATATATTTTGCATTTCATGAATACCTATATATATATATATATATATATATATATATAATCATTAAAATGCGTATCACAGATCTATGATTATCTTGTCTTTCAGCTAAACCTAGCCTTTGGCTGACAGCAGATTAAATGCCTACAACCAAATGACCCGGGTCGCTATAGAAACACTCAAACTATGATAGATGCGCACACGGCTTCCATGTCAGATAAGACCAATTTTCTGTTCTCCATTATCAAATAGTTCCATCAAAACGCAATTTGTTTTCCAGCCTCGAAAGGAGTTTGTCCGCAGGCGCAACCGACAGAGGGAGTTAGCAGAGACAAACGTAAAAATAGAATGTCAAATGTTAAGGTTAAAAGGTACGATGTGTTGCTTATTTAACAAGTCAGGTTACAAGTAATCATAATTCTCCGCTTTCAGGTGGAAAGACGATGTCTGTTTAACCAGAAGTCAAACATCTATTGAAAGCTTTTTTTTTCTGTATCTGGCATTGATGCACTATAGAATGAAGTAAAGGGTAGTTCGAAGTTATAATAATTTTCGCTGATTGACAAAAGCAAGATAACACTTTCTTCTCTTAGACAATGAAACCTTCCTTACCATATCTCTCGCCATTTTCGCTTCCGCTGAGCGCGGTCTGGAATCATTGTACATATCATGCCTTATTATGCTGAAGTGTCTCCTTAACTGTTTGTGAAGTGGTTGGCTGTAGTCCGAGGTCAGATATTGACGTACATCAGCGGTCAGCTGATTGTCATTATGGCTGACATTGTTAATACTACTACTGGCATGCAGTGTCTGTAGACGAGCGACGAAGTTGTTGTTCCAAACACCTACAACAAGAGGCCGGGTTTTTCTTCTCTGTGTCGTGTGTAGATGTTATCAAGGTTGTGGGGTTGGTGTGTATTTTTTAGGCGAAGGTGCGTGTTCAATATGTAAACAAAGTCGATAGAAGAAGCATACAAAAAAAAAAAAAAAAAAATCTTGAGTTTCTGTTAAGTACATTTATTTCTTTTATTTTGACTGTATTAAAACAAAGTTATTAGGGTGGTGCAGAAATAATGTCGTTTTTGACGACATTATTTTTGCACCAACCTAATAAATGTCTCTTGATTAAATCCTTTAGGGCGTGGGTAATCATGGCTCCCCTGTCATTTATAGCTCTTAGTAAATTTTGTCTTTTCGTTGTCTATCATAGAGACACATTGGAGTAATGAATAGCAGCTCGGATTGAGGAAACGGAGAGCCGAGTTCGAATTACGTTCGAATCTATTACATTCACATACGTGCTAATATCCCTGGGAAAGGTATGAATCCTCTTCTTCTCCATCCCCCGCCAGCTGCGTGTAAATATAGCCTTCGAGCGATGGCAACTGATCTACTGCAAAAAGAAATGGCAACCTACTGCGAGAAAAAAAAAACCTGCCTCGTCAGTCATGTATCGAAAGATACATGATCGCCTAAGTGTGTATCACGCATGGCACATAACTGGCTGTAGAAGGCATGGTGGAGTAATTGATAGCGGTTCGGATTGAGGAATCGGAGAGCCGAGTTCGAATTCCAATCGATGTGCTAATATCCCTGGGAAAAGGTATGAATCCTCTTCTCCCCACGCCAGCTGCGTGTAAATATATCCTTCTAGAAATGCCAACTGATCTACTGCAAAAAGAAATGGCAGAAAAAACCTGCCTCGTCAGTCATGTATCGAAAAGATACATGATCACCTAAGCGTGTATCACGCATGACACATGACTGTAGGAGATATGGTGGAGTAATGGATAGCGGCTCGGATTGAGGAATCGGAGAGCCGAGTTCGAATTCCAGCCGCTATCCATTACATTCACTTACGTGCTAATACCCTTGGGAAAGGTATGAATCCTCTTCTTGTCCCCTCACTCAGCTATGGGTAAATAGCTGGACAGACCGGGTTCTATAGCCTTCTATAAATGACAAGTGGTCTACCGCAGAAAGAAATGGCAACCTACTGCGGGAAAAAATCTGCCTAATCAGATACATGATCGTCTAAGCATTTATCACGCATGTCACATAACTGACTTAGTATCTTTTCTACCAAACATTTACAGGAGCTCGTTAGTTAGAGTAAACACTGCTTCCCCCCTCTCTCTCTCTCTCTTGTTTTCAATGTTCTGTAAGTGTCAAATTCTATCTTCATTATGGGCCCTAGAAATATTCAAGTTTCTCTTTTTGATGCTATGTATAAGTTGTTCTTTTTCTTGCCATTATCTCAAATTTCTCGTTGCTCGCATGTTTGGTTCATGACATTCTCATCATCCTTCTCTAAAACCACATTTCTTCACCGGGGAGACTGTCCAGTATTCACTGGCATATAGGAGGACTGATATTACTTAACCGTTCCCTATCGCACTGTTTCTTCGGATTTCGGTGTCATACTTTCCGTCCGTTGTTAAAACACTTCCCTAATATTTAATTTCCCCTTCCTTGCTTTCCTTCGCGAAATTCACGTACGGCATTATCAACAAAATGTGAATGGCGTGTCGCTCGGAAACATTACCATTCAAAAAAAAAAAAAAAAAAAAAAATTAATTAACCTTCTACGCCGGCGTAATTTTTATCATTCCGAAAAAAAAGGAATCGCCTAGCCGTGTTCGAATTACTTCATATGTTTCTTATGAATAGCATGAATGTATCGATCCAGGCGCCAGCTTCCATCGCGAGATATCTTCATCACAGACCCACCCCGATGTTAGACAAAAAAAAGTTATGAGTTAGTTATTATATAACCAATCTATTCTTGAATTATTGCCCCACCTATCCAGACCCCAAAATAGCTGATATATTTGTTGTCATCTTTGATAAACGAATGTCCGTCAGTCGTCCGTATAATCAAATTATTAGGCGGATTTTGACGAACCCCCCCCCCAAAAAAAACAAAAAAAAAACAAAAAAAAAACTCTGATTCAAATAAGGTTCAATTTTAGTAATCAATATATGCTACTATGTTCATTCGTTTTAATACTCTGATTAGCTGTTATTTATTTCGGCAGCAATCCTTAAGAAATTCAGTCAGTCGGAAGTTTCAAGAGCCGGAAGCGTTTGGTCAATCGTTCGGTAAGCGGTCGAGCATTTAGAGTTAAGTAACCTAGCAGATCTAACACGGCCAAATTTATAAACATATTCTTTTCTTAAACTTTTCGATATCTGCCGTCTCTTTCAACTTTTTATACTCTCCACTAGTGCTCCCAGTCGATTATCTAAGCCACACCCCAGTAGCGGTAATGTTTCCAGATATAACCTACCTTATAGGTTTTTACTACCACAGATAGACCTTTTGATATGGATTTCTTATATTCCTAGTGAATGTTATCCAATTTCCCTATGGAGGAAGAAGAAACTTGAAATGACAGAAGTGTCGTTTTACAGACGAATTTTCATCACGGATTGAACATGCAAGCAACTGGGAATTTTTAGGGAAAAAATACGTACTACAAGGAAAACAGTGTTAACAATTAGAAAGAGACAGATTAACTTTCTAGGATACCCAATAAGGAAAAAGGGTTTCGTGAATTTAACACTTTCGGAATATATTGGAAGCAAGTAGAAACAGAGAGAAAAACTACTTGATTTTGATTGAATGAATGCAGAACAAGAACAAGGAGATGTAGTAAAGAGGCAAGAGTTATTTAGAACAAAAAACAAAAAAACAAAAAAACAAAAAAACAAAGACGAAGTTGGGGAAAGCCATGATCTCCCACCTCTTGAAACGACATAGCATATCAAAAAGTAAAATATTCTTCGAGTCTGACATGAAGGGGACTTTATTTTTCTTTTCGTTATATACTTTTCTACATTTGCATGGGGTGCTTAATAAAACGGAGCAGGGTCAGGTACGGATGCTATCGGAAATGGCCAGAGAAAATACGCTGTTTCGTGGAAGGCAATCCGGATATATGCTACCATGTTCGTGTGTTGTAGTGCTCTGATTGGCTGTTATTTATTTGGGCAGCAACCCGTAAGAAAATCGGTCAGTCGGAAGGTTCAAGAGCCGGAAGCGTTTGGTCAATCGTTCGGTTAGCAGCCGAGCATTTAGAGTTACGTGACCTAGCCGATCTAACTCTACCGAATTTATAAATATATCCTTTTGTTAAACCCTTCTCATGTAAGAGACCAGTTCTCGTATGGACGTTGTGAAAAGTAGCTTTAATACGGAAAACTGCCCGGATGTTGTAATATCGACAACTCCTTTTTGATCTGTTCCGCTGCAACTTTTGCATTTGGAATGTTTACTATAGTTTCATAGCCGATGATACCGGTACACTTCCACGTCTTAAAAACAAACTAAGAACGGGTCGTTATTTATTATCTTAGTTTGGTACAAGGCCACAATTATGACGTGCCTAGTTCGAACAAACTATTCAGTAGCAATGATCAACCAAATTAACTCGTTAACTATTACACTACTCTGCTGCGTCTTTTTTTTATATACTAATGTTCACCCAATACAAGACCTGAGGGCCACTCAAGGCAGAGGGTTATTGAATGTGGTGCATGATATAAACCTAAGAGGAAGGAAGTGAAGATCATAAGGGTACGGAGGACTGACCGTAGAATTGAAGCGGTTAAAACAGCAGTGTTCGGGAGAGCATACACGCGGGAGTCAGTTCCACAAAGAGACGGCTCTTCGATGATTCAGCACTGTGGAAGTAGCAAGGCGGGTCTTGACTGTAAAGGTATCAACTGGTCGAAATAAAAAGAGGAGCTAATCTGAACATTTATCATGGAAATAGCGATAGAGTAGAGGTAGGCTTACAAAGTTTCGTCTGTGTAAAAGAGAGTGAAGAATGGAAAATAAGTAACCCACATTTTTTTAAGCGTTTCACCCCAAGCAAGGCGAAAAGCCACTAGGACGCAAGGGGTTACAGAAGATTTGGAGCAAGATCAGATAGGAGTGATAGAGGAAAGGATGAGGAGAAGGATAGTGGATAAATCAAGGCAACTAGAGATGTCGATTGACATTACATTTGAATAGTTGGCGATTATAGCTCTTAGGGAAACTGGAATAGGGAAGGGAGTTCCACAGGCGAGAGGTGCGAGACATGAAGCTATTGGAGTAGAAGAGACGGCTACATTTAGGAGTTTCGACAGTGAAAGGGTGAGAGCGGGATGCCAGCCTCGTAGGGCGCTTGATCTCATGAAGTCTGGGAACCAGCGAATGCAGCTCCTCGGAGCAATTGCCATGAAAATATTTCTAAAAAAATCAGAGAGAGGCGACGTCTGTGAGAGAGTGACTATAGACGAGATGCCAGAACAGGGCCAATTATATTGCATATCCGTCTCTGGATCTTATCAAGAACCCCGAGGCAAACAGAATGGGCTCCAGACCATATCATAACTGCACAAACGATTTTGAACTCCAACAAGGCTCGAAATTGAAGGATTGAGCAGTTCTAATGCAAATATGGCAGCCATACTCCATTTTTGGTCTGATCCGTCTCTTGTAAAGCATGGAAGACTGGGTTAGCTGCCTTCTATACATAAGAGCTTAAGTTTAGTTTTCCTTGAATCTTACTATATGCAATATACATCTGAAGAAGGTCGAAGAGTAGACCGGTAGAAACTTATAATTTTGTCACACAAAATAAATAAATTTGATAGTTTTAAAAATTAACTGAATTGTTCAAATACCTCGTCCCAGAAAATCCAGACGAATGTGTTTTTCTTTCTCTAAGGCGGGCTTACAATAACGCAGAAATATATCGATGGGAAAACAGTTTTAAACAAATATTACAAGAGAAGGCGGTGTCGCAGTGAGCCTTTCTGTAATGTCTGTGAACCTGCGTATGGTGTCCTAAAATATATCTGGAAACAGACGATTAATTAACAATGATATTTGAACGACATAGAGCCTAAACGGAGAGCGGCAGATATATACATATATATATATATGTAAAAAATAAATAAATAAATAAATAAAACGAGATAAAGAAGAAAAACGAAACATGCAAACACCTACCGAGACAATAATCGAAAGTGCTCAATGTCTAGATCAAATCGACTAAGACAGAGCAGTAGTATATATATATATATATATATATATATATATATATATATATATATATATATATATATATTGAAGCATTCGGTTCTCTAGTCGCACTGATGAACAGGCCCGTATGCGAATGATATATATATATATATATATATATATATATATATATATATATATATATATATATATATATATATATATATATAATTACATAAATCATTCATACAAAAAACAAATATAGCGGTTAATGATTTAAATGGCGAGAATACATCTTCGCAAACAATTTCAATAAGATACACTAACCCCGAACCTGTATATGAATGATATGATCCCTGTTTATAAATTCCAGTTGCATAAGCTCTTTTCAGTTTTTACAAGCTTTCGTCTGTTCCTACAGACATCCTCAGGTATGGAAATAGATTTGTTCTTGTTTTTTACTTCTCGGTAATAAGAGGACAACGAAAATATAGATGTAATCCGAAAAAACAAGAACAAATCTATTTCCATTTATTTTGTATGAATGATTCATGTAATTATAAATTAAATTGCAATTGAAATAAATATATATATATATATCATTCGCGTACAGGTCTGTTTCGCTTCAAGCCAGGATCGAAAACCGACCAATTTGGTATCAGTCGGAGTTTCTACACCTAAGACATCAGCGCTCCGGCAGACAGAAAGACGAATTCTAGCGTATTGTTTTTACGAATGTAAACACACGTTAGACAGCCAGAGTGCCAAATTCATTAATGAAGAGTGATATATATATATATATATATATATATATGTGTGTGTGTTGGGGGGTGAAGAGACGAGAGAAAAAAAACTATTCTTAGCCGACGCGTTTCATCCTCGAAGTGACTTCATCAAGGCAATGTGTGATTTATGTTTCTGCGCATGTTTATATAAAAAGGCGAGGAGGTAATTGGTTTGATAGTTTGTAGATGTCGAAGTTGGAGTGAAGTAGTAGTGATTCTTTCAGCAAAGTTGAGATTGGGAAAAAATGGGGCGCAGATATATAAGATTTAATGGCGACACTTCCTTCTGAGAAAATTATTTTTTCTTTTAATGAGTGGAGCATTTTTAGATCATATATATATATATATATATATATATATATATATATATATATATATATATATATATATATGACCCGGTTTCGAATCTCTACATGGTCGATTTGTCAGCAGGGAGGTGACTTCTGTATAATATTGGCCTGGAGAAGCTGGGCGCTACATTTTTAAAATTGTCTGAAAACTATGCCACTGTGTAACCCAAGTCTTGTAAATGAAATTGGGTAGAGAAACCGATCAGTAACCGTCGATGTTTACGCTAAAGCATCATATATATATATATATATATATATATATATATATATATATATATATACGCATACATATATATAAATATATATGCATACATATATATAAATATATATCTGCATAAATATATATAAATATATATATACATACATATATATAAATATATATCTTCATGCATATATATATATATATATACACACATATATATATAAATATATATATACATATATATATAAATATATATACATATATATATATATAAATATATATATATATACATGCATATATATATATAAATATATATCTACATACATATATATATATATAAATATATATATATATATACATACATATATATATATATATATATATATATAAATATATATATATATAGACATATATAAATATATATATATAGACATACACACACACACACACACATATATATATATATATATATATATATATATATATATATATATATATTGAATTCAGAGTTTTACTTCCCCTAGACTGATTGCCGTCTCAAGGCAAGAAAACCCAGTATCTCTTGCTATTCAACTCATAGCTGGAGAAAGATGAGTTCATGCCTTTTCCAATGGCATTAGCTCGTAGCGAACGAATCAAAATCCAGTGCGAATTGAACTTGACATGCCTAATTCACATTCAGCGCCGGTGTCCATTACACTGTTCGTGCCTCCATTAAGCCGATGTGCCATATGCTTATCAGCCAATCATTTTCATTACCTGATTCCAAGCTAATCTTCTTTATTCAACATTCATTGGTTAAAGTAATCCTTCAGCCAATCAAAACACTAAAACCAACAGAACATGTCCATCAAACAATCACCTGTATTGTTTGCCTATTTATCGATTCTTATTCTTTCGGCATATTTTTTTACCAATCATTTATATTCTGATCAGCCGACCAATCAGCTTTATTGACCAATCAGCTTTATTGACCAATCCGTTTTATAGTACGGTATTTCACCCAATCAAGACATGCTTCACCAAATCCAAACAGACTCACTAATTATTTTGATGCACCTCGTTTAGTGTTATGCGACATTTTCTTACCAATCAAACTTGTTCCTCTTTTAACTGATCATGTTATCGGTTACCAAACGCTAATATTTGATACCTTTTTCGATCAGTGTATATAGTGGATTCTGTTTAAAATGAAACCTCTGTTACAAGGAAAAGCCGCTTAATAGTTCCAATTATTCAAGAACAAAATTAAGCATAAGTAATATCTTATCATTTTTATGCGAATCCGTTTAAAAGGAATAACTGTTTATAAGAACCAAAATTCGTAATGCTGATCTATTCTGCTAACATCAAACCATATTATTCCACTTCGATCAAATTATACAGTAAACTTTGATTTATTCCTTATCTCTTCTCCTCGCTGTTGCCGAGCTTCGCAGCACTGCCCTTTTGGTAACTCTGACCACTCTGTGGTAGCTATTGATATTTCGTCTCAGTTATCTATTAAACAGGAGCCCATTATCCATAAGACCTCTTTCCGTTATGGGCATACTGATAGGTACTCACGCCGTGATTTTCTTCTTGACGCCCCTTGGGCTGATATCTTTTAACCTCCTACTTGAAAATTGCGCCTTTTGAGGTTTCTTCTTGGGTCAAATCCAGTATGGACGCTTTCATCCCTTTTTGGAAATACCAGGTTCACCCCAGCATGCTCGACCGCTATAGCACACAGGAAACCAGGTGAAACCTCAATCCTCTCCATGGTTCACACCAGCATGCTCGGCCGCTATAGCACACAGGAAACACTATTTTCGGTTATACCAGTGTGACAGCTCTCGTCACAACCGGCACTTATTCGTTGCTACTCGTAATGAATGTAAGCGAACCCTCGAAGGAGCTAGGTCCCTGTTTGCTGAGAGAACGAGGAACCGCATAGACTCTAACAACTTTGGCTCTCTTGATTATTGGCGGCTCTGTAATATGGCATTAAATAAGTGTAAGGTCTCTATTCTTACACTCTACAATCTGCTGATAAAGCTGAATGCTTTGCGGTAAATTCTCAAAATCTACTTTTGACTCATCTGGAGTATCCCTGCCTAACGTTCCACTTAGAACTGGATCTCTGTTGAGTGATATGCATATAACCCCTTCTATGGTTTCTGCTATCATCTCTAACCTGTATCCCCACAAAACATGTGAACACGATGGTAACTTTGTCATAGACATTAAGAAGTGTGCACCCGAACTGGCTCCTATTCTCTCTAAATTCTATAATAAATACCTCGCTGCTTCCTGCTTTCCTGTTTGCTGGAAGTCATCATTTGCTGTTTCCGTTTTTAAGAAATCGGGTGAACCGTCCGACCCTTCCAACTATCAGACTATTAGCTTTCTATATCTTTTGGCTTAACTCCTAAAGGCTCTAATCAATGCTAAAATAGTTCATAATCTCTCATCGCGAGACCTTTTTTTTGATAAACAATATTGCTTTCGTTTCTCCAGGTCTACTGCTGATGTATGACGATAATTGCGGAAAAAAGTTTATCATGCTCTAGGTAAAAACGATGAAGCCAGGGCTGTAGTATTGGATGTCGCGAAAACCCTTGACATGGTCTGGTATACAGGTCTTCTCCACAAGCTGAAAAGTTACGGTGTCGCCGGACACATTTTTTAACTGATCATATCAAATCATGAAATGAAAGTTATCCTGAATGGCCACTCATCTAGATCCTTTCGTACTAACGCAGATGGCCCCCATGTATCCATCCTTGGTCCTATTTTGTTTTTCATAATGACCTTCCCGATGACATCAGCTCTCAACTTGGCATCTACGCTGACGACACAACCATTTACCATTCCTGCCTTGATAGTAAAGCTGATCAGTCCGACAAGGTCAAAATGGCATGTCCCAAACGATAAATCCGACGTTAAGTGGGGCAAAAGAAGGCTTGTTAATTTTAATGCCTCCAAAACTGAACTTCTCTCGATTAATCATCTGAGAGACCCCGCTCTGCCTTCTATCATCATGGCTAATGTAACCCTCCAGGAGGTGACTCATTGTGTCTTGGGCTAACGTTCTCAGCTCACATGAAGTGGAAAGACTATATTGAATCTACTGCCAGGTCAGCTTCTAGGAAGGTCGGTTTACTGTGTCATGCGGGATAATTTTTTCTCCAGAATCGATCTTACATATCAATAAGTTTACCATTTGTTCATGCTTAGAATATGGTCCGGTTCCCCTGCTATTTACCTTGAGCTTCTTGATAAGATCCAAAGGAAAATCTGCAATATTATTGGTCTGGATCTGGCGGCTCGGCTTCAGTCATTATCCCACCGCCGTAAGAGTACCTCTCTGTGTCTTTTCTATAAATACTTAATTGTTCGGGTGAACTCTTCACTGTGGTACCTAGACTTTATGAATTTAAGCACAGTACTCAACTGGCGTCGAGATCTCTTCAATTTAAAGTTGAACTGGCTAGATGTAGCCGTAAGTTCTATGCTAATAGTTTCTTTTCTCGCATTTCTCACTCGTGAAACTCCTTTTCGGCTACATGGTTTACAGCCAACTTTAATCTGCAAAAATTTAAATCCAATGTCAATCCCTATCTACTGTCCACCTAATTTCTCTTTTCTATTTCCGCTCATAGTTAATGTTTCTTTTCCTAATTCGTCCACGCCTTGGAAGCCCGAGTGTCTTAGTGGCTTTACTGCCTTGCATGGGGTGATAATGATTAACACACACACACACACACACATATATATATATATATATATATATATATATATGTGTGTGTGTGTGTGTGTGTGTATGTGCGTGTGTGTGTGTGTGTGTGTGTGTGTGTGTGTGTATACGTAAAAATATATAGAAAATAGGAAAGAACTCGTTAGGTAAATAATCCAAATTTCTTTAGTATTTTTGTTATTATTTTTTAAAAATAGTGCTCGATACAAAAGTAGTGCATAAATATAATTATTTATTTAAAAATATGATTCCATCGCTACATAAGAGTTCTCATGTTTCAAAACAAGACTTGGTACTTTAATTCAATTTGATTCAAATAATTATATTGAAAATTTCGGCTCTTGTTTTGAAACATGAGAACTGTTATGTAGCGATGGAATCATATTTTTAAATAAATAATTATATCTATCTATCTATCTATCTATATATATATATATATATATATATATATATATATATATATATATATATGTACTATTCCATGTACTAAATGGTTAACAGGACATTGTAATAACTATATATTTATATCTTCCTAAGCGTAGTATTAAGAACTAGTAATATTTAGTTAGAAACAAAGAAAAGAGTGCTAAACTATTATGTAATATCAGTTCTCCTCTATGGCAGTGAATACTTGACAATCTTCTCACAAATGAAGAGACTTGAGGCAACATGAATATCGTTCTACAGAAGGCTGCTGAGAATACCATGGACTGAATGACGTATTTTAAAGGAAAATGGAAGCAAAAAGGGTACTTTTAATTAGAATAAGTACGAGTCAGTTAAAATATCTAGAGTACATATTAAGGAAAGAAAGCTTAGAGAATTTGTCACTCACGGGACATATTGAAAGCAAGAGGGACAGAGGTTGTGCAAATGGTTGGCAGGACAGTGATTAGGAGGGATTGCAAAAAGACAAACTTAGAAATACTATTTAAATTATTCGGACTATTGCCCTCATCTTTGTCGCCATATTTATTACAACGTCTCGGTTGTTGTCCGCTCCGGCCTTCTTCAGGTGGTTGGAATGTCGAACTGAACCCTTTATTTCGCTAACTGGGGTAGACTGTTCTAGTTCCACTTCCCATGTCTAATGGATGTCAGTTATCAGTTATCTCCTGTTAATTCCCCTCTCCAAGTTCTTCACTGCCTTAACCGGGTATTGAACTCACACTCTTTGGATCCTGTTACTGGATCTAACCAACGCCTTTATCCACTGTGCCATTAAGGACACATGGCACAGTGGATAAAGGCGTTGGTTAGATCCAGTGACAGGACTCAAAGAGTGTGAGTACAACGGCTGAAACGTTGTAATAAATATGGCGACAAAGATGAGGACAATCGTCCGAATAATGTAAATAGTGTACATAATACCTCATCTCAGAAATATAGACAGATACCAAAACTTAGAAAGTGTTACAAAGATAGGAATTTGGGAGAGCCGTGATCGTCCTCGTCCTGAAGGTGTGAATCATGTTTTTAATCTCACAGTTACTAATAAACTAAGAATATTAAAAAAACAAAACTAAAAAAACTTTACTTTTTATATGGCATTATATTTTCCTATTTCAGCAGAGTTAATCAATCATCTGCGTGGCAGACTTTCTGGATTCTCTGCCTGATCCATTGAACAAAATCCATGTTCTGGGTTTTTAACATTGAGATATCTATTCCAGAACATTGGTCGGATGGAGCAATTTTTAATACTTCCCTGTACTTGCTATGATTACGAATTTTTGTGGCGGACCCTTTACTTTTGACCTTCTGCCATTATCAGCTGAGTAAACCTCATTATACGGACTTTTATTTAGTTTATTGTATTTTTAAATCCACCAATTAAAACTGTTTTCCTTCCCAATGCGGAAATATTTCCTACAAATCAAATTATGTTTTGAAGTCGTTTTTTTTTTTTTTTTTTTTTTACTTCAGTATCTTAAAAAAAAAAAAAAAAAATTTTATGACCCATCGTCTTTGTTTTCCATTTTGAAACGGCGCAATGAATATGCAGCATGCGATTAAGCATAGCAAGTTTATTGCGGTTTAAACCTGATTAACTAAATCTAAGCTTTACTTTTTTCTTTAAATTGTTCACTTCAGTAATAACCGGTGGCTTAAATCGCATATCACGTGACAACACGTCTCCTGAACACCACCAACCCCACCTCCACCCAGCATTCTTCTTAGAATTCTAGCATATTCAGTAATCTTGTTTTCTGGATAGCCCCGACTCTTCATTTGAATTTTAAGTTCCTCCATTTTTTTTCCGGGTCTCGTCGGGACGTATTTCTGTATTCTGATAACGACTAACATGACAGTCACATTTCTCCACAACTTCCTCAGTTCTCTCTGTCAAAATCAATATACTTATGTATCTTTTCACTTTCTTTTTTTTTAATGTTGTATGTAGCCCTTCAGGGGTTAGGCGAATATTGCTCTCCACAATTTCCTCAGATCTCTGGCAAGGGCAATCTGGCATGTTCTCTTCTACTTAAAAAAAAAAAATCTCGATCTCCTGACTTTCAATGAATTCCTTTTATTTTTTTTTTTTTTTTTATCTGTGAACTCTCACGGCTTATTGGGAAATATCTATATTGCTACCTATAGCTGGTCACTCGTATTCGAAGATACCCATCTACTAGGGCGGCTAGCCAATCCCTATTGCAGACACTTGCCCAGGTGCATTTCTGTTTATTCAACACCTACAGAGCCCACCTGTGGTTTATACTGCAACTATGCTGATCAGACCTTAGTTACAGTTTGTGGGAAAGAGCATTTTATCTACGTGATCAACAATTTGAACAAGGCCTTGGCCACGATGACTTGTAACTTCAGCTATCGACAGCCGCCAAGGGTTCCGTTTACCCAATTTCACTCAAAACCCTTTTCAAAGGTGCCACACGCTGGGATCAATACCCCCAACCCGGTAACACCAGGTAGTCTCTCTCCTGGCAAATCGACCATTGTCTTAGACTGGCTGCCACATAAGGCAAGAATGTTTGAAGATTCTCTAGCATAGATTCTGGTCTGTTCACATAGCATTTGTCTGTATGGTCTAACTGTAGTCGCTTGCACAGTTCCTAGTGGATGACCTTTCCAACCCAGCCAGTCGTATCTGGGCTAATTGGTTACATTCACTCATGATGTGGTTGATATTGTTTTAGTCGTGGATCAGCCAATGATAACCAGATAATTGTCTGTTGTAGAATATGACTCAGCATGCTTCCTGCTCTTCCCTGCTATTCTGACAATGGAGTCCTCCTACTTATAACTATGGCAAGTAGTGACATTAGATGAGGATTTGAGGAGGAGTTCATTGATTCAAGTTTTTCCGTTCTATATGAGTATTTAATAAAATATCTTTCTTTGTTTTCCATCCTTAGTTCTCTGTTACTTCGATACTCTCTCTAACTACAGCCTTCCAAATTATCGGCCATTTTGAACAGTGTTACAGCACAATCTCATATTACATTTTAAATCCTACATTTTTCATCCCCTCCAACAAACAATTTTCATTTTGATTTACTTATCTCTTCTGTCTCAGTTTGTTTCATTTACTCTTCAAAATGTTCCGTGTTTATCAGTTTCGTGTTTTTCTTAAGCGGACGCCATTTAAAATGACTTTTTGTTTTCTTCTTCCCTATTAACCTTTGGCTTGTGGGATCGCGAATCCAGTTAATTGTTTACTTCCATTGCAAATGGTTTTCAAACTTCTGTCTGATTAAATTTCGCCATCGTTAACCAGTGACTGGTTAAGATTGAAAATGACAGCTTACAAATTCTCTTTTTTTACTGTAGATATCGTTTGATATGACTGATTTGTTTTTTACTGTTTTTCAACCTTTATCAACCTTATTTAAAGCCAGAAATCCATTTTAGATTGCAAGAATTGTGAGGAGGTAATAGCCAATCCCTATTGCAGTCACTTGCCCAGGTGCATTTCTGTTTATTCAACACTGTGGTTTATACTGCAACTATGCTGAGCAGACCTTAGTTACAGTTTCTGGGAAAGATTTACTGATAAAAGTCCTACTTATGTATGTAAGAAAAAAGGGCTCGGAATTGGAACATCGGAGTTCAGAGTTCAAACATCCTTGGGAAAAGTATGAAGCTACCACTTCTCCTAACAGATTACCAGGGATTAACAGATTAACAGTATTGGTTGATTGATCCGCTTTCGATGGCTTATCAACCCATTGCAAGTTATTTAAAGCGAGGAAATATTTTTAGATTGTAAGAATGTTTTTTTTAGGCAATAATGATTTAGTGATACAAGTGTTATTAATTAACCCATAGTTGTGGGGAGAAGAGGTAGATTCATACCTTCCCCAAGGCTATTTGCGCATAACTAAATAGAACGACCCCGACAGGAAACTGGAACTCGTCTATCAGATGTTCCAATTCCGGTCCGTTATCTGTTGCACTACCAGGACATCCAAACGCACAGCATGGTATTCGCTAGCGGTCACCCATCTAGGTGCTGACCAGGTCTGACGTTGCTTAACTTCCGTGGTCATTCGAGAACTGGATTTTTCAAAGTGATATAGCCGTAAGCCTGTAGATATTGTCTGGGTATGCAAATTATCGGGTCGGCTAAAGAGGTACGTTCGGTTTTTTTAAGTAAATTCTCAACTTAATATGCGAACAAACTTTTTGACCACACTAATACTTTTGAAAGAAAAGTTTGTTTCCGTCATCGATTGTGACATGACAGCGACGAGAAATTTGTGTCAAGATAGATAGATAACGTTTGGTTGGAAGGTAGGGATGTGAGTTCATGCCTTCCCTGAAGAAAATTAGCTGCAATTGGACATAAGTAGCATCAGTCTGAATTTGTTTTTAGTTTGTCTATTTTTCCGCTTTCTGTTCTGTCCCGCATTGCTATAAAAAAATTGAGAAAAATCTATGCATTTTTTGGTAACTGATTTTAATTTGAAAACAAACCGGTTTTTTTTTTTTTTTTAAAACATTGTAAAAAATCCTATCATCTCAACACCCTATTGTCGTAGTCTAAATTACGCTGAATGCACTCTCTGCAGAAAAGTAAGATGCCCACAAAGTACCACTATTACGGTGGTTACCTTCAAATTCGGAGATAAACCTAAACTTATCTTTTTTAACTCTTACTAGAGCGTTCCAATATCTTGGACCGATTTTAAATGTGAATTAAGTTTAAGCGTCTAATGATTTTTTTCTTCTACTTTTAGATTTAACAACTTAATTCTTTGGCAATTTCAACCACGAAAAGATTAACAATCAAATAACGTGTTAAATTTATCGAAGCCTATTACAAAAATGGACGTTCAAACATAATTTGAATGAGAATTTCCCAGGTTGCATCATATCTCGATACAGCGAAGTCAATTGGCCACCACGATCGTGCGACTTGACGCCTTTAGATTTCTTCCTTGGAGGTCATCTCAAAAGTAAAGTCTATGCCAACAAGCCAACAACAATTCAATAGCTAAAGGATGAGATAATAAGACATATTGGTGAGATCGAGGAGCAACTACGCAGAGACGTCATCAAAATTTTGACCATCGAGTGGAGGTGTGCCACCGAAGCATTGGCGGACATTTGGGCGATATTATTTTTCACAAATAATTTCCATGACTTGAATAACATTATCCAACAGAGAAATAAACAAATTTTCACCAATAACAATGATGTATTTTCTGTTGACTTTGATCCGTCTTAATGAAACACCCTTTATAAAACTAGACATATGTCTCCTTTTATTACGACATCAGCGGGCCTATGTCTACCTATTAGACTCTAGTATAAAATCGGATTTGTTTTCCTTTGTTATTCTAAAGTAAACCAGACCTATGTCTACCTTTTAAACTCTGCTGTAAGAGTAAACTAGATCTATGTCTACCTTTTAGACTCTCTTGTAAAAAGTAAACTAGACCTATATCTACGTTTTGAATCTCCTGTAAGAGTACATCAGACTCAGGTCTATCTTTTTGACTTTGATGTAAGAGTAAACCAGATCTATGTCTACCTTTTTGACTCCCCTATAAGAGTACAACAGATTTATGTCTATCTTTGTTACTCTCTTGTAAAACAAAACATATGTCTATGCTTTTTTACTCTAGTGTACAATATAACCTGAATTTTGCGTTCGTTGCGTTCTTTTGTGCTAAAATACTCTTGAGGAAGAATGAATCCATCTCCTCCCCCAGCTATGGGCTAAAAAGTAAGAATTGTACTTGGAAAAAGCATTGATATTCTAAAAAAATAATGCAATATTCACTAGCATAAAAATCGTATTTTATTACAATACCAAAATATGTTTCGGCTTTTTGGTTGATAAAAAAATCAGTAAAACAAAGTGTGCATTTTGACTTTAGTGTAAAACCGGACCTATGTCCATCTTTTCGACAGTAGTATAAAACGGACCTAGGTTTACCTACCAATTAATTTGTCGGGGTTAATTCCTCCTTAATTGTTCAAATTGTTCACTAGGGGGCGCTCTCCTTAAACTATAAATACTGGGCGATTTCTTGCCTCGTTCTCTTTTTCTTCATTTTCAGCGTACACATCTACAATGTAAGCTCTCGCAGAAGATTGTGTCTTCTCATTTGTGGGAGACGCCATGAACATTATACACACATACACGTACATCCACCAAAATACAAACACTTTACGTTCACACACAAGCACAAATGTTAATGTCTATGTCCATCGTCAAATTTTGTTGTTTAATACATATATTTGTTGATATATATATATATATATATATATATATATATATATATATATATATATATATATATATATATAGTGATTTTCCAAGCGTAGCTTAGATGTGGCACAAGGCCGAAATTAGGGGGAACCCAGTAAGGATCGAACTCACTACTTAGTCGTAATTGTTCTAGCGAGCCAAGCTTGCTAACCATTACACCGCTTCGAGTCTTGTTGGGTTTCTTTACACTTCTTTATGGTGAATTCAATCTCTGAGTCCGCCATGTTCTTGCAGTTGGTCCTTCTAGCAAGAATAAACATACGTGTTCCTAATTTAACAACACGTAAACCCACGGTTTGCTACAAATTCATTGCAGTATTTGTTTTTGTAATATTTGTTTTATTCAGAATGAAATAACCTAACAAGGGTTAAATTAACCGAATTGCTAGTGTTAAAAGCGCTGGCGTTGAATGTTATTGTTAACTTTTAAACCAACAGATAGACGTAATGTCTTATCACTAGCAATATGCATTCTTTTATTTGACGTTCTATTACTATTCAAATAATTAGCACGAATGCATTTTTCGGAAAGCAACATTACTCAACGTACATCATCCAATAAGAATAATTGCTTATTACCCAATCGGAATGAAAAGTAACTGTCTGTTTTATTTTTTTTTTCGTTGGTCAGCAAGATTTTTGTTTGTTTGTTTCTATTGAGAACCTGATCTTTTGATCGCATTTACTTTCTGAGAGATTTTTCCCCAATTGAAATGAAATCGTTTGTGTAAATTGCATCTCATCTCAGACACAAGCTTCAGTGTCTGCTTGCCTGCCGTGCCAGCTGCTGCTGCTTCTGTTGCTATCGATGGTGCAGAGGGACAGCGATCGATAAATAAGCGGTTGCAGTGTTCGGCTGCTAGCAAACAATGCGGCAAGCTTTTGCAACAGTCAGATAGAATTGTTCACTTGCAAGTGATTGCTGGTGCCGATATGAATCAATGGACGAGTGGCGGAGATTGACAAAGGGAGATAATCGTTGCCCAAATTTCAGATGTGTGTGTGTGTGTGTGTGTGCGCTTGTAAGGATGTTCCTGATATTGTTTTGATAAGCGAGAGAAAAAAATCAAAATCAAAATTCAACGTGTTGTCGAAAAGAGGTTTTATTGATTCTAGTTTGAATGTTAAAGATGATTGATTATAATAGATAAATGTTAAAGATAAAGAGGGCTAGAAGTCGTTAACTTAATGCAATGAAAAATCCTCTTTTTGTTCTTTATAGCCAAAAATTGTCCAGAACTAAAAGATTTACATTCGCTAATCACTAATAACAATAACAATAAAGGAGGAATAATAATAATAATAATAATAATAATAATAATAATAATAATAATAATAATAATAATAATAATAATAATAATAATAATGATGATAATAATAGACTCTTTGAATGGATCATTCACAGCACATGCCTTAGTGATATACAACATTTGTTCTCACAAAGACAGCTCACGGGTGACTTTATCTATGCAAAATGTGTGTGCGCTTAGGTTTTTTAATTTTTGATAAAAATGTCCGAAAAAAATCATAGGAAATATGTGTCCTCCGACAGGAATCGAACCTGACGTGCTATACTATTTAGCTAATGAGGAAGCGTCTGGTTAGCAAGGTCAAATTTGCTAACCAGACGCTATCTCTGTAGATAAATGATATAATCCGTTAGGCTATATAACGGTTCCGTGTAGGATACAGGTTCGATTCCTGTCAGAGGGCCCATATTTTCTATGAAAAACTATTCTAAATTCAAAAGAAAAAATAACGAGAAACCCCTCTAAATTTTCCCAATAGGTTGCTAATTATGCAGGGAGGTTGACAGATTGTGCAGATAGTTAATATTTTACAAACAACCTGTAAAATAAACCACGAGATGATAAATTCTATTTCATAGACGTAACTCGTTTATTCCAACAGCAAAAAAAAAAAAACAAAAAAAAAAAACGCAAAGCTGCTTGCTTCTTGACTTTTATATTTTTCCTTGAAAACGACCAACGATGGACGAAAATACTCGTAACATTACACACGATTTCGGCAAATTTCCATCTGACATAAAACGTCTTAATTTGGACCATAAAGGATCTACAGACATTCACAGTTCAGACTTGGATGGCGGTTAGTCTAAGTGAGAGAATACTCTGAATGGAAAACCGTGTAGAAGGTACGGGAAAACCACTCTTATTTTCCCAATACTTAGCTAATTAGATAGATAGATAGATAGATAGATAGATAGATAGATAGATAGATAGATAGATAGATAATGAATAGACTGAGATAGATAGATAGATAGATAGATAGATAGATAGATAGATAGATAGATAGATAATGAATAGACTGAGATAGATAGATAGATAGATAGATAATGAATAGACTGAGATAGATAGATAGATAGATAGATAGATAGATAGATAGAAAATGAATAGACTGAGATAGATAGATAGATAGATAGATAATGAATAGACTGAGATAGATAGATAGATAGATAGATAGATAGATAGATAGATAGATAGATAATGAATAGACTGAGATAGATAGATAGATAGATAAATAGATAGATAATGAATAGACTGAGATAGATAGATAGATAGATAATGAATAGACTGAGATAGATAGATAATGAATAGACTGAGATAGATAGATAGATAGATAATGAATAGACTGAGATAGATAGATAGATAGATAGATAGATAGATAGATAGATAGATTGTGCAAATATTTCATATTTCACAAGTACACGAATCTAAAGACTGTCTAGCATAGGAATAATCATTCTCTTGCCTTTTTTTTTCGGTTCGAACATCGATGTCAAGCGTTCACGGTATTTGTTAAAAGATTATTTCACTCCAAGCAAAACAATAAAGCCACTAAGACGCAAGGGGTTACTTAGTGTTAGAGAATATGAGAAAATTAAAACACGTTTAAGGACAATGAACAATAAAAGAACAAGAATTAAGAAGACAGGAGATAACGATTGTTATTTCATTTAAATTTTTTGAAAATCAAAGGTGACTGGAAAACAAGAAGCAGGATGCACAACTATCATCAATTTGGCCTGTAAAATGTGTATGTATCTAAGAGAGAGAAATTTACAAGTTTTGTTTTCTTTACCATACCTTTATCGCTTCATTCTCTTTTTGTATATCTGTATGAAATACTCTTAATATAAAAAGGGACCTTAATAAATGAGGCGGTGGGATTTTTCTCAATATGCAATAAATAATAAAAGTGGTAAATCGGAAATCATTTAAAGGGTCAAAAATTGTGAAATCAATAAATGGGATAGTCGTAATAAATGTGTGGTCGGAAACATTTCCTAAAAAATATAAAATAGAATATCATAAAAGTCCTTCTGCGTCCATTAGGTCCCTAAGAGTAACGTCACCTGCGACGGATTGGTGACAGACAACCTTTAACGATGTTAAGTTATCGACGAGATGCAGTGTATGTACAGTTGCACTAACAGCTTCACTTCAGCTAGCCAATCATCCAGTGTGATTTCACCCTCACACACTTATCAATACCTCCATTACCGTACATGACATCACCATCCAAGCTGATGTGGCATGAACGTCATCCGGGGCTTGACAAGTAAGACAGGAAGAGAATCTCAATGTTTTACCTCCATATTTAATCTCAACTGACATATTGTCAAGAAGAGTTACCGTTCCTTGTAACAACAGTGTACAAAGTGACTGCTCCTTATTCATTCCAACGGTTAGGTAGTTTGTCATATGCGGAAATTGTCATTGTTTCTCTACAGTCAAATTTTTACTAAGACTTTTAAAGCGTAGTTATTGATGCATCATTGTGTGCCAGTTGGGATGTGCATCTCGTGTAGCGGTTATCGTGGCGGGGACAATGACGGCGTGCCGAGTTCAATTTCTCTTCGAATATGTTTCGTTTACTTCGCACTAAAGCCCTTAGAAAAGGCATGGATCAATCACCCTTCAGATATGACTCAAATATCAAGTTAGGCTTGGTTTTCTTGCCTTTGCTGGTAACTAGCCTAGGAGAAAGAAATGAATAATATCCTAAATGATAGGATCGATAACGGGTTATTATCTTAGGTAGGGCAACACGTATAGGAGAAGGAAAACACTGAATACGTAACCCAGTTAAATAATAAGGCAAATAATATGATCTTTAGTTTAAGCAGGGCAACCTGTCTAGGAGAAGGAAAACACAAAATTCATTTCCCACTTAAATAATGGGGTAAATAATATGTTTCTTAGTTTTGGTAGGAAAACTCATCTAAGAAAAGGAAAATTTATAGCCCTCTTAAATAATAGGGCAAATGATATATTCTTTACTTTCGGTAGGTCAACCAGGGTAGGAGAAATAAATCACTGAATTTATAGCCCTCTTAAATAATAGGGCAAATAATATATTCTTTAGTTTAGGTAGAACAACCCATCTAGAAGAAGGAAAACACTGAATTAATTTTCCACTTAAATAATAGGGCAAATAATATGTTTTTTTTAGTTTACGTAGAGCGACCCGTCTAGGAGAAGGAAAACGCTTAATTCATATCCCACCTAGATAATAGGGAAAATAATGTTCCTTAATTTACGTAAGGTGACCCGTTTAGGGTGAGGGAAATACTGAATTCATATCCTACTTAAATAATAGAGCAAATAATATGTTCTTTAGTTTGGGGTGGATAACCCGTCTAGGAGAAGGAAAGCGCTGATTTCATAACCTTATTAAATAATAGGGCAAATAATATGTTCTTTAGTTTAGAAGGACAACGATGAATTCAAAACCAGCCGATAGACTTCTCTTGCCCTAGACACACCAATTACTGTTATATTTGCAGTACATGCCATGCCCCAACGGCCCTAATGGGTTAGACGATTCGTGGTTGTTATTTTATGTCTCTATTTTGAATCAGTTGAGATGCGTTCAAGCGTAGATCAGCTTTGTCGGGATCCAGGAGCCCCGGTATAATTTGCTCCTTGCTTCTCACCTCCTGATAGGTCCTGCACAGAGCTACCAGATTTAGACAAGCATTTAAGCTTTGAATTGATGATACTACCATTCGTAAGAATACCTTTGTCAACGTCCACCCCTCCACGGCAGATATCCACTTGAAATGCAGACTATAGTGTGCCTTGTATGACAAAAGGCTCGATAATGAAGAATCGGGTGTAAAACATTCGTTTCATTAGGTTGGTGCAAAAATAATGACGCAATAATGTCGTTTTTTGACGTATTTTTTTAACGTCAAAAAACGACATTATTACGTCATTATTTTTGCACTAACCTAATACTATCGACAATGCATGTTTGGTGACTAGTGTGGTACTGGAGGTACTGTAGGTACTCATAACTCTGGGTTGGGTTGATATATAAACCGAGGTTTATCTCGCTCAAAGGTAATATACTGAAACCCCTGAAGTGGACTGAAGTCAGTAGCGATTAGTTGCAAGTCTTCTAAGCCTCACATAGAAAAATTACAAGCAACATTATTCTAGGCGAGGCTTATAATTTTGTTTTGATATTTCTGAGTGTCTAAGTAAAAAAAATGTGTGTATCTCAATGTGTACATGTATGCGTACATTTACATATGTATATATATGTGCATGTGTGTGTTTGAATATGTATACCTATATACATGTTTGTATGTATGTGTTTAGTATATGTGTTTTTGTCTGTGTACATATTTATTTATTAATCTAGCGGCGTATGTCACGGGTGCACTCTGGGGGGTACTCAATAAAAAGGAAATTGGTGAATAGCTTGTGTCACTAGGATTGTGTATACGTGCACACACACACACGCGCGCACATAGACTATATATATATATATATATATATATATATATATATATATATATATTTAATTATTTATTTAAAAATTATAACATAAATATGTTATAAAATCACTACAAAAACAGCGTTTCCCCTTACGAGGGGTGGTTAATTAATTTGAAACTTTTTAAACCTTTATTCTACAATCTACATTCAACATCATCACTTGATAAGACACCAGAGGTGTTGAAACAAAATGGGTATTTTTGTAGTGATTTTATAACATATTTATATTATAATTTTTTAAATAAATAAATATATTCGCTCTGCTCTGTATTGTGCACTCTTTTAAGAATAGTAATTGTTGATTATTGGAATTTATTCCGTATACACCAATCATATGCTTGGGTATATATATATATATATATATATATAGCCTATTTAGGCAGTATACTTTCATTTATACATGTTTTATTAAGTGAAATGTACAGGGAATATGTGAACCTTTACATGAGTCAAAGTTTGGTGGACAATGCTAAGTCCCCAAACACTTCAAGGGAACAAAAAAAAAAAAAATGGGAAAGTCATTTACCGGAAAAAGAAAACAATCTCCTATCAGTTGTTTCAATCGAGTTATTCATGCCTTTAATCTGTAAAGTAATTTTTGTCTCGTGATTATAAATTCTTACACAGAGTAAAGGCAAAACACAACAGCATCACTGCTACTACTACTACTACTACTACTACTAAAATACACAAAACATGGCTCTCGTGGCTTCCAATTTTAACTGATTGGACGTGTTTATATGTCCATATTCTGTCCTGATGAATTAGATTGGGCTACAGTAATTATCTCCTTCAGTACTGCAGAATTGCTTGTTTGAAATCCTTAAATATATACGCTTTATTCTAAGTTAACTTAGAATAAAAAAGATGAAAATGAGAAAACGAATACAAAAAGGTTCATCTACGAAACTCTAAAGTCGGAGTGTTGAACATAACACCAATCAGCCAAGTATATATATATATATATATATATATATATATATATATATATATATGATTAATACAAAGATAAAATTTGTCACTAATGAGGCAGGTATATATATATATACATACATATATATATATATACATACATATATATATATATGTATGTATGTATGCATGTGTGTGTGTGTGTGTGTGTGTATAATATATATATAGAGATGTATAAGTGTTGAAATAAATTTATAACTGTTTATATGATGTATAATTAAGTTTTTCCTTTTCATTAATTTATTTATATTGCTTTTGTATATAAATTTATACATTGAACTCTAATTATGGATTTAACTTTTTAATATTTTTATATTAAAAAGTCCTCAGTGGGATAATACGTACCCCCAACAGATTTGGTATTATATATATATATATATATATATATATATATATATATATATATATATATATATATATATATATATATGTGTGTGTGTGTGTGTGTGTATTAGTATTAACTGAGAATGTTTGATGAGGCTTTATGGTGGCAAATAAGTCGTTTAATGTCAAGTGGAAACTAGTAAAGGATCTTGCCGAAATTTTGTGTAATGTTCCAAGTACTTCAACCATCGTTGGTTGTTTTCAAGGAAAATGGTATAAAACAGTTTTGCGTTTGTGTTGTTAGCCATGGAAGGAGAAGAGGATTCATAACTTTCCCAATGGTATTAGCACGTAATATAATGGATTCGCCTGGAATTCGAACTCGGCTCTCCGATTCAGCCGCTGTCTATTACTCTACTTTACCTCCTGAATTGAGTAGCTACAGAAAAAAAGAAAGAAAAGGGTGTGAAGCAAGGATGTGTCTTCTTCCCAAATTTATTCCACTTCTACAGTGACGCTATATTAAGGGAACCGGAAACTGTTAAGGGGTCCACCCCTTTTTTTCATACAAGTGGACTCGCCCAGTGTGTACTTGTACTGCTGCCGGTGAATACCAGGAGGGAGATATTAGGTTGGTGCAAAAATAATATCGGTTTTTGACGTATTTTTTAACGTCAAAAAACGATATTATTTTTGCACCAACCTAATACATTGATAGAGTGATACAGTGAACAGTGAGAGAGTAAGAGTGTGAGGCAACCGCTTTGTAGGAGTCACAGTTGCGAGCACATAGACTCAGAAGGAAGTCCTACTTCGATACTGAATTTCCCAGACTGTATATATATTATTATTGCTACTAACCGCATTTCTGGATCTACTAACCGTATTTACAATTGTATTATTACGTCAAGACATTTATTTGCTATATTTCATTCCTGCGTTTGTCATTCATTTGAGACCGGATTTCATCCCGGAATCCACAATAGAAACCCTACCAGGATTTATTATCGGTCGGTGCAATCTTAACAATATAAGAAATGCAGATGACACTGTGTTGATGGCCGACACGGAAAACAAAACTACAGCACCTCCTAGAGAGGATGGTAAAAGAAAGCGGTAAACAAAAGAATTAAACATTAACTGCAAGAAGATAGAAAATATGGTCACCAGTAAGAGCAAAAAGCCTAAGATGTGAGTTACAGATTGAAGGTATAAACATCAAGCCCGTACAGAAGCTTAAATATCTGGGAAGCCTTTTAACAAAGAATGAAAAAAGCGACACCGAAATCCGAACACGGACTAGCGAAACATTTCAAAAAGTAAAGAAAGTGCCGTTCACCTGTTCAAAAGACCGGAAAGGAGCATGAACCGGACAACAGGCGAATCTATCTATTATTGAGGGAGAAAAGTAAATAAATAGTAAAAAAGATTTCAGTGGAACCGTTAGAAGTACAGGATTTAGAAGGAACCGGAAGACCAGTCCTAAACAGGAAACAAGGGACAAACCTCTATTCCTGATCAAAAGACGAAAGGAGGTACGTGAACCGGATGATATGCGAACCTATCTAATCCTACTGAGGAATAAATTAAAAATGAATCAATAGTAGAAAAAATTTCAGCAACCAGTAAGCCAGAATATATAGGTCATTTTTGCATTACCCGACCCAAGTTACTCCTGTGTATGACGATTAACTACACCCGGCAGCAAGGCCGCTGATCGGGAGACTGGATGTTTTGAGGAGTTTGAATCCACCTCTTAATTGCTGTGGTTCTCGGGTCCACCCTGACCCGAGGTGGCACCACCTGTTAGAATCCCAGCTATGAGCAGATACAAACACAAACAAAACCCCTAAACACATTTTTATAGTAGAAAACAACAATAATACAATTTTAAAGCAGAATGACAATTTAAACTGTAGTTGAAGCCATAAAATTGTG
>OZ010578.1:85118545-85236045 GCA_963932145.1 Acanthosepion lycidas
AGTATGAAAGCATGTATACGCTATTTTTCGATAGACACACACATACACACACATGTGCATTCGAATGCAAACACACATACATTAACGTATGTAAGCACTATGTACACACATGGGCAAATTTGAATACTTAAGCACGAAAAAAATTTTTTTCCTAAATGTTAACAAAGTTTTTTCTAATTAAATTTGCATTCACAGGACAATACCTCTCCATCGACTTCCTTAGTGAGTGCAGAGAAACTTATCAAAATTAAATAAATAAATAAATAGTTTTCTGTAGGCTTCTCGTCTTTTCTCGCAAAAGCTGTAAAATTGTTAGAAAGATTCACTGTCAGTAGTTATCTTTCCCGGCAATTCCGGACTTCGCCATTGGAATCCAATCCAAGTACGAAATCTCCGTTAATGAAATAACACGGAACACAGTTACTTGACTAACACACAAATTGATCGTATCGTCACGAACATGACTTAACCATGTACTTTATCGAAGGGTTTACTGCACAGGGGAGATAATTAGACTAATCCGATAAAGCCATTCGAACTTCCTCATTATCGCAGATTTTACAAGACTATGAATAGTCGGCAGACAGCTAAGTCGAGATATATAAGGTTGGTGCAAAAATAATGACGTAATAATGTCGTTTTTTGACGTTAAAAAATACGTCAAAAAACGACATTATTACGTCATTATTTTTGCACCTACCTAATAAACAGGGAGACACGTTCTACAGTAGCAGTCCTTTAAATATAACTTGGTACATAATAAAATACGGCATGCCCTCAATCATTGTTCACCTTTTTAAGTATAGCGGCCAAATCGTAGAGTTTGCACATTTTTTCGGGCCAAAGAAATAAAACAGTTTTATAAATGATTGAATAAAATTTAAACGAATGAATGAGTACATTTTTTTCGGTAACCACCATGATATTGTTCAGAACGAAAGAAAAATGTAACCACTACAATGGAATAACAGTCTTACGTAGAGAAATTTCATATAATGCTTAAAAACGTCAGACTAATATCCGACATTTTTACGTTTTGTTCGGCTTAGTTATCTCCGTACTGGCTACATACAGGGCTACGGAGCTGGGTCTACCCCATTGTTCTATGTGGCATTGACTCTACAAGAAGGTTTATCCACTCCTTACCAGAAAATCTAAGTGTGTACACACACCTAGATTTAGACGTTTAGTTGCCGATGATCCGACCATGCAGCACGCAATACTTAGTTATATGATACCAGTGGCACACGTAGAGGCACTGGACATGAGTAAACAGAAATTATCCTGACGTCATCGATTCTCAAGTAGGCATCTACGCAGACGATACTACCATTTACTTCTGTCTCAATAGTAAATCCAGCATTGCTGACAAAGTTAACCTGGCCGTTAGTCTACCTGCGTTAACCTAAGCGTCGTGAGTTCGATACTCACTTGTACCATAATTTTGGCCTTCTACCAAAACTACAGTAAGCTTTGTAAATAACAGCGTCAAAGCCAGTTGCTAATATTTAGTTCGGTGCGTAAATAACATATCCAAATATAGCAAGAGAAGAACGGACAGTTATTTGTCTATTTTATTTCGTAGTTCTAAAATTGGTTTTTACCGCCCTCCAAGATATTTTGGATCATTCCTACGGCTGTAATCTTTATGTTAATAACTGTTACATTCCTATTTCGAAGTTTTCGAAGTTTCCGAAGTTCTCTCAATCTATCTCGCTCTCCGTATCTCGGCCGGCCTGTCCTTTCTTTTCTTTCTTTTTCAAAGGGAACGTTTAAAGGGTCGACTAAACAAGACTCAACCAGTAATGCATTGACAGAAGGAAGTTCGGAGAGGCAGGCTGTAAGACAACTGCGTCATATGAAGCGAGAAAAAAGAAGAAAAAAAAAGAAAAGAAAAGACGATTAAGACATACGAAAAGAAAAGGTCAAATAATGGGCGGATGTAGGCGTAGAAAAATTTAAGGAAACAATATCTTATGTTACCGACAGCTGAAGACAGGTCGCGTAGAAGAATTTTTGTTTGAAAAGAAAAAGGATAAAAGAAGAAGTAAAACAGATAGACAAAAGAGTAACAAAGAATTTTTGATGATGCAATAGAAAAAATAAATAAATAACGAATCAAAAACCGTAAGGGGGGGAAAAAAAGCATCAAGAAAAAATGGGTAGGCTTTAAAAAAAAATAAAATAAATAAAGCAATATAAACGGAAAAGGGATGGAAGAAAAAAAATTCAAGGAAGAAGAAAAATGAAAACAAAAAATATATTGAGTTGTTATAAGAAAAGCGAAGATCCAAAAATGTGACGAGATCTAATAAAGAGATTTAGGTGGTGGGGGGGGGAGAAAAAATGTGAGAGAATAAGGATTGTAGAAAAAAGTGGCAGAAAGGAGCAGTGAGAGTAGAGAAAAAAAGAGAAGAAGAAAAAAAAAAAGGAAGCGAGAGTATGAGCGAGAATAATAAAAGCAACAACGCAAATATCAAAGAAAAGTGAAAGGGCAAATGAAAATGGAAGAAAATTTTAAGCCCGATATAAGGGAGTGGTGAAAAGAGAATCGAAATGGGAGGGAAATAAGAAATACTAATCTAAAAAAAAAAAAAAAAAAAAAAAAAAAAAAGGTGCAGTAAATGCGAGAATGAGAGAAAAAAGAAAAAAACCTCCAAGAACACGTATACGAACAAAAAAAAAAAAAAAAATAGATAAATAAAAAATACAAATGTCAAAAAAAAAAACGAAGACACCAATCACAATGGAAGAAAAAAAAACTTTAAGCAGATATAAGAAACGTTTGAAATTGGAAGGAGGAGTAATAAGAATGGACGAAAAAAGAAAAGGAAAAAGAAAAAAAAAAAAGAAAAGAAAATTGATGACGTGAGCAGGAAAATACAAAAGAAAATTCAGTAAAAATTTCAAGGAAAGATTTAGAAGCAGGCAGAAGGAAGAGATGTGAAAGGCCCGGATGTAAATGAGTGACGTATGACAGTCTGATAGAATTGACATGTTTGGAGTTATATTTCGATCAGTTTTATTGACAAAAGATCAGCCTAGCCTTTCATGCTGTGAAAGCGATACAAATTCATTTTCACCATTGCATGAAAATGCCTTCTCTCTCTTTTTTTTCTCTTCTTTTTACGAGTTTCAATAACATTTAGGATATTTTTGCTTTTATTAAGTCCACAAAGGAAATAAAAAAATATATTAAGCAACTTGTAGCTACCATGGTCAGTGTTTCAATTCATTCTCCAGCGAAAAGATATTTTTTAAGTATATTGCAGATGCCGTTTGACGTTGGCACGTGACGTAAAACATCAGTTTGTTATACAAATAATTACTGGCGAGTTCGAGCCATACCAGTTGCAGTCTAGGCTGGTTGACTCTTATTACTTGGTACTGAGTTCGTTTCTTACTGGGCGTTTTAAACAAGATTTGATACTAAATAACCAAGACAGGGTTAACATATAATAAAATCTACCGAATTACTCATTACTACTGAATAGTGACTTCGGTCCTCACTGGTTGCCCCAGACAAGATTTAATATCAAATAACCTAATAAGTATCCGATGTTCCTAAGCGATAACAGTAACCTGTGTTTCTAAGCGTTTCCCCACCTAAGTACTGACCGACCTCGACACTGCTTAACTTCGGCGGTTGAACGAAAACTGGTGTTCTCAGTGCCATTTGACGATAAGCCCGTTTCCTTGGATCATGTTGTCAGTAACCTTTTCACAGTTTCCGTCGTTCTGTTGTCTTTCTTCCTCACCAACCTCTTGCGTCGTAGTGACTTTATAGCCTTGCTTGGAGTGGAATGATTAAAAAAAATCGTCTTTAGCAGCCAGGATCCAGTGCGATCAAGTTGAGGTGTTCAGTTCGAGAGCAAGAAACAGAAGATCAGTGTCGGAATGATAGTTCCAAGAATTTGGTTCTTCCACTACGTGATAGTTATGAAGAAATCGCAGTGCTGTGTACGATGAAAAAATTGCATCCGGCAGCGAAAATTTGGAGGTTTTCAGGAGCGTCGAACCTCATCTGAGTTGCTTTTCTTCCCAGGTCCACCTTGACCCGGAGTAGTAGCACCTTGAGCAAATAGTCAATCCTCAAATAGAAACATAGCACAATGCAAGTACAAAAATACATATAGTAAAGATATCAACAGTGCAGTTTTATATAGAAAAATGACCAACATTATTGTCTAATAGTCTATAATGACCAACTATACATATTGTTATGGGACCTATCTTTATGGACTAAATGGACTCGTCCTATTACTATATATACGGGGAGATTATGCCTTTCAAGAGAGCTGCCTACAGTTGACCTGTTACAGCTAAACAGTCGAACTCTCTGCCTTCGGGCGGAGAGGAACCCGGACGAGGCCCCGCCGAAGGCCACGGGGAGATTGACTACCCCTGAACCCGTTTATTCAAAGAGGGATTATTTTTGGCCGAGCCTACGGGCTCGGAGATCCCACGTTAAACCGGCCTTGTGCCACATGTAACCCTCGTGGAGGTGGGTAACTAAATATCGCTGTCTACAGTTGACCTGTTCCAGCTAAACAGTCGAACTCTCTGCCTTCGGACAGAGAGGAACCCGGACAAGGCTCCGCCGAAGGGCAGAGTTGACCGTTTATGCGGGTTCAAACAGGGATTATTTTTGGCTGAGCCTACGGGCTCGGAGATCCCACGTTAAACCGGCCTTGTGCCACATGTAACCCTCGTGTGTGTGTGTGTGGGGGGGGTAACTAAATATCGCTGTCTACAGTTGACGAGTTGACTACTGTACTTTTCCGTCAGTCGTACGTGCAACACTTTTGTATTCGTTCTTTTTGTTTAATAATATGTTTTCACTAAATTGCTAAGTTCGAGTTTTCTTTCGGACCTATTCTGGGTCCACAACACATATTTATAATAAAATGGCAAACTATACATTTTTAAAGCAAAATGGCCAACAATACATTTTATTCGTAGTTCAAGCCATAAAATTGCGTACAAAATGTTTTGCTCTCGATATTAAATAACTCGTAGAGGTTGATATGCCGCTAAACAAAAGCAACCAATTAGCATGACAAAATCGCTAACCGAGTGTAAAACCGTACTCATATTCAAAAGCTGCGTGTAAGGGAATATTGTAGGCATGTGCGTGTTCACATGTAATTAACTAGCTTAAAAGCATCGCTATCGGGAGGCATTTAAACTAGCTCCCGCGAAGGGCTCTTGATTGGGCCTTCATCACAATAGTTAGGGAGGAATAGATGCAATAGACAACGATAAACTACAGAACTCAAAAATGATCGCTATATTTAAGTATTGCATTAACATTTTAGCTTAGCTTTTAAAAGTTTAATGATAATTCTTCTGACGCCACTTAATTTAAAGACAATTAAATTAGGTCCTTATTTTCCGTACAAACAGTTATTTCTTTATTTCATGGATGACTTTCGCTGTATTTCGAAATTAATTTCGATTATTCCCAAATTTATTTACAAGTTATAAAAATAGTTATCGTACAAAAAAATTCATCGCAAAAAATCACAGAAAACAATCACAGTAATGAAAAAAGGGGAATGCAAAATTTCAGGATTGCCGGTCTGGATCCGGCCCAGAATGTTTTTAATTTACTCATGGACTCGGCTTGATTCCAAAATGGTACGATATGTTGGGCTTCGGACTCTTGGAGTAAAGTTTAAATGTATGACACAGTGACACCCCAACATTTAGATAGATTAATGTAGAAGCAACAAAATCTTGGGACCGTTTATTCATTTTTATTATAGAAACTGTAAGGAAACAAAGTTCTCAATAACTCTAGAGTATGTCCATTTTCTTTTTCTGGTCCAGAAATAAGTTAAGGTAAGGATAAGAATGATTAAAATGGTTGAGCACAAGTCAGCTTTGCGCTTAGTTGGAACGACCAAAGAAAAATTGTACTTATTTCATGGGGGAAATTGAAAAACACTTCCGAACGCTACACGTTGGAAAGTGGGAAGGGTGTTTCTTTTTCTGGTCTAGGAGTAAGTTAGGATAAGAATGGTTATATTGGTCGCGCTCGTCAGCTTTGCACTGAGTTGGAACGACCAAAGAACACGTTGTACTTACTTCATCCGTCAGTCAATTGAGGAAAGGAGACGTTTTCCGACGGGGACGTCTCCAACTACGTTTTGGAGTAAGAGGATAAAAGAGAATTCAGTGTTCAGTCGATCGGGGAAAAGAGACATTCCCCAGTTGGGAAGATTCCATTCACGTTCTGATATATCTTGGAGGAAGTGATGGGGAGAGAAAGAGGATTGAAATGTTTGTATTTTTATAGAACTTAAACAGCGCCACCTAAAGGTCGTTTGCCGAAGACAAGTGAGTAATAAACTTTCCGGTTCCTTTATTACTAGCGTCATAAGAAAATATATTTCTTTTTCTTTTCTTCATTATTATTATTTTATTTATTGATACTGTTTTGACCAAGTAAATTGTTAAAGAAATAGCAAAACAAGTTTTACAGATATATCATGTATTAAATAGTAAGTACAACATGACAGTATTACTCGACTAGTGAGTGTGTGTCGGTTGATCCAGCGTTCAATCTATTCGACTGTTATATTTACCAGCCTCCCCACGAGGTATGATGTGGCACAAGGCGGAGTTTAATGTGGGACAATCCGAGCCCGTAGGCTCAGACAAAATTTCCCCATAGACCCGGTATAAAACGGGGTCGGGTAGCTGTTTCCCGACACGAGATTCTGCCCTTCGACATACTCGTCTGGGGATCCTCTCTGTCCGAAGGCAGAGTTTGACCAGCACAGCTGGAACAGATCTGTTCGACTGTTAATATTTAACAGCCCCCCCCCCCCCACCACCACCATCACGAGGGATGTATGTGGTACAAGGCCGAGTTTACCGTGGGTTCTCCGAGCCCGTAGGCTCGGCCAAAAATATTCCCGTAGAACCAGCATAAACGGGTTCAGGGTCTGTCTACGTCCCAAGACGAAACTTTGCCCTTCGGCATAGCCTCGTTCGTGTTCCTCTCTGCCGATCAGAGAGTTCGACAGTTACGAAGAGTTTGGTCGACTGTTAATATTTAACAGCCTCGCACCCACGATCGATGTATGTGTTACAAGGCCGTGTTAACCGTGGGTTCTCCGAGCCCATAGGCTCGGCCAAAAATATTCCCTTAGGACGCGCATAAACCGGTTCAGGGACTGTCTACCTCCCCGGACGAAACTTTGCCCTGTGGCATAGCCTCGTCCGGTTTTCTCCCTGCTGAAGCCAGAGAGTTTGACAGATGAACAATCTATGCGACTGTTAATATTTAACAGCCGTCCCACGAGGGATGTATGTGGCACAAGGCCGAGTTTATCGTGGGTTCTCCGAGCCCGTAGGCTCGGCCAAAAAAATGCCTTAGAAGCTGCATAAACGGGTTCAGGGACTGTCTACCTCCCCGGACAAAACTTTTCCCTGCGGTAAAGCCTCGTCCGGGTTCCTCTCTGCTCAAGTTCGACAGATGAACAATCTATGCGACTGTTTCCCCAAGGCCTACTCTCCTACTAATCTTATAGTAGGCGGAAGAGTCCACCATAGACTCTTTAGAGGGAGGACACCACAACAGATACATATGTGGTTGTTATAAAAAAATGAGCTAAAACTGAGTTACCTTCATCCACATCCAATTGAGTCGAATCAAAGGAATAGTGGTCAAATTGTTTTCATATATTGTTTAAAGGTCTCCGGTGATAGACCCATTTGTTGCTTTCGTCTGGACAATTTTATATTTCCTGTTCTGTTTATATCCATATCACAACAGCCATATTCCTCATGAGTCTGTTGAAATAAACAACTGGTTGTCTTTTCATTTCCGGCCTAGCACACTGACACAAAATGAACCATTTGGTCGGTAGATTCTTCTTTCGCTTGTTTTTATGCTTTACTCATATCGATTTCCGCCCCCACCCCAACATGTCTGAGACGCTCACAAAGTCGCTTTTATATGCACCGTTTCTGGACGTTAATAATTTCGATCCCCATTGACCTTGTGTTTCAGCAAAAAATTCAAGAATATACAATTTTTGTTCTTAAAATTGCCTCAAAGCGCCATAGACAAACACGGGTTAATTAAATTTGAACTTCATGAGTTGCACTATCATCTCTTAATGACAACAACAAGACCCAACGCCTATACCCGTGCCCACAGTGCTTCTGAGTATTTTCTCCTTCATACCAGTTACGAGTACAGTTGGATAAGCATATGATGAAGCGTTTTGGGATAACCAAAGATTATTCCAAAATCTAAGCAAAGTATTAAGAAACAGTAAAATTTTGATAGAAACAAAGAAAAAGTGACCTCAGTTCTCCTATATGACAGGGAATACTGGACAATCTCCTCAAAGATGAAGAACAGACAAATGTGGTTCTACAGAAGGATACTGAGGTTACTATGCGAGCAACGACGAAGAATGAAAACAAAAGAAAACAAAGAAATAGTGGTCAAATTGTTTTCACATATTGTTTAAAAGTCTCCGGTGATAGACACATTTGTTGCTTTCGCCTGGACAATTTGATGAAAACAAAAAGAAACTTATACTTAATATCAGGAAGAAACAATTGAAATTCCTAGGGCACATAATGAGGAAAGAGGGCTTCGAAAATCTGATACTCACAGGGCACATTGATGGCGATGGACAGAGGAAAAAAAGTCAATGATCTTGAAGAAATGGATGGCGAAACAAATTTTAGGAGACATAACAGAAATACAAAATTTATTAAGAGCTACGAAAGATAAAAATTGTGGAGAGACATGACCGCCTACGTTCTGAAGGGACACGGCAGATAGAGAGAGAATGTTAATGTCAACTAGTAGAAATTGTTCATTTTAGCGGTTCTTGCTTAATAAAAAAAAAACAACTAATTTGCTTCGTCCGCTACTAAAAATCAATTTTAAAAATATCTTCTTCGTTATTTATTTTCAGTCTGGTGTTATTTTCATTTTTAGAAATTTTAAATTCCACCACATGCTTATTGAAATGTAAATGTGCGTGTAGCGTAACGAATAATCAGTGGTGGACGCGGAAAGCGGAACTGTGTTCAAATTCAGGCCTCACTCGTTTCGTTCAATTTCGTACTAATCCCCTAGGGAATGGGATGAACACACTTCCTTTCACTACTCCATTGGTTAACTACCGAAAGGATATTGATCAAAAAAGCAATTTACATAACACCAAGAGTAATCAATAAATTATAGGCATCACTGAATGTCTAAAAATATGAAGGGTACGGAGTAATAAAACGGTTCTCTTTTTCATTGGCTTCCATTTTGGTTGTGAAGTCTTTATCTCTGTTTTAGTTAATCTCAGTACATTATTTAAAGACTTGTTACATTGCATATTACCAGAGCCAATGCGTCTTTTCTTTCTATGTATCGTGTCTTTTCAGGGCGTAGGCGATCATGGCTCTCCACCTCCCTCTCTTCCTTTCAACAAGTTCCTTTCCTAAGCCACCTCTTCTAGACTACGTTCTGCCATCCGCTTGCTTAAGGCCGCTAGTTATGTCCCACGCTGCTTTCCCTTGTCTCTGTTTCCCTCTATTCGAGTGGACGCTTGAGAATACCAAGCGCTGTAAACTTGGATGTGCGGGTGGTGTAATAGACAATGGTTCGGAATTGTTAATCAGAGAGCCGAGTTCCAATTTCAGTCGGCTCCTTTATATTCACTTACGTACAAATACCCTTGGGAAAGGCAAAAAAAAATCCACCTCTTCTCCACCCAGCTGTGGGATACTTAGTAATGTATACATTATTTCTTTTTATGTGTCGCGTCCTTTCAGGGCGTAGGCGATCATGGCTCTCCACTTCCCTCTATCCTTTGTAGCTCTCAATAAGTTTAGTGTCTCTGCCACCTGCCCCAGGTCACGTTCTGTCACCCACTTGCTTAAGCCCGCCAGGTATGTTATGCGATGCTTTCTCTTGTCTCACTTTACTTCTATTCGACCTATGAGTATTAGATTCTCCAGGCCCTCCTTCCTCATTATGTGTCCCAGAAACTTCATCTGCCTCTTCCTGATGTTAAGTATAAGCCTCCTCTTTGTTTGCATCTTCTCCAAATTATTGTTTCCAAATTATTAATTTACTTAAGTATTAATTTGCTCTCTAGCTTATTACTAATTGTTTAAATTTTTATAACTGTTATTTCTTTCTAATGGTAATGGATTTAATCAACCCGATTTCACTATTTTAAGTTTTCTATTGTGAAGTTTGTTGAATGTAAGGTGGCCAATGGACGAATGTCAGGACACAGTCATGGAGTGATTCCTTTCGATGTAAACGGTCAGACTATCACCTCCCCTCCCTCGGTCTTGGATTTAAACGTAGGGGAGTTGTCGTAGAATTTACTCCTTGCTAAGTCTTGACTATGAACTACGTGCTTTTTCTGTTCAGTCCCTGTCTCTAAATAGCATGCACGTTTCTAAATTTCCTTCTTGTATACCTTTTTGGTTTTCCTACGTTTTTCTTAACAGTTTTTCAAATTGAATTGAAGCGAATTTAATGTCCTCTCCCCCCTTGTTAGTATTTTAGTAAGGGGCAATGGGACTTATACGATGTTAAAACTTAAAACCTAATTACAAAAAAATCATTTTTTTCTCACCTTTTCGTAAGTATTCCAGTTGAAATGTCGGCGACTAAGCCGACTCCCCCACTCCGAGTTTCGAGTAAGGCGGCTCGTTAGCAAGCCAGTAGGATGGAAAAGAAAACCTAACAAAGGAAGAAAGAACTCTCTGAGTTAACGGCAAGCTAACTAGAGGTGGTTTCTTCATAAACCAACCTTGAGAAGGCAACGAGAAATCACTCCACTATCAATCACAAGACAAATCATGGATAACAACTCAGAGCCAATGAATACTAACCCCGAAACTTCGATCAGGGTGGAGAGCTGATTAGGATCCTAGGGATACTACTTCGCTATCTTATGAATATTTGATTTTTTTCTTCCTACATTTATATACGTTATAAATTAAACTAAGCCCCACTGACTATTAAAGGATGAAAAATTTTCGCGGATATTGACGTAATTCTGGGATCTTTTGTTTCCGTGAATTTATTTTGCTCATGTTAAGTCTGGAAAAAATTATCCATAATGTTGAATGTGTTAAATTTATTCAAATTTTTCCAAGTTGATGTTAAAAATTTCTGCAAAACATTGTTGATTTATTTAAGACTAAATGTCACGTCTCTAGTTTGTATTTAAATATATTGTATTTATTTTCAATTTTTCTAGTTTAATTCTTCATTTATATTGCATACTGTTCATAATTATTGTTATATACCATACCTATGAACACTAATGGGTATGTTTTAATCTTCATAAATACGTTGGATACTATTGTAAGTGGGGGTAATATGATGTCTAAGTAGTCCACCACTAGCAGTGGTTTACCTACTTCATGCCGCTGGCGAGTATTGTATTTTGTTGATGTTATAAAGATTATCATTTCATTTCCAACCTTCATTTTGGTTATTCCTTATTCAGTAACTTTTTCTAGGTTACAGAAATTATACGTAATTAGGTTACAACAAAATTTGTATTTTATATGAATACTATCTTATGAAAATTGGGATTTAGTAGAGTTGGGGCCCCGTATCATAGATTTGGGGTGGGGGCTCTATCATAGATTGGTGTTCGGTACGCGATCCTTGCATCGGTCCTGCATCTTACTATTAGAACTTTCTAACAACTGTCTTCATTTTTTATGACACGGGTTCACGAGTTATTAAATAATTAATCCTAATTTGTCAGTGTGTGAGTAAATGCATAGGCCACAGATTATATGGATTCGTGTTGAATCCAAATAAAATGCAAGGTATTTAAAGGTAGGCAAGCAACTTCGGAGTATTAACGTAATATGATCTTCCTTCTTTCAGATTTGGCCTTGCGCCAGCCTAAGCCAAACTTAGTAAGTACCGATGATAGGTAATCGATCACCATCGATGTTAATAACATTTTCATACCAGCCTCTCGGAGCTAGCGAACTCGATCTCCCTATGTATATTTTTAATACGCAGGCATTGACATTAAATGTCTGCTATTAATTACACATCCTCGCAAGAAGATCGAACGTTCAAAGCAAGGTTCGAAACCAAATACCATCAATCCGAAGGACGTTAATTTGACTGCACCCAGAAGTAAATAAACACTTATTTTACGTATGAACAATTTAGTCTTGTGTTCTCATATCAGACGTTACTGAAATATTAGGTTGGTGCAAAAATAATGACGTAACGATGTCGTTTTTTGACGTATTTTTTAACGTCAAAAAACGACATTACTACGTCATTATTTTTGCACCAACCTAATAACACTATGCATATTCTGAGAAATATATCGGTTAATGCTCTGGTCGATAACCTTCGTCCAAGGTTAATTTTTCAAACTCGATCGACAGATTATTCCCCCCGCCCCCACCGCCAAATTTGCTGTTCCAATAAAGCAGAAAACGGATGCTTGTATCATCACTGCAACCTTGAATGCCCCCGAAAGTAGTTAAGCATCTCATCTCCCAAGATTTGCTCTATGACAAACAATATCGTTTCCGCTTTGCCTGGTCTACCGCTGATGTGTTTATGGCCATACCTGAATATGTATACCAAGCTCTTGATAATAACGGCAAAGCTCGAGCTGTTGTTCTAGATATATCGAAGGCGTTTAACAGGGTTTGGCATGCTGGCCTTTTACGTAAGCTTCAGGGATACGGTATTACAGGATGATTATTTGATTTAATCTACTCATTCCTGTCTAACCGTGAAATGAAGGTTGTCCTGAAAGGGTTCTCTTCCAGTTCCTTTCATACGAATGTTGGTGTTCCTCAAGGCTCTATCCTTGGTCCTACACTGTTTCTGATCTTCATCAATGATCTTCATGACGTCATCAGTTCTCAGGTCGGCATCTACGCAGACGACACTACCATTTACTTCTGTCTCAATAGTAAATTCGGCATTGCCGACAAAGTTAACTTGGCCATTGGTCTCGAAAACGAACTCCAATCTGTGGTTGACTAGAGCAGGAAATGGCTTGTGAATTTTAATGCATCCAAAACGAAACTGCTGTCATTTACTCAACATGGAAAAACGTCCCTGCCTCCTTATCAGCATGGTTGATGCTCATCATTATGAGAGTGCCTCACTGCGCCTTCTTGGTTCTCCATTGAGACAACTACATTGAATCAATTGCTGCGTCTACTGCAAGGAAAGTTGGTTCTCTGTCGTCGCGGTTTTTAAAAAATTCTGGAGATCCTTCTGACCCATCTAACTACCGTCCCATCAGTCTCCTACCTCTCTTCGGTAAAGTCATGAAGGCTTTAATCAATGCTGAAGTAGTTAAGCATCTCACCTCCTACGATCTGCTCTCTGACAAACAATATGGTTTCCGCTTTACCTGGTCTACCGCTGATGTGCTTATGGCATACCAGGTTCTTGATAATAACGGTGAAGCTGGAGCTGTTGCTCTAGAGATATCGAAGGCGTTTAACAGGGTTTGGCATGCTGGCCTTTTACGTAAGCTTCAGGGATACGGTATTACACGACGATTATTTGATTTAATCTAATCATTCCTGTCTAATCGGTAAATGAAGGTTGTCCTGAAAGGGTTCTCTTCCAGTTCCTTCCATACGAATTCTGGACGATTTGAGAACTGATGACATCATTGATTAGAAACAGTATAGGACCAAGGATAGAGCCTACTTTTATATCTGTGTGCCTTTAGAACATAGGTGATCATGGCCCGCCACACTTTCCTGTCACTCGTAGTTATTAGTAAGTTTTTCTTTTTAATATTTCTCCCCAAACTACCATCCATTTAATCAAGCTCATCAAGTATGTAACGCGTTGCTTTCTCCTGACCCTTATTCCCTCAATCTGTCCTGTGAGTATCAAGTTTTCCAAGCCCCTTTTCCTCATTACATGCCCCAGAAATTTCAACTGCCTCATCCTGATGTTAAGCATAAGTTTCCATTTTTTTGTTTTTTGTTTCCATTTTCTCCAAAACCTTGTTGTTGCTCACATATTCGGCCCATGGTATCCTCAGCATCTTTCTGTAGAACCACATTTCTGTTGCTTCAAGTCTCTTCTTCATCTTTGAGGAGATTGTCCAACAATAGAGGTGGACGGATATCAAGTAATAGTTCAGTAGTCTTTTCTTTGTTTCGAACGAAATTTTTCTGTCTATTAATATTTTGTTTAGCTTTTGGAATAGATCTTTGGCTATCCCAATACGTCTTCGGATGCCGGTGTCGTACTTTCCGTCCTCTGTTAGAACACTTCCTAGATATTTAAATATCTATACTTGTTTGATTTTAGTATCTCCGAATTTCTATTTGCATTTTGGTCTCTTTCTCTGATGATAACAATGCATTCTGCCATCTTGTAGTTCATACTCATTCCTTTCGCCTCGCTTTCATTCGTTACCTTCTGTAGCAGATAAATTTCATAAATAAGTAACTAAACCTACTTAGTCAATGAGCTAGTCGCGTATATACCACTGTTGACGCAGATTGGTGCATGCTCGAGCACGGATAAAAAAAGAAGTACTGTTTAAAATAAACGTGTCATCTATTCAAATACGGGTTTCCACGGAAAATAACGTTTGGAGTAGAGAGAAGAAAAAAAAAAAAAAGAAGGAAAAAGAGGGAGAGAGTATAAGGAGATAAGAAAATGATGAAATGGAAAATAACCACGAGATTCTAAACATACACACACGAATAGGCGTACACATACATGTACACGCGTACACACACACATGAACACGTGCACACACATAACACGTACACAGACATGTACACGCGTACACACACACACACATGAACACGCGCACACACAAACACGTAAACGCACACACACACATGTACACGCGTACACATACATACACATACAGAAGAAAAAATCTACTTAAAACAAATAAAAAGCGCATAAATTATTTTTAAAACAATATTTAAAAAAAAGAAAATAGGAAAATCCGCAGTTAATTGCTGAAATCTACTGACGATTGAACCGAGCGATTGCAAAAAGATTCGTCTACGAAACTCTGAAGTAAGCTAAGTGACAAATTTTATATTTGTATTAATCCCATATATATATATATATATATATATATATATATATATATATATATATATATATTAAAGAGAAGAGAAAACCTGCAAAAGTTATTGGTTATAATGTGGATTTTTTAAAAAAATATATATGGTCTACTATACACGAAAGACAGTGGTTAAACATCGAAATAACATAAGGAAAATTTAATTCCCGTAAAGAATTTGTGGAAATAACCACTTCGTCTGATGAAGGTTGAAAGACCCGAAACCCGTGTAGCAGAAGTATGGAAAATGAAGTATACTATATATTTTAAAAAAATCCACATTATAACCATTTTGGCTTCTCTCTTCTCTTTAAAATATACACTTTTCTCTCGTTGAAACAACAGTAATCTCTCCTTATATATATATATATATATATATATATATATATATATATATATATATATATATATATATATATATATATTAGAATAATTAAGAAAAATCCATAGTAATAAATTTATTTCGCTGAATATAAGCATATTCATCTCTATCAGCCCGACTACATTTTATGAAATGGAATCAAAATATTCTAGACAGGCAGCAGTTTCCCTGAGAGCTATAATCTCCAGCTATTCAAATGTAATGTCAATCGACATCTCCAGTTGTCTTGATCTCTCCACTATCCTTCTCCTCATCCTTTCCTCTATCACCCCTATCTAATCTTGCTCCAAATCTTCTGTAACCCCTTGCGTCCTAGTGGCTTCCCGCCTTGCTTGGGGTGAAACGCTTAAAAAAAATAAAATAAATAAAAATATATAAAAATAAAAAAATAAAAATTGAAAATACAAAGTAAAAATAGCATGGCCAAGAAAAGTTTTCTTTGATTGGGGGGGAGCTTACATTATGAATAGAGAACAGAAAAAAAAGAGTTAATAGAACGGACATGGGAAGCTAAAGAAACAGCAAGGTTAAATTTAAAACACAGTTACAATAATGTGTCAAATAAAGTTCACAGAGGAAGGGGTTAAAATGGTGTCTATTTAAACAGCATCTTCATCATATAAACAACGGCTTCATAATACTAATGCTATAATAATAATAATAATAATAATAATAATAATAATAATAAGAAGAAGAAGAAGAAGAAGAAGAAGAAGAAGGAGGAGAACATTAATAAATATCAATAATAATAAATAATGAGAAATAATAACACATACACACGTACACACACACACACACAAACACACACACACAGACACACACACACACACACACATATATATATATATATATATATATATATGTATGCTAAATTAAAATGGTAATCCGTATGCAATTTCCAAGAGGGTAAAGATCCAAGGAGAGTTCTATTTCCGAGACAGAACAAAATTATTAATTAATTGAAGGCTATTTTTATAGCTTTCATGAAATAAAGATTATTACCTATGGTATTTTAAGTGTTTGATATTAATTAATATATATATATATATATATATATATATATATATATATATATATATATATATATATATATATATTAGGTTGGCGCAAAAATAATGACGTAATAATGTCGTTTTTTGACGTATTTTTTAACGTCAAAAAACGTCATTATTTTTTCACCAACCTAATATATAATATGTGTGTGTGTGGGGGGGTAAGGTGGAATATAAATGAAATCGCCGATCATAATTATATACCTACTTATAAGATTATAAGCCCTCGTATGCATAATTATATTTATAATTCTATCATATTATTATAATTATATATACAGTGTAACCCGGATATAAGTGTTGTCGGGACCGGAGAAGAAGTCTCTTATATCCGGGTTTCTCTTATATCCGGGTTTGGTCTATTTTGTTTAGGTAAGTATGGCTCTAATTTGGGAACAGAGAAAATCTCTCTTAAATCCGGGTTTCTCTTATATCCGGGTTACACTGTAGTTATAATTATATCCCGGCCATCTTCAGCTCCTTCTACGTGCTGCCTCCCTTCAGGTCATAGGCGATCATACTTCTCCACAACTTCCTATCACTTGTGACCCTTAGCATAGTTTTCTCCCTATGCTAAGGACACCCATGTTCCACCATCCATTCACACAAGCTCGTCAGGTAAGTGACTCGCTGACTCCTCCTATACCTACTACCTTCGACATTCCTCGTGAGGGTTAAGTTTAGGAAGCCCCCATTCCGTATTGTGTGTCCAAGGAATTTCAGCTGTCTTTTCCTGATTCTGAGCATTCACTGCCATATAAGATGATGGATGTAGCGTAGCAATCCAGCACACTTTTCTCTCGTTTCTAACGACTTTGTCCAATGCGTGTTCGGCTTTCGGTGTCGCGTTTTCCATTCTCTGTTAAAAACACTTCCCAGATATTTAAACTTCTGCACCTGCTTGATTTTGACATCTCCAGTTTTAACTCGCATCTTGGGCTCCACCAACATATATATATATATATATATATATATATATATATATATATATATATATATATATATATATATATAATGCCGTCAATAAGAACATTATTTAACTGTGGCGAAGTATTAAAAGAAAAAAAAAACGAATCATGTTACAATTTTTCCCAGTTTTCACAAAAACGTCCCCAAAAGCATCTCTGCCTCCTTTTGGGTGACAAATTATTTTCCCCTCCAATCCGTTACAGACAAAACGTCGCAAGCCTCTTGCTGTTCTATTGGTATTTTCACTGAATTGTGCTCAGACGAACTACATTATAACCTTCACGGCTAAGATCCGCCATGCCACGCTCATTGTAACGAACCACCCTCATTCCCTTCGTATTCCGTTGGTGAGATGTAAATTCTACTCGAGTAGCTTCTCCCCACGAATCGCTTTTATGTGGAACAGACTCCCAAGAGGGTTTTTTTCCCCCGATTATTAAAGTGTTAACCTATTCAAGTCTAGGGTTAACCGTTATCTTCCTGACATATCCGCATAAACTGTACCTCTTACTCTGTAAGGCTCTACTTCGAGTGGCTTCCGGGCCTTGTACAGGGTGAACATCACTGTAAAAAAGAAACAAATACCCAACACTTTTCTGATATACAGAATTATTTATATCATATTATCCCATCCTTATCTGTAGCAATTAATCGATAACTGTTGATATTAATAAACCATACGATACAGCCCACGAAGACCGAGAGAATTCTATCTCCCTCTTTGACATATTTAGGAAGGATGCTAGAATAATCCAGAACCTATACTGGCAACAAAAACTGCCTGTATACGAATAGAAAATAAATTCAGTAAATATATAAACATAGAAAGGGACATATGACAAGGATGTGTCTTCTCACAGTGGTTATTCAACTTTTACGGGTGTAACAGCAAAATTGTCCAAATTGTGTTACAGCATAATTATTCATCCCACAAAATGTTTAATATCTAACCCCCACCCCCAAAAAAAACCCCACTAAAGTGAGTTTCTTTTTTCCAGGCTTTCCGATAAGACTTTTTGCCATTTGTCGTAAGAATCACTGAAAATCCCTTTGAGTTATTCCGCTAGGAAGGGAACACGTTAAAATAGTTTTATGTCAGCCCACTGTCTTCCCACTGGTGAGAGGAAAAAGATCGTTCAGGCCTTCAGTAATGGTACCAGCATTCATATTCTGTCTTCTATCTTCAAATTCCATTCAAGAACCATCCAGAGAATGGTGAATAAGTTTTAAACAAGAGGGAACTGGATCAGGAGGTCACAAAAGGAAGAAGGATTATCATTTCAACTTAGAAAAAAAAGGAAGTGATGTTTCACGAGCGACCTGCTTACAAACAGAATTGTTCATAACCATTTTGTTTCTCACCAGGTGAGGTGCAACTAAATGCACTGAAACAAAGCTGTATATTTGTAGTGAGTAAATTTGTCTATATGAAAAAATATAATGAATAACATATTTTTAATATATAGTCACCGAAAGTAAATGTCTATAATTAAATACACCTCCTTGAAGAGGGGATCGAACGCTGTTCTTCCGCGTGACAATTGACCATTTTTAAGCGTGATGCTATTGAGAACTTGGCTATATGATCTCTTTAATTATTAAAGAGTTTCTATTTGATGTCTGTTATGTTGCGATCTTGTCAAGATTCTAGCCATTTTTGCCTTCGATGGCATCGAAATTCCCCGAGGTAAAAAAAAAAAAAAAAGAAAAAGATTATCAGAAACAAATACAAGAAGTCTTATCGCAATATATTATCAGCAATAAAATGTCTTGAAGCCATTTTCTCCGCCCTTTTCTGAAAGGAAGACATTCTGAGAATCTGCAGGTGTTTACAAAATATCGATTCAGCAGAGAATCCAGTCAACATGTTTTTTTAACAATGATGCTCACCTTGTACAAGGCCCAAGAGCCACAGAAAGTAGAGGGTTGCAGAGTAAGGAGCAGGGTTTATGGGGATATGTGGGAAAGATGACATTTAAAACTAGACTTGAATAGGTTAAGAGTGTAGTGACTGGGAAGTATCCTCTTGGGAGTCGATTTCACAAAGCAGCGGTTCGTGGGAAGAATCTGCTCGTGTGGAACTTACATCTCACCAGTGGAATACGAATGAAATGAGGGTGGTTCGCTACAATATGCGTGGTAGGGCGGGTCATAGCCGTGAAGGCTAGAACTGGTGGAACTAAGGGATGTAATTCGTTTGAACCTTTCATGGAAATAGGGATAGATCAGCGAGAGGCTTGCGACATTTGATCTGTGGGGAAAGTGGTTGTAGGGTGGAAAATAATTCTACACCCACAAGGACGCAGCAGCTACGCTATTCTGGTTAAATAGAGATTTTTTTTTCTTTTTCTTTCAGTATTGCCATGGGGTTCGAATCAGGTGATTGCTTAACTGGTTCGTAGAACAGGGATTAGACGAAATAACAAAAAGGGATTACAAAAAGACAAACGTTACTAAGAGCTATACAGGACAGGAAGTTGTGGAGAGTCATGTTCGCCCACGTACTGAAGGGACATGGCACATAGAATGAGATTGTTTAAAGCATAAAAACAGAATCATTTTATCGCTATTTCGCGAATGTTATGCACAGTATTAGTACATATAACTGTTTCTATAAAGAAAATATTCGATATTCACAGACCAAACATTTAGCATTACTGTCGGTTGATATTAATGAAATCTTCTTAAGACAGTGTTTTAAGTAATTACATTTTCCAAGTACACTGTTAAAATTCGTTCTCGTAATGATTAGAGTTTCCTTCGAAATCTTTTGTTTAAGGTAGTGTGGGACGTCGTAAATATCGTTATTTTCGCTTCTAGTGACAATGTGCTAGCCATTTTTGTCGTTGCTACTGTTGGAAGTCTTCAAGTGATGATTTATTTATCATTTGGTACAGATTTTGCAATTTTGTAGCACCAGTCTTTAGGGCTTTTTATGGCTTATCTTCTTTAAAGCTAAGGGATTAATATAGCTTGAAGCCGTTTTTAATAAGAACAATAGCACCGCTAACAAGCAAGGGCATACTGAGAGCGAAAAAATAAGAAAAAAGAAAAACTTCATCAAGGAGAGAAACAAGAATAAATAAAATAAAAGAAGAGGAATAAAAAAAGACTGAAGATAACGATTGACGTTGCATTTAAGTTTTTGAAGATGGATGGAAAGCAAGAAGCCGGGAGAGAGTTCCACAAGCTAGAAGCGCGAAAAAAGAAACAGTTACATCAATCCAATTCATCTGTAAAATGACAAAACCTTGCCGCCAATCTAGTACTATGTTTAAATTCATGAACTCTACATACGAAAGAGAGAAGTTCACCAGAACAATTACCATGAAAGTATTTATAGAAAAGCACAGAGAAGCTCCATTATTATAGTGGGAAAGTTGCTGAAGCAGAAACGCCAAGTCAGGACCAATAACATTGCAGATTCTTCTTTGAATTTTATCAACTATCTCTGAATATATAGCAAAACCATCAGACCAGTTGTGGCAGCAGAAATAATTTATGTATTTTAGTGAACTGTGATGTAATATTAATACTCCTATATAGTAGTGAATGCTGGACTATCTCCTCACAGATGAAGAAAAGACTTGAAGCAACAGAAATCTGGTTCTATAGAAAAATGCTCAGAATACCATAGATTGAACATGTGAGCAACGAGAGAGAATTTTTTTTAGAGAAAATAGAAAAAAAAAGGGCACATATTAATATCAAAAAGAGAAAACATAATGAGAAAAGAGGGCCTGGAAAATTTGATATTCACAGGGCATATTGAAGGTAAGAGGGAAACAACGCATAACCTACCTAACGAGCGTGTGCAAATGGATGAAAGAACAGGATTTAGGAGAGATATTAAAAAAACAAAATTTACTAAGAGTTAAAAATCACAGGAAATTGTGGAGAGCCATGAACGCCAACATCATGAAAGGAGAGGGCACAGAGAAGAAGAAAATTATATTGTATTATAGTATTTTCCTTGTAACATTAATGTAGTATTTACTAATACAGTGTAACCCGAATATAAGAAAGTTGTCGGGTCCGTAGAAGAAGTCTCTTATATCCGAGTTTCTCTTATATCCGGGTTTGGTCTATTTTGTTTAGGTAAGTATGGCTCTAATGTGGGGCCAGAGAAAATCTATCTTATATCCGGGTTTCTCTTATATCCGGGTTACACTGTATAAAATTTACTTTGAACATAAAAAAAAATGCCATACGCCTCTCTCGAAAACGCGTCAGCCCAATTCTAGATACAAATGGCGAAACTTTCTATTTCGTCTCGAACAGGAGAATTTGTCTGGGTTGCAAACAAAAAAAAAATCCTTTCTTTTTTATCTTTTAGCAGTTGTTATCTACCTGTAACGAATTAGAATCATGTTCTTTTTAACACATTTTATTTTATATCCATTATATTATACTTAAAATATTATTTTATGGTATATTTTATATTATATACAGGGTGGGTGGCAAGAAACTCCCTATCGAAAATTAAATATAACTTGTCAATATCATCACATTTGCATTAAATAAAATATATTATGATCCCTGACGTGGTAGAATTTAATTGGTAATTTCTTTTTTTATTTCAGAGACAAGTGTAGCCTAGAATGACTGACACCACATAAGGAGATTTACTTGATCCCCCCCCACCACTGAACCAGGTTGTGACACAAGGTCATTTTTTAACGTGGGAACCCGAGCGTTTTCACTCGAGCCGCTGGTCCAAGCTGGTCTTAGCTGGTCATATCTTGTCCAAGCTGGTCGTAGCTGGTCTAAGCTAGTCTTAGCTGGGCTTGGTTTGTCATAGCTGGTCCAAGCTGGTCAAAGCCGGCCCAAGCTAGTCAGAGCCGTGATACCACCAGCACAGGGACAAATACCTGTGTTAGGTAGTGTGAACAGCTAGCATCCTGTTACGAAGTGTACCAGTCCGTGGTACAAGTGCAGATATGGTGGTGGAGGACGCGCCTGAAAGCATCGTAAATTGTCATTCAACCCTGATGAGTACGGGATCTGTGGTAGTTATCAGTTTATTTTATTCTACCCCATGCAGGCCCTGTGTTCTGTCAAAACTTGGGCGATAATGACTACCTACGACTTCCGGTTTTTAAGTAATTTTCTAGCATTTGCCATTCCTCTTTGTCCTTTTTTCTGTCATCCATTCACACAAATTCGATAAGTAGGTTACTCCCTATTCTCTTACTGCTTCTGTTGCCTTCAACACTCTGCAGGTGTCCAGTTAGCTGCGTACTCTTTTTTCATTACGTGTCCTAGAAATATCAATTGTTTCTTTATGATTGTTAGTTCATTTTCTTTTTTTTTTTTTGTTTACCGATTAAGTTGCAAAAAGTTAAATTTGATCATAACGAACTACTACGTCTTTTTTAGTTGATATTGGGACATGGTTTTCAACTTTGCTTTCTTTTTTCTCTCAAAAATCACATCACTTGAGTAATTTCAACAACAGCAATAACTAAAATTTTTAGCACATGAAACTCGAAAAGGAAATAATGACGTAATCAAGATGTTGACATTCCACACTACTTCAAACACAAAGTTAGGAAGGAAACCCCATCAATACTAGAAAGAGCAACAACATTTACTGAAGTTGAGAAACCTATTTTCCTGAAAATTTGTTTTGTGAGAAAGATTTTATACATTTCAATCGTAAAGTTACACTTACTGCTCTATCAATGATGGAGAGTGTGTTTTTTTGTTGTTTTTTTTTTGTATAATAATAAAATGTATAATATAAATATATATATAAATAAATAAATATAATATATAATATAAATATAAAATGTATAATATAAATGTATAATAATAAACTAATGTATAATAAAACGTGTAATGCTAACATAACTATTGCCATAAAACTTTTTTTGAAAAATACCGCTTTTTTTTTGTCCCTGAACTTTAAACGACTTTGTTTTTCTGTTATCACTCTTTCACTGTACAAATCTGAACAAAGCAACTATATCGACGAGTACATTCAATCGTGTTTAAAAGCTAAAAACAATGTAAATCAGCACTTATCTTTTTGTCAACTAGACTTTCAGTGAACCGGCCGGACTACAAATGAATTCATCCCAACACTTCAGCTCACCTGCGACATTCTGTCTGGCGTTGCCATGCCAACAAACTTTTTTTTTTTGAGTGTAATTATTGAATGCCGTAAGGACAGAAATGGCGATGGGGGTACGACGACATTTTGAGGACTAAAACTCTATTAATATCGCGGCGCATTAAAATGGACTCGCTTGTCCTCTGGGACTTGCATATTCGTTCATATTAAAACGTTATCTGATGACTTTAACGTTGTGGCTTATGGTTCATTAACCTTTTTAACGGGGCTTGCCACATCGTCTACTGTACGTCGCATCATTGTTTTTTTTTGTTTTTGCATAACATTAGCCTGAAAGCGATTATGAACGAAGACTAGCTTCCAAAATTTGTTCAAATCTTTTGCTAGGGTAATTTCCTACTTAAAGAAAGGGACTTGAGATCGCTTATAACATCTTATCGTCTCGGACATTTCATAATAAGCATTATATATATATATATATATATATATATATATATATTAAAATGAATCATTCATACAAAAAGTGAATTAGTAAAGTTAATAATATAAAATGGTGAAATCCCTTCGCTAACAAAATTTTAAAAGTGCATTAATCTACCAATCTTTCGATGAATCTTCTGATCCTTGTTTTTTTAAAATTATAAGCTGTATAAGGCCTTTCTTAAACACTTCTTAAATATTTCTTAGTACTTTCGACTGTGCATTCAGTCATCTTCAGGCATGGAAATTACTTTGTTTTTGGTAAAATTCAGGTAGCATCGGAGACGAAAAAATATAATGCGGATCGAAATATGTTTTTTTTTTTAAATGTGTTATTGATAACGGATACAAACTTTGGAAGCATTAGAGAGTATGACAGAAATATTATTAAGGAGAAAGAAGAATAAAAGAACAAGAATTAAGAAAACAGAAGATAACGATTGACATATTTGAATTTTTGAAGATCAAAGCTGACTGGGAAGCAACAATCTGGAAGAGAGTTCCACAAGCGAGAAGTGCGATAGAAGGAACTGTTAGCATCTAGCCATTTCAACTTTAAAGTGATGAGACCTTCCCGCCAATCTAGGATTCATAGGGTTTAGGTATCATAAAGGAAAGTTAATCAGAACAATTACCATGAAAATATTTATAGAAAAGGCACAGAGAAGTTATATTACACCGGTGGGAAAGTGACTGAAGCCGATATGACAGATCAGGGCAAATAACATTGCACATTTTTCTTTGGATTTTATCAAGAATCTCTAAATATATTGCAGAAGCACCAGACCATAGGTAGCAGCAATATTCAAAGAATGGACGAATGGTAGACTTATAAATGTGTAAGATAAATTATGGAGAGAAAAATTGTTTACATTCTAATTAACTTATATATTCCGGCGAGCAAAATATAATTTTTTTCTTTTAGGCCAGTTAAGTAGAATAAACTCTACACTGAGTTTCTTTTACTAATAGATTAAAAATGTATTCCTGAAAATTCTCCAAAAATCATATCCAAATAAGTAATCGAATATTTTCTCTATAAAAGGGTCCAGTAACCATTTATTTAAAAGTCTTTTGTAGGTTTAACTGAAAACGCAATTTTCGCCGATTAAGCGGCGTTATCAGAAAAAAAATCCGTTTTCGAAACATTTTTGTCTTTGTAAATTGTTTTCTCTTTTAATTAGAGTAGCGTGTTTTAAATCAGAATAGTGGTCTGTCTCATTTCGGTGAGTAGCTAATGCATTTAACGTATTGTTTGTTCCTTTTTGTGTTCATATAATCATTGATTCAAATTCCTTGAGGTTTCTCCAATATATTCCTTGTGGCAATTATTACAGGTAATAAAGTAAATTCATCCTTCAAATTTTAGCTTATTGTTTTTTATTATATTATGTCTTTTACTGATTTAGATGTAGTTGTGACAAATTTTATGTTAAGTTTAGATAAATTCTTTTCAGTTTTGGTTGTGATAGAGTTAGTGGGTAGAACAATATATTTTTTGGTTCGTTGGGTTCGTCATGAAGGACCGCTTTTCTATTTTGAAATATTTTATGAGCCTTTTGTTTCGCATTGAATAGGAAATGCGATATTGGTGGAGATAAAAGTATTTCGAAGGCATTCTCCTCTTTATTTAAATACTGAGGGCTTCAAATTCTGGATTCTCTTAATTACAATTCGATGATTATTCGGGCTCTTCTTTTGTTGTTATGATAAGAATAGAAATTGATGAGATCAATTTTTGAGGGTTAATTTTTGGTGGATACTAAGTTTTAAGCTACTGATAACGCGGTGTAGCATAACTAGGAAAATATTGTTTCTTTGCATTCCATGTGTAAATGTTATTGTATGTTCGACTTTGCTTAGTTTAATTACAAGATCAGGTAAATCAGTGTCACGGGGATATATTAATAAAGCATCATCAGTATATCGGAGGTATGTTGATTGTTCAGGTAAAATAATTTTGGAAACGACTAGATTCGAGAAATTCTAAGATACATGCTATTACTGCACTTAGCGGCGATCCCATTGGCAATCCAAATTTTTATTTCTAAAAGTTATTGTTAAATATGAAATATTAAATGTGAAATATATTTCAGAATATACCACTGTTTTTTTTTTTTATTTTGTTAAGCAGTGAAATTAATAACAGCCGGCCTAGAATGGTAAGTCCAACAAAAGAAAAAAATGACTTCCGACAGCAATTGAACCTGTATCACTAAATTTTGCTCTGTCAGGCTGTTCTCCATGGTAAAACTGGCAGTGACATACTTTAGCTAAAGAATAGCTTTCTTTGATGGAAAAAAAGAATGCAAGTTCGGTTCCTGTTAGAGGCACATTTTTTTTCATTAGTAGGACTTCTCAATCGAGGCCGGTTGATATTAATATCACAGTTTAACAAAATAAAAAAAGGATAGCAACTGAAACACCTGGACCCACTAAAAATAACGCTTATAATAATAAGAAATAATATCAGATAGAAAATCCATTCAAATATATATATATATATATATATATATATATATATATATATATATATATATATATATAATTATTTATTTAAAAAATATGATTCCAACAGGCTACATAAGAGTTCTCATATTTCAAAACAAGGGCCGAAAACTTCAATATAATTATTTGAATTAAAGTAAGCTCTATTCCATCTTTAAGCGAAATTTTTTTGCGAATAACTTATTTCTGAAATTTACGCGTTTTAATAGCATATTCATTATTGAAATCAAAATTTCTATGGTAACGTCTAGAGCGATTGTTTAAATAGAAAGGGGTGTAGGGTGTTAATAATTTGTATCAGTATAGAGTTACATTCATAGATGTCAAGTCAGGGTAAGGTTGGGGTGTCTAAATTTAAAACGGAAGATGATTTCGCCTAGCCTGGTTTACGTGTCTATGGAGATTTATTTATTTTTTATTTTATTTTTTTCTGAAAGGGTTTTGTGTATATAAAAAAACTACCGTAACATTTGTTTTTTGACGACTTCATAAAGGGTTATATATATATATATATATATATATATATATATATATATATATATATATATATATATATATATATATAGTTCATGTAAGTAAATGTTTGTCAATTAGCTGATTGATGTCACCTTCAGCATCCCGACTCCAGAGTTTCGTAAGGGGACCTGTTCGTCCCTTCTTCAGTGGATATCAGCAATATATATATATATATATATATATATATATATATATATATATATATATATATATATATATAATTCGTGTTACGACCAGAGCCACCCTCCTATAGGATTTAACGTTGTTAAGCGTTTTTTGGTCGGTCAAGCAATCTAGGCTTCGAGAACTTTACTGACTAGGTATGTTTACCGTTACGGACTATTTTACTTTCTTTTTTCAGTATTGTCGTTTTTATTTGAGAATATATCTGGATAAGACTTAGGCTTTTGCAAGTTGTCCGTTGATTCTATCAACGGTTTTTGCTTTTCTTTAATATATATATATATATATATATATATATATATATAGGTAAAATGATAGTGTTAGAAAAGTCTGTACAAAACTCGCTGTATACATAAAACTGTTAAGAAGATTCGGAAAAACACCAAACTTTTTAGATATTTATATGTAATGTTTATAATACATGGATGTTTACGGAGAATTATTAATTTCGTTTTACTTATATGTTGGTTTTCATAAAAAATCGTTTTACTTAACCAGCAATTCTCAGATTACCATGGGCTGTCGCTTGTGTTTGGAATAAAAGATAAAACAAAGAACGTAACTGTTTTTATCTGTCGCTTATAGTGAGGAAAATATAATATAATCTATTTTGAGGGACGTAACTCTAGTTTGTGTAGTGAGTTGAGTCCTGGTTTGAATTTGCTGATAAAAAGTGTGTGTGCGTATATATAGCCGCACTGATGAGCTGTGATACAGCGAAACAGTCTGTCTGTGGATGACATTATATTAGCTCCTGAATTAAATTTAATTCTAGTTGAGCACTCTCGGGCTGAGGTATGGGTTTGTAAACAGTGACTATTATAGCTATATAGCGAGACTCTTCGCAAGCCGAATTGAGTCACTGTCGGTCACTGGGCGTGTTTCCTAAAAAATACGCTAAAAATCCACCTTCGTCCCGACCGTGCGCCGACAGCTTAGTGGTAGAATATCCGCCTGATACCAATTCAGTCGTGTTTCGATCCTAGCTAGAGGCAACCGGATGTCTAGCCGCACTGATGAGCTGTGATACAGCGAAACAGTCTGTCTGTGGATGACATTATATATATATATATATATATATATATATATATATATATATATATATATATATATATGATTCCAAGGTTCGAATAAGCACCTCTAAATAGAGTCTGCCCAAAATTAGCCTTCTGGTATAAAAGTGCACCATGCCATCAAAATGACAGAGCATTTGAATATTAATTCAATAACAAGATAAGCAATGACAGGCCACTATTTTAAGTTTAATGTGCTTGCACACAATCTTCATGTAGCCAGTAATATTTACCGACCTCCCCACGAGGTACGATGTGGCACAAGGCCGAATTTAATGTGCGGCATTCTGAGTCCGTATGCTCGGCCCCAAATTCCCCGTAGACCCCGCATAAACTGGGTCCGGTCTGTCTACTTATCCGGACAAGACTCCGCCCTTCGGCATGGCCTCGTCCGGTTCGACAACAGCTAAGAGTTTGAAACGCGACCTGCTCCAGCTGCCTAACAACCTGATCTTTAGGTAGCCAGTAACTTGCAGTAATAAGATGATTACCGGACGAGTACAATTTGACAAGCAACCCAAACTCGCACAGTGAGATGGGTGGATCATCCAGCCACGATCTAAAATAGCAAAAGAAAAAGAAATTCAACCTGGAAAGGATTGCCAGTATGGCAAAAAGTGCTCAATAACAAGAGAAACTGGGGTTATGGTACAGGAGCTAAAGCATTAAGCCAGTAAAGTGCTCAACTGAACCAGACAACCAAATTCACGTTAGAGCATATATAATTCCAAGGTTTGAATAAGCAGCTCTAAATAGATTTTGCCCAAAATTAGCCTCACTTATGCGAAGACCGAGAAATAAGTGCGATGTATTCGTGTCTTTATATATTCATGAACATTTCGCCTCGTTCAATTTGCGACTATCAGTTATCGCAGATATTTATGCTTTTATATAAGCCTTTCATGGTCGTAATGTGATAACAGCAAGTGTTAACGATATTAACTTGTTCTTCAATTTAATATCGCGCATTTCAATATCCCCTGAACGTAGTGCAATGAAATTATACTAAACAAAAGAAAGTATTTTTAGGCCGTTTATAAGCTTAATAAAAAGAACTAAAAATTAACTTCATCTAAATGCAAACATGTTTTCGGATTTAATTAGAAAGGCGTTATTGCATCTCTTTGTGTCAATGATTCATCGCAATGTCTACATCGAAATAAAAGCGGATATCGCTACAAGAGAAATAGACTTGCAGGCAGCGGAAAATCTTCAAATGTGGAATTGTCTCTGTTATCAGCGTCGAGTAATCTCGTTTATGCTTTTCTTCGTTTAGAATACAGCATTACTTCAAGAAATTATCTTTCTATAAAAGCAGTTCCGTCGAAAAATCGAAAAAAATCTTTCGGCAAATAAATTCCATTTTTTTTTCTTTTTCCCCGTCATTTTCATCTCATATATTAGGTTGGTGCAAAAATAATGACGTAATAATGTCGTTTTTTGACGTATTTTTTAACGTCAAAAAACGACATTATTACGTCATTATTTTTGCACCAACCTAATATATATATATATATATATATATATATATATATATATATATATATATATATATATGTATCCTTGTGCAGGTATGCAGAAAATAGAAAAGAACACGTTGGGTGCATAATCCGGGGTTCCTTAGTATTTTTGTTTTTATTTTTAAAAAACAGTGCTCCATACAGAAGTAGAGCTTATATTATAATAATATTTTTTGTTTAAAAATATGATTCCTTCGCTACATAAGAGTTCTCATGTTTCAAAAACGTGAGCCGAAATCATCCAAATAATTAATAAAATTAAGTTGGATTGAGGTATAGCCACTCCCACAATAACAAATTCTGTAAAAATACACGTAAACCGAGAGATAGCTTATTCCTAAAATTTCGCTTGAAGATGAAACGTGACTAAACACCTCAATCCAACTTAATTTTATTAATTATTTGGATGATTTCGGCTCACGTTTTTGAAACATGAGAACTCTTATGTAGCGAAGGAATCATATTTTTAAACAAAAAATATTATTATAATTATATATATATATATATATATATTACAGAAAAAAAATTACCTTAACATAGAAGCCGTTCTGTACGTGGCTTTCATCAGCCCCTAAGTGTCTGTCTCGGAGCATTGCTTTAAATTTATGTACAATGTTAGTCCTCCTCTGGTAAGACAATACATACACAATCAGATTATAATACATACGCACGCAGACTTTTTTTTCTTTTTTTTTTTTTTTTTTTACAAAGGGTCGTGGAGATATTTCTTGTCTCGTCACTTTTGTGTGTATGTACATATCTAAATACGTCTGCGTGCATATGTATTATAATCTGATTGTGTATGTATTGTCTTTTGCAAGATGTCATCCTCCCCTCCCTATATTTCGAATTCAAATGTATCTATGTTGTCATAACGTTCTGAAAAACACTTGATATTAACGTTTATTCCAACTTAATTTCAATAAAAACAAAATAGACAGAATAACACGTATTTTTCTTTTTTCGTCAGTAATTTTATAATTTTAAACTTAATAGAGATTAAATTTTTATAATGGGTAATTTTAATTTTTTATTTCAAATTTTATCGTATAATTTAATACTTATTAGTTAGAATAAATTCTATTTTAATCCAACCCCAACAATAAGGCATTAAATAGTTATTATAATCTTAGTTCGTTGTCAAATTATTTGAATTCTCATATACTTGTATTTTGATTGGTCATTCCAGCTTATGTAACAGCGTTTCCCTTTGCGAGGGATGGTTAATTGATCTGAACCCTTTAAAACCCTTTATTCTACATTCAACATCATCACTTGATAAGACACCAGAGGTGTTGAAACTAAATGGCTATCTTTGTAGTGATTTTATAACATATTTATGTTATAATTTTCGAATAAATAATTATATATATATATATATATATATATATATATATATATATATATATATATATATATATATATGTATGTATATTTGTCTTTGCGCGTGTAAAAGAAAAGAAATCCATTACATTATTCTCGAATAGTAAATTATTTATTTTAGTGCATATTCGGTCCAGTCTTAATGTCATTTCAAATATTTGTGAGCAGTTTTTTTAATTTTTACAGAGTTAAAAAACAATGAGAAGAATTTATAATAATTTGTGTTGTTGATAATTGTGTTCCAATTAGACGGACATTTTGCACTTGAGCGGGCAGGTTTTTAGATGCAACAAAAGACACGGCTCACTTCCACTAGAACTCCGACATGTTAAGACACTTCATATCGTCAAGTAAAACACACACACACAAAAAAAAAAAAAACAAAAAAAAAACAAACAAAAAAAAAACAAAAAAAAAAAACAACTTTAAACCTAACATTACATAAGAAAAATTGTTGATAGTCGAAAATTAAGAAGATACTGGGCAAAATTGATTTCAAGAGGAATAAATAAATAGTTCTTGATATTTAGCAAATTTACCCATAAATATAGCATACATGCATATATATATATATATATATATATATATATATATATAATTCTTTCAAATTATATATATATATATGTGTTTATATATATATATATATATATATATATATATATATATATATATATATATATATATATATAATTAATTAAGTTATAAGGAACTTGGTAAACCGAATTGGTAAATCCAAAGAGAATGAAATCCTGAGAGCTCAATGTGAGGACAGAGCTAATATGTAATGAAAAACAAACCACTTTAAGGTACCATTACGATAATTTATTTCACCTAAATCCTTTTTTAAGAATTCAGGATCATCAGGTAAAACTTCCAACAACGAATTGAGAGGAAAAATCTTTTTTCCTCTCAATTCGTGCTCCAACTGCAACTGGAATTATTGATGTCCTCATTTACCACATTTTTTACATTTCCACTTCAAGATCCCTGTATTTTGATAGGTTGTGAAGATCTTCAAAGATACATTATTATTATTATTATTATTGAAATTATAGATCTGGAGGATCTGGAGCAGTTAATTCAGGGGAAAACGCACGCGTAATTACTATTGATCTCTGGATACTTAAATTAATTTAATGTGACACAATTCAACCGTTTCGGTAAATTTCACTGATGTATAATTATAGCGCTGTTGCTTGGCTGTACTGGCCCGTTTTGGGGGACAAATAGGAAATTTTTATTTACTGTCTATAAGTGGCTATAAATATACAAAGAACTATTTCTCATACACGCCGCAAATTTGTTTTCCGTACTACAGACTGAATTAAACGATAGCTGCAGCATACGATTAAATAAAAAATATATCAGAAAACAGGTCGTATTGTACGCTAATATATGTCTACATTGGTTCGGAAGTAGCACTAAGTATTAGTTTATAACACAAACACTGGAGTTCGACATTTAAGTTTTGAAAACGTATATGTACGTCGATAGCATGATGTTATAAGTGTATCTATAGCAGTGGAAGCGTTAAAATATGACAAATGTAAAACCTAACGTCTAAATCCCATCGACTATCGCGATAAATTCCATGAAATATGGTCAAACAACTTTAGGCCACAAAAACACAAACGAAAGTAGGCAGGAAAATATACAGCCGTTGTGCCTCTGAGAATAGAAAAATAATAAACAACTAAAATACAAAAGAAAACAGATGGAGAACAAATTCGCACCTTCTCGTGAATATCTCGCACTGATTACTGTATGATAAGGCAGAAGAGATTATATTGAATTATGTTCGGCGTTTGTTTCATTTCTTCTTCTTCATTTTTTTTTTTTTTTTTGTTCTGTTTTTGTGAGAAAAATGTCGCCATCTTAATTCGTTCCTTTCTTGCCAGTCTACGCACGGGCACGTTAGAGAAATGAAAAGGAACAATATAAACAAGTGAATTTAGTTTCAATTTTTGTTTTAATTCTTTGAGATCGACTTTTGTTTAAGCTCTGAGTTTTGATTAGAAAGTGATTCGGAGCAAAATCGATAGTCTTCAAGCAAACTCTTTCCCCTATTCTTTTCTGCAAAAAATAAAAAAATAAAATCCTTATGCACAAATGAACACTCTAACAGCAGTTTTATATCCTTAATTGCACCATAGTTGATATTATGCGAATGGCTGTCAAAACGAGAAGGCTTCTCGCTTGCCACCGCATGCATCATCCCAAGGCTGATGTTAATCGTCTATCTGTGCCCAGATCTGAAGGAGGTAGAGGATTAGTTCAACTATGACTGTCTTACAAAACCACAGTAATCGGTCTTAAAGATATCAGTAAAGTAAAGAAGACTGGATGATAATCTGTGTCAAAGAACATACTAATATCAACCACTAATAACATTTCTAACAATTACCCCCCCCCCTTACTGTAATCCGTTTACTTTATCGTATATCCCATAATTTTTCCTTCAGTGATAATAAAAATATACTACCAAAAAGTTGGATTCAAGGTCCTGTAGGTCTTAGCAAGGACTACCCTTTTTTGAAACTTGTGGACTGGCGCTACAGTATCAACCAACTGTACCAAATAGCAAAAACCACATCACATCAGGTCTTTCAACAGCTAAAACATGACTTGAATTTAACTCGAGTAAATAATCACATAATCAAGGATTTGACGTTCAACAGAACTTCAAACAAAAGGTTAAGAAGGAAACGCCGATCAATGTGGAAAGATCTAATAACAGTTGACTTGATAAATCTATTTTCCTGAAAAATTGCTTTAGGAAAAAGATTTTATAAATTCCAACTGGCAGTGGTAGTGACTTCCCGGTCAATGAGCGCTGAATGTTTCCTTGTAGGGAAACGGCAAATATTACCATTACTTAAAACACTAACTCAATCGAGTTTTATTTCAGTCCACGACAATAGCAACTTAAATGCAAAGAAGTACGCCCTTGTAGGCTGACGATATTCAGTCACCCCCCCACGAGGGCGTCATGTGGCACAAGGCCTTTTTAACGTGGGATCTCAGAGCCCGTGGGCTCGGCCAAAAATATGCCCATTGAACCCGTATAAACGGGTTCAGGGTCGGTTTACCTCCGCGAAAGAGAGTCCGCCCTTCGGCGTAGCCTCCTTCGGGTTCCTCCGCGCCCAAAGGCAGAGAGTTCAACCGAACAGCCAGTGTTTGTTGTAGGCTGATAATAACAGTGTCATCGGACTTCAGTTCCTTTTCATAACCAACTGGCAGGGGACCTCGGCGCGGAGCTATAGTTACCAAACTTGTCTCGCTAGAATAATTACGACTGTGTAGTGAGTTCGATCCTCACTGCGTGCCCCGTACCTTCCGCCTTTCATAACCTTTCAAAAGTTAATAAAATTTGTAATAGATGTACATGTAGTGTGGCGGTTACCGGCACAGAAAATGAAATCAACGAAACGAGTTCAAATCTTGCTTTCACCTCGCACTTGTAGTTTCAAGAAAGTCACGACACAATCATTTCTGACCATATTGATTAACTGGTAATACTTGTATCAGAAAATCATTTTTATCTTCAAAAAATTTTACAATCCAAAAATATGTTTCGTCTTCAAATGACCTCAAAAAGGCTGGTAAACCATAAAAAAAAAACAGTCAATAAAAAATGAAACTTTCTTAGAGTAAAAGTTAAATAATTACTTTCAATTCTTTTATAACCTGTAAACTACTCCTATCCAAGCTATAGATAGAATAGTAGCTTATTCTACCCCCTCTAGCATTGGTTGGCAACTAGTGTAGAAGAAGAACAACTCCGAATTCAAGCCAGTAAGGCGTGGGGCTAGTAACTCCACTCGTATAAATATATTTGAAAATGAAAGTACAGCAGTAGCACTTTGTGTGACAGTCTTGCACTTCTGAGCTTCTTGAGTAGTTTATAGGTTAAAAAAAAGAAATGAAAGTAATTATTTAATTTCTGCTCGAAAAAAGTTCCGTTGTTTATATTTATTGATTGTTTTTGATGGATTATCAACCTTTTTGAGGTTATTTAAAGCCGGAACATATTTTTGGATTTAAAATTATTTTTGAAGATAATAATGATTTTCTGATACAAGTAATACTAATTAATCCATAGCTTGGAGGAAAGAAAGTGGAGACATACCTTTCCCAAGGGTATTCGCACGTACGTGAATATAATGAACCCGACTGGAATTCGAGCTCGACTCATCGATTTCTCATTATGAGCATTTATCCATTAAACCACCCGGACATCCAAGCTTAGAGCTCCTGGTATTCTCCAGCGGTCACCCATCTAGGTACTGACCAAGTTCAACGTTGCATAATTTCGGTGATCGAACGAGAACTGGTATTTCAACGTACTATAGCCGTAAGACGCGGTCTTTTTAGATCCAGTTCAAATGGCTTTGATATTAATTTTCAATTGGTAATTAAATATTGTAGCCTACGTGAGTATCCAGTGTGATCCGCTCGGGATCTTCGACATAGTAATAGTTTTGTGTATACCTGAATAAATTCAGCAACTTAAGCCGTATGCAAAATTCAGTTCTGTGGAAGCATAAGATTATTGCGGCGGATATTTCACTGATTTTGTATTTAATTAATCCTTTTTTAACTGTAGAAACAGAAATAGTTTTCCAGCCATCCCTCTTTATATATATCCGTTCCTTATACTCAGTAATTTATTCGAAAAATTTACACTTGCGGCCCGCTGCTAATTTTCTATGATAAATGCGGTCCATTATATTTTTATATATAAATATAAAAGTGAACATAGAAGTCAACACTTAGAGGCGATAGTCTGTTTCATGCTATATGCAATCGTCAGGCCAAATATATATATTTTAAGACATTTTTTTATGTTTATACGTTTTTTTATAGGTACAAATATTTAAGTAAATGCTCTGTTTATAATAAACAGTATTAATGACATTCACCGGCCTGAATGTCCAAGAAATATTAAAAAATGTCTTAAAATAATTGTCGGACTTTGTCCATTTCATAATATATATATATATATATATATATATATATACATATATATATATATATATATATATATATATATATATATATATATATATATATAAGGTGCGATGGATAAATTGTCGCCATTTTTATTTTTATTTTCGCGCATGCGCGTTGTTTGTTTTTGATTTTGTCGACTGCACTGTATAGAGAAAAAGAGCACCATGACGCAATTCACTTCGCCAGAAATTTGCAAACGGCATGCTGTACAACTTTGCAATCGCGCCAGAAGCTCCAGTATGAACATTTCAGAATGTTTTGGAATCAATCTGAGGATAGTGCAGAGGATTAAGAAAGAGTTGGATGAGTCTAATGGTGATTACGAAGGTGTTTTGAGTGATCACTAGTGATGGCGACGTTATGCCTCCATTCATCTTCCCACAGGGCCTCAGACTCAACACGGAGGCCTACATCAAGTGACTTGGGGAGTTAGTGCTGCCCTGGATAAAGAGGATAGCTGTTGGAAGACCCTATTTCTGGAAACATGACTCTGCACTATGCAACACAAGTAGGAGAACCTAGTCATGGCTGTGAGAAAATTTCTGCGACCACATCACCTCTTATATCTGGCCACCAAACTCCCCAGACTGCAGCCCCGTTGATTATTATATACGGGGTGCAGCTGAGCAAGAGACCAATAAAACTTCTTTTAACACCAAAGATAAACTGATGGCAAGGATTACGTCAGCATTCACCAACTTAAATAAGGAGACCGTCCAGAAGAGATGCAGGAGATTCCGAAGTCGTCTGGAGGTCATAGCTGAAGCCAATGGGGATTTTATTGAATAAATTTACTCTTTAGTATTTCATGATATTTTTGTGTAATTTTGGTAAATATATCTGTTAAAATGAGATGTCAGTGTTATTTTCATTTTTGCATAATTTATTCAACAATTTTCCCATCGCACTTTGTGTTGATATATATATATATATATATATATATATATATATATATATATATATATATATACGGAAAAACAAACAAAATTTCTAATATGCAATTATATTGTTTTAATGTTAATATAATGTCAACGTCGGACGTTTCTGCCTAGTAGACCATCTTCAGGACATATTCACAAAACATAATTAACATTAGACTATATTTAATTCAACATGAAAAGACGATGGACATAAGAGTAAGATTAATCAAAACAGATAACTGAAATGTTTCAAGAACAAGAAATTTTTCAAGATTAATGCTCGACAAACGTACATATAAATTTTAGATTAAAATAAAATTCTTTTCATTTTTCATTCAAAATACTCTATTTTAGGAATATGTTTTCACAACATCGCCTACATGACGCCGACGTGATCATATTGAAACGGAACGCTGATCTTGACATAAGGTGATATACGCTGGAATTTCAAATTGAACCCTTTATCTAGTCTACGGGGAAGACTGAAAACAGCCCCTGTCTGCCTACCCTACGTGATTGGCATACCGGAAAAGATACTACACAGACATCTCTTCCGAGTAAGACCACCCATAAAGGAGAACATGATTAAGGACTGTGTGTGCTCCATCACTTGCAGAGTTGTGAGCTCAATACCTTGCCACAGCAGCGGGAATAAAAACTCGGAGAGAAAAGGTACTAAAGTGAATTAACAGATATTGAGATATCCAAAAAGTCATATTCACTTGGAATTAGAACAATCTACCCCGTCGACTAAATAAGGGGTTCGATTCAAAATTTTAACGTAAAGAAGAAGGCCGAAACATCGTGGATAACGCAATAAAAACGATGACAACAATTCGTACGATAGTGTAAATAGTTATTATTTTATATTGGAAATATGAAGCATTTTATTCTTTAAGGCTAGCCTTACATTTCAAGCTGAATCATTCTTGATCGTACAGGTTGGTTGTTTTTTTTTTGTTTTTTTTAGCGGTATATCAACATTTAATGGCTATTTAATGCCGAAATCTAAATATTTTGTGCGCAATTTTATTTATTTTTGGACAATAACAGTTTTAGTAACGCAAGTCTTACTATTTAACCCGTAGCTGGGAGGAGAAGAAATTAATTCATGCCTTTCCCGAGGATATTTGCGCGTAAGCGAATATAACGAATCCAACTGAAATTAGAACTCGTGCCTCCGATTAACAATTCCGAGACATTATACGACCCATATATCCAAGCTTACAGCACCTGGTATTTCAAAACGGTCACCCATCTAGGTACTGACCAGGCTCGACGTTGCTTAACTTCGGTTGTTCGTACGAGGATCGGTAGAACAGAATTGGGAAGTTGAGTAACTGTTTAGAACCAACCATATACGAAGAAAGCATTAAAGCGTGAAATTAATAGAAAAATTGTAATTTTTTTTTTTAAATGTCATTAATAAATCTTGAAATTTGTGAGAACAAAGGCAGGAATTAACAGAATAAGTTATTGATTTTCAAGAGTACATATTATCGAACCTGACACTATCTAATTTTCGCTCAAGTAAATGTCTTTAATAATAGACTGCCGAATTTAGGAAGCGTTTTTCTCTTTTCTCCGTCGAAGTGATGGAAATTAATTTTTGGTTTGTGTCCAACGTCTTAGGCAAATTCTTGCTGCCTATCCTACGTCACGAAAGAAAGACATTCTGGGAAAATTATATCTAAAACTGTTAATTCTCATCGCTATTTTTATGACTTGCGTAATTACATAATCTATGCAATGCCACTTTATATATTTATCAGTCACGCAGCCTGTTCATCCATATTTACTAAGGAGACATTCAGTTGTTGTTACAACAGGAGGCATTTGTCACGTCACGATTCTTGTAGCCAATGATGGTCATAGGAACAAAAACATGAACTGCAGCCGTAGAAAATGTCGTATGTGTTGGACTAGATATCCTGACGGAGCCCATCCCTCTTTTGTCTGGGTTTTAATTTAGAATTACCTTCATCCTAGATTGGTTGCCAGTGAAGACTAGAGTTTCCAGTCTGTCCTGCTATTTAACATATTTTGAGGTGGGAATAGATGGATTCATGCCTATCTTATGGGTATTTGGCGTGGTGCAATGGTTGTCAAAGCTTGTCTCGCTAGATCAATTACGATTAAATAGTGAATTCGATCCTCACTGGGTGCTCCACACTTAAGGTCGTGTTCCATATCTAAGTAACGCTTAGAAAATCACTGAGCACTTCGACGTGGTGTATTAGTTAACAAGCTAATCAATTACAACTGAGCAGTGAGTTCGAGCTTCACTGGGTGCTCCACACTTTCGGCCTTGTACCACATCAAAGGTACGCCTAGAAAACCACCCTATTCCATGAGTATGAAAGCGAACAGAACGGCCTCGTGTGGAATTCGAACTCAGCACACAACTCAAACATTATGCACCGATTACCACTATGTTACCTGAGCATTCTCCAGAAGCATCATTAATCCGCGAAGATTTCTAGCATTACCATAACAACGGAATATCTAATTAGCAATTTGTAAGAACGTCTTGTAATTAAATTTCCTATGTGGATAGAAGGCACGGAACGAAAACTATAGGAAGTCTTACAAGAGCTAGTAGCGGATAGCAAGAAGAAAGGACTAAACCCTAACTGTAAGATGACATGGTCATTAGCAAAAGAAACAGCACTAAAAAGTTCGACCGTCAAGCCGAGCTTCTCGGCTTGATTCGACCCTCTCTCTTGAGAGGCGTAGTATGCATAGTGTTGGGAAGAGTTCATTCTGTAATTATATTAATTAATTAATGACTCATGACAGTTTTGATACATCCTTTTTTGCTGATACAAATGCTAAACTCTGCTTTCCTATTAGGTTGGTGCAAAAACAATGATGTAATAATGTCGTTTGTTGACGTATTTTTTAACGTCAAAAAACGACATTATTACTTCATTATTAATTCATTCACTACACATTACAGTACAGTATTACTTCATTATTTTTGCACCAACCTAATATCTATCTATCGCATCATTGAAGATACCCAAATTAGACAAGTACAACAATTTAAATATATAAGAAGTGCTTTAATAGAGGATGGAAAATGCAACAGCGAAATCCGACGGCGCATTGGGATAAAGAAAGATGCCTTCGAAAAGGTAAGCAAAGTATGAAGAAACAGAAAAATTTCATTGAAAACAAGTAAACGAGTACTGCACTTCTATGCAATATTGGTCATCCTATATGACAGTGAATACTGGAAAATCTCACAGATGAATGAGAAACATGAAGCAACAGAAATGCTGTTCTACAGAAGGATGGACAGAAAATGGGCAATATGACGAGGTTTTAATAGAAAATGGAAACAAAAAGAACATGCAGAAAGAGGCAGTTGAAATATCTAGGATACATAAAAAGGAAAGCGGGCATGGAAAATTTGACACTCACAGTACATATTGAAGGTAAGCAAGACATAATAAGCCATCGCGTCACCTACCTAACGAGCTTGTTTAAATGGTTGTCAGAAAAGCAAAAAGACACATTCTACTAACGGCTGCGAATGATAGGAACTTGTCCAAATACTATGTGCTATAAGCTTGGATGTGCGGAAGCTGTAAAGGATAATGGATCGGAATTGTTAATCGGAGATTCGAGTTCGAATTCCCGTTGTGTTCGTTAAACTCACTAGCGCACAAATACCCTTGCGAATGAATTCACCTTTTCTATCCCAGCTAAGGCTTACGGCCACGTCACATTGAAAACACGGTTCTCGTGCGATCAACCAAGTTAAGCAACGTCGAGCCAGGCCAAAACCTAGATGGGGGACCGTTTCGCAATACCATGTTGCTGTAAGTTTGAATGTGCGGGCGGCGTAATGGATGAATGCTCGGAATGAGAAATCGGAGAGCCGAGTTCCAATTGCCGCTGGGTTCGTTATATTCCCTTATGAGCAAATACCTCGCGAAAGGTATAAATTCACCTCTTCTCCTCCCAGCTATGGGTTAATTAGTAAAACTTGTTTCACTAAACCATTATTATCAACCTTCCCTCCACACTTTTTTTTGGTCCGGGTATGACGATAAACCACATCCGGCAGCTCCGGAGTTTTTGAGGAGCGCGGAACAACCTCTTAACTGCTGTTGTTCCCAGGTCCACCATGATCTAGAGTGGTAGTACCTGTTAGGGTTCCAGCTATGGGCAAATAATTAACTAGTTGGGTTCAAAACACTATGAAAGTATAAAAATAAAATACATTTTAGAAAACAAATATATTACCAGCAGTACATTTAAAAAGAAAATACTACCAACAATGCATTTGATCTCGACAAAAAAAAACCTTTTTTACGAAAACTCGTTAATAAAATCTAATCTACAAACTGATTTCTTACAAAGAATACACATTCTATTCAGACGAACCACACCTAAAATTTTGTCGGCATCAAATAACCCATTGAAGTTGATATACCGTAAAACAAAATAAACCAAACCCCAAAAAATTTTACAATCTGAAAATATTTTCAGAGTTTAAATAACTTGCAATAGGTTGATAAACCGTAAAAACGAATGAGTCAATCAATCAGAAAAGATAGTTTTGTTTTGTAGGGAGAGAGACTTACGTTTTTGTTATGGTCCAGGTTAGGACCAAGCAAGAACAACACGAACACAAGAGTAGAAATAACGAAGGTATATTACACGAAATAATAATACAAGATGTGGAAGGTGTTAGTATGACTGTCAGTCTGGTTTGGAGTGAACTACTATCGGCTCGACTCGGTTCGGTATCTAGCCACCCCCCACAAGGGTTGCATGTGGCACAAGTCCGAGTTTAACGTGGGTTTCCCGAGCCCGTAGGCTCGGCCAAAAAATGCCCGTAGAACCCGTATAAACGGGATCGGGTTGGTCAACCTCCCCGAACGAGACTCTGCCCTTCGGCGGAGCCTCGTCCGGGTTACTCTCTGCTCAGAGGCAGAGAGTTTGACCGTCAAGCCGAGAAGCTCGGCTTGATTCGACCCTCTCTCTTGAGAGGCGTAGTATACATAGCGTTGGGAAGAGTTCATTCTGTAATTATATTAATTAATTAATGACTCATGACAGTTTTGATACATCCTTTTTTGCTGATACAAATGCTAAACTCTGCTTTCCTATTAGGTTGGTGCAAAAACAATGATGTAATAATGTCGTTTTTTGACGTATTTTTTAACGTCAAAAAACGACATTATTACTTCATTATTTTTGCACCAACCTAATATCTATCTATCTCATCATTATCTATCTGTACTTCTATGAATAATTTCACTTTCTTTCATATGTGTATTCACACATGCATACACATACATATGGATAAACAGAGAGGGGAGAGAGAGAGAGAGGGGCAGAGAGAGAGAGAGAGAGAGAAGAGAAGGTGATTCTAACGCCAGTGTACTTTTATGGAGTTTTCGACTCCCTGATTATTTTCATCAATTCATCGCATTGGCAACTCTATTAGTCTCCACTGAATGGGCGAGACGCGGAAAAAACCAAAGCGAAAAAAATGCTGGTCCTTTCGTTATAGTTTCAGTGGCTATGCACCAAACAGTGATAAAGCCTTGGAAATCGTTTGAAGGGTTAGGAATTCAGAGAGATCGCGGCTAGAATATGGCGCAGTGCAACGCAAACATGTATTCCAGTAGCCAGTTGGAGTCTACGCTACTTCGAGTAGTAGAACGCAAAAAGGGATCGATAATCGTCAAAAATTAATGGCAGATTATTGTTGCAAGAAGCGGCATTCGCTTTGGCTGTCTTCCCTATACGAGCATACGTTTGGAAAGTAAGTTGTCGATGTCAATTACTGATGAACTAATATATTTATCTATCTATATCAATATCTCCACACTTCTTTCTCGCTCTCTCATTATATATATATACATACATACATACATATATATATATATATATATATATATATATATATATATATATATATATATATACACACACACATATATATACATATATATACATATATATACATATCTATCTATCTATCTATCTATCTATCTATCTATCTATCTATCTATATATATATATATATATATATATATATATAACTTCGGACATTATTATAATGTATACTCATATTTGAAATGAAGACCCCATTTTATATTTATTTTAAACAGCGTGTATTACGTCTATCGGTCTGTATATCAGAGAAAAAAATCTCTGATTGAAGATAAATTCACTAATTCTTTAGAAATATATATATATATATATATATATATATATATATATATATATATATATATATATATATATATATATCGACCTGGCGATTGCGTCTAGCATGAAACAGCCTGTCGCTTCTGAGTGTTGACTTAATGTTCACTTTTATATATATATATATATATATATATATATGTGTGTGTGTGTGTGTGTGTGCGTCTGTCTGTGTGTATCTATATAAGAGAGAAGGAGGTGGGAATTCAAACGCACATGCATATGCATACAAGTTAATTGTTGGTTGTCTTGTGCCTACGTAAATACGTTATTAAATTTGTAGCCTAATAATGAAAAAATCTTTTTTTTTTTGTCAATGAGCTTAAATGTGTAGTGAATATTAATAATATACACCGAACGTTATAAAATAGTAATTTCAGATCAAAATTCAGCTCTAACTACGTATCAGGCTTTGAAATTATTGATCCATTCTCATATGTGTTATGCATAGTTCTTTACGCAATCAGATCATTTTACCCAAAACGGAATTTGATTTTTTGAGAAGAGATAAAATTTCAAATTGTCCTAATTCCAATATCCTTCATCTTCCTTCAAAATGCCACCGAACTCACGTTCTCTGACTCGGGATTTAAGAACATGCTGGATTTATTTGTATATTTTGGAGGTTAAAAAATAATTAAAACTCATCTTGCGTTCCCATAATCGCCTTCGTAAACCAATATTTAATGCTAACTATCCTGAAAACTAGATTCATGTTCTTACATAGTTTCATCAGATCAAGACTCTTGTATGGATGTTATGTATGGCGTCTATCTCCTTTCGAAATATCCAAACTGTCATTTAAATACAACCACTTTGTCAGGTCAATGATTAAAAATGGCTTCAAGCTCGTGAAAGGGTTAACTTCAAAACGAAAGTTTTTTTCTTTTAATCATCTGAGAGAATCCTTTTTAACTTCCTGGCTGGTGCTAACTGCCAGGAGAGTGACCCATTGCGCCTTCTCGGACTAACGTTTTCCACTGACATGAAGTGGAAAGACTATATTTTTGAATCAATTGCTACTTCTGCCATTAGGAAAGTTGGTTCACTGTGTTGTAATAGACAATTTTTCTCTCCAGAATCAATCTTACATATTTATAAGTCTACGATCACTCCATGCTTTGAATATTGATGTCACTTCCGGTCTCTTGCTCCAGCTATATATTTAGAAATTCATGATGAAATCCAAAGAAGCATCTGCAATGTTATCGGTCCTAACCTGACATCTTGGCTTCAGTCGCTTTCCCACCGCCATAATGTACCTTCCTTGTGCCTTTGTTTATAAATAATTTCATGGTACATAGATTTTGTGGATTTACGCGTAGTACAAGATCTCATCATTTTATAGTTGAAATGGCTGTTGTAACCGTAGATTCTATGCTAACAGTTTCTTTTATCGCACTTCTAACTTGTGGAACTCACTTCCGGCTTCTTGGTTTCCAATCAATTTTGATCTTCAAAAATCCAAATGCAATGTCAATTGTTATCTTCTGTCTTCTTAATTTTCATTCTTTTATTGTCCTCTCTTTAATAGTAGTTTTTATCATATTCTCTAACGCTCAGTAATCTCGTGCGTATCAGTGGCTTTATTGCCTTGGTTGAGGTGAAAATATTTACAGTATATATATATATATATATATATATATATATATATATATATATATGTATTAGGCTGGACAGCCATTCGAACAGTTAAACAGGTCATGATGAGTAAGGTATCTGATATGAATAAAAAAGTGATATGAAGTGAAGATTATGAGATTAAAGAGGTCATATAACGATTGACCCGTGACATAATAAGGTTAAGACTCTAAGAGTCATTGCCGATTCTATCATGCCCAATTGATCCCTAATTCTTCTTTTGTATGATGTGTCCTTTCAGTGAGTGGTCTGCACACATTACAGTCCCTTGAAGGTCCAAATAACGTTTGATTTTCACCAACTTCAAAGATTTAAATGCAACGTCGATCGTTACCTTCTGTCTTCTTAATTCTTTTTCTTTTCTTGTGCTCTATTAATAATATTTGTATCTTATTTGTTTACTGTTCTCTCTCCTTAATCGTGTTTTTTTTTCATATTCTTTAACCTCCAATAATTACTTGCATCTTAGTGGCTTTATTGCCTTGCATGTGGGAAAATTATTTTTTAAAAAGTCTTAAAGAAGGCAATCCTCCGTCAGCCGCTATAGATTGTTGCTACAAATTCAATTTTTTTTTTCAAATAATAAAAAGCACAAGTGGATAACACATGAAAATTGAAGGGAAAATAATGATATAATGAAAATCTTAACTTTCCTCAATTCCTTAAATCAAAAATTAGGAAGGAAACTAGGAAGAAAACTAGAATTTATATTTATATTTTATATTTATATATTTTATTATTATACTATATATTATATATTATATTATATATTATATAATATTTATAATATATTTATATTATATATTATATTATATATTATATTTTATATTTAATTTGAAAGCAAACTAGGAAGGAAATTATAAAGAAAACTAGAATTTATATTTATATATTTTATTATTATACTATATATTAGGTTGGTGCAAAAATAATGACGTAATAATGTCGTTTTTTGACGTATTTTTGAACGTCAAAAAACGACATTACTACGTCATTATTTTTTGCACCAACCTAATATTATATATTATATTATATTATATATTATATAATATTTATAATATATTTATATTATATATTCTATTATATATTATATTTTATATTTAATTTGAAAGAAAACTAGGAAGGAAATTATAAAGAAAACTAGAATTTATATTTGTATTTTATATTTATATACTTTATTATTATATATATTATTTATAATAATTTTATATATTAAATTATATTTTATATTTATATTTTATGTTTAATTTGAAAGAACATTAGGAAGGAAACTATGAATAAAATTAGAATTTATATTTATATTGTATATATTTTATTATTATATTATATATTATATTATATTTTATTCATAATATATTTATATATTATATATTATATTATATATTATATGTTATATTTATATTTTATATTTAATGTGAAAGAAAATTAACTAGAAGGATACTAGAAAGAACGATAACAGTTAGTGGGCTTGAGAATTATATTTTCTTGAAAATTATAAATATCAACCGATAATAACGTTAACCGTTCCATCGTCGATCATGGCTCTCCCCAGATCCTTTTTTTTTAATTAAATATGAATTTTTGTGAACGATGAAGGAGTTTTCTTGTGGTTCTCTTCCAAAGTAGTCCTTCTTCTAGGCGAACAGCCATCCAAGGCTAAAGAGAGTTGTATGCCCTGCTATTTAAACCACAGATGTTGGCGGGGGAGGGGTATTCCCCAAGAGCATTTGTGAGGAAGTGAACCCAACAGGCGAGGCTGTGAAAATAAACTAAAAAAAAGTAACTGTAAAAATAACTCGAAGGTTGAAGGTTTTGTTACATTTCGTTTAGTGAAGAAGGAAGCTTGCGATTTAAAATAATACTCCTGTGTGCTTCGCCAGGATTTTATTTGAGATGTCTTTTTTGTTACAACATCCTGGAGTGTCAGAATACCGACGCAGGATCTCATGTGCCATTCTTTTTCATTAGAGCGCCGTAAGACATTGCGAAATCAAGACAGGCAAAGAAAGAACGATATTTCATTTGTAATCGATAAGAAAAAAGAATCTAAGAAATAAAGAAAGAAATAAAGAAAGAAAGAACTAGTAAGAAGAGAAAGAAGAGAAAGAAGAGACGGGGAAGAAAGAGAAAGAAAGAAAGGGGCTAGAAAAGAAAGAGAATGGACCGTGAAGAGAAAGAAAGCTAGTAAGGACTGAGAAAAGAAAAAGAAAGATCAAAAGAAATGACCGAGAAAAGAAAGAGAAAGAAAGGACCGAGAAAAGAAAGGGAAAGAAAGAAAGGACTGAGAAAAGAAAGAAAGAAAGGACCGAGAAAAGAAAGGGAAAGAAAGAAAGAAAGGACTGAGAAAAGAAAGGACTGAGAAAAGAAAGAAAGAAAGAAAGAAAGAAAGGACTGAGAAAAGAAAGAGAAAGAAAAAAAGGACTGAGAAAAGAAAGAAAGTAAATAACGAGAAAAGAAAAAGAAAGAAACAACTGAGAAAAGAAAGGGAAAGAAAGAGAGAAGTTTTCCGAGAAAAGAAAGGGAAAAATGTTCCAGGAAAAGAAAGAGAAAGAAAAGAAAGAGAAAGAAAAAGAAAAAGAAAGAAAAAGAAAGAGAAAGAAAAAGAAATCACGAGGAATAGAAAAATAAAGAAAATACCGCGAAAAGAAAGAGAAAGAAAGAAAGAACCGAGTAAAGAAAGAAAGAAAGAAAGAACGAAAGAAAGAAAGAAAGAAAGGACTGAGAAAAGAAAGAAAGAAAGAAAGAAAGGACTGAGAAAAGAAAGAGAAAGAAAGAAAGGACTGAGAAAAGAAAGAAAGAAAGAAAGAAAGAAAGGAAGGATTGAGAAAAGATAAAGAAAGAAAGCAAGGACTGAAAAAAGAAAGAGAAAGAAAGAAACAACTGAGAAAAGAAAGGGAAAGAAAGAGAAAGAAAGAAAGATTGTTAACAATTAAGAGATTTGAAAAAAAATCAAAATAAGAAGTGAAGAAAGAAAGAAATAATTAAGAAAAAAAGAGAGAGAATAAATATTTTTAAAAAAGAAAAACGGTAAAAGAAAATATGAAAGTTGGTGAGAAAATAAGAAGAAAGAAATAAAGAAGTGATAAAATTAAGAAAATGGAAAGGAAAAAGAAAAGGACTGAAAGGAATTGAAAAATATACTATGAGCCAAAAGAAAGGATAAAGGACAGAGAGAAAAAAAAAAGAGGAACGAATGATAGCAAATCTTCAAGGAAAATCAAAATAAAAAAAGGGAAGCTGAAAGTAAATAAAGAAAAAAAAAAAAATGAAACAAAAAAGAGAAAATAACGGAGAGAAAGAAAAAGAAAATAGAAAAAAAATGAATTGAGAGGAGGGAAAAGAGAGGGTTGTTGGTATAAAGTTATGTCTCATCTCACTTGAACACCCGAATAGTCAAAAATAGTTTCCCTGGATGAATTGTTTCATTTTCCGCTTCTCACCTGGATGCACAACTCTGATGTTTGCCAATAACGCCCAAGTGATTAATAATAATAATAATAATAATAATAATAATAATGATAAGAATTTGAAGTAATAATAATAATAATAATAATGATGTTAATCTCAGGTAATAAAGAAAACCAGGTGTTAAGACAAAAATTGCCCCATCAATAAATACTAGAAGGTAGTCGTGTAAAAAATGAGAAAGTGAATAAACTTCTGCAGTATAATTCAATCTAACTGGCAAATGCTAAAGAAGTTATCGAGAAACGTGACCGAGAAGAAATCTTAAGCAGGAACAAAAATGCAAAAGTCGCATATGAAATGGGACTGCAATATATATATATATATATATATATATATATATATATATTGAGGCAGCAAAATCTCTTTTAGGTACGTCTGATGGAATAAATCAAAAACATAATATCTGCTCATTTTTATCATAATCCTTTCATGTGGACTACCCATAATCGATATACATCGAAATATTGTGGTAAAAACAACATATATGATTGAATAAATCAAAAACATAATGCCTGCTTCTTTTTATCATAATCGTTGCATATTCACGAATATTTTTCTGTAAAAAATATTCGTAAATATGAAAGGATTATGATAAAAAGAAGCAGGCATTATGTTTTTGATTTATTCAATCATATATGTTGTTTTTACCACAATATTTCGATGTACATCGATTATGGGTAGTCTACAGGGAATTCCGAATTGAACGCTTTATTTAAACTATTTTATTGCTAGCTGACTAGTACACACTGCCCGATCCAGGGATTGAACTCATAAGAACTATATCACCATATTCACAAACCAACGCTTTTACCCACTAGGACGCAGAGGTAAACAGACCAATAAACATAACCTTACTGCTGATTAGGCTGCCACTACTACTGCTGTCGCTGTTGTCATGTTTTGACTGCTGTTGCTGCTGCTGCTGCTGGAGTTGAAGATTGCTATCATTTGTCTTTCTTTCTTTATTAGCACCTCCCATATTGTATTTGTTATATGCTACGCCTACTAAGGGAGTCTCCATAACCTAGCATACGAGCTGATGCTTTCAGGCGCCAAACTCGCTAGTTTTCTTCCTTGTCCAGTATTTTCACTTCATTCCTCAGGGGCCGATGACAACAGGCAAGAGGGACAAAGGGAAACGTTAAGTAAGGTGAATAGAGGGCAGCAAGGAGAGAGATATTTTTGGTAGAGACAGGAAATTATATGAACGGCTCACAGAAAGGACACATCACATAAAAGAAGAATTAGAGAACAACAGATTATGAGGCTCTTAGAATCTGAACTTCATTATGTCAACAGTCAGTTGTTATCCTCTTGAATCTCATAATCTTCACTTCCTACCACCTCCTCTTTTATTCATATCAGACACCCTACTCGTCATGGCCTGCTTAACAGTAACCCACCGTTTCCAATTATCCTTCAGCCTTATATATATATATATATATATATATATATATATATATATATATATATTCTGTTTATACGTTATTTTTATGGATACAAATATTTAAGTAAATGGTCTGTTTATAATAAACAGTATTAACAATATTTACCGGCCTGAATGTCCGAAAAAATTCATAGGAAATATGTGTCCTCCGACAGAAATCGAACCTGATGTGCTATACCATTTAGCTACAGAGGAAGCGTCTGGGTAGCAAGGTCAAATTTGCTAACCAGACGCAATCTCTGTAGCTAAATGATATAACCCGTTAGGCTATATGACGGTTCCGTGTAGGATACAGGTTCAATGTAAATCATTCATCCCAAGTAAGGCAATAAACCCACTAAAACGAAAGAGTTTATTAATTGTTAGAGAATATGAGAAAAACTACTATTAAGAAGAGAGTACAATAAAAGAATAAGAATTAAGAATACAGAAGATAACGATTGACTTTGAATTTAGATTTTTGACTGGGAAGCAAGAAGCCGGAAGAGAGTTCCACAAGCGAGAAGTGCAACAGAAGAAACAGTTAGCATATAATTTACGGTTATATCTAGCCATTTCAACTATAAAATGATGAGACCTAGCTGCCAATCTAGTACAGCACTTCATTCATAAAGTCTAAGTATCATAGAAGAAAGTTCACCAAAACAATTGCCATGAAAGTATTTACAGAAAAGACACATTTTGGTGAACCTTAGCATTAAAAAAGAGTGGCTCAAATGATTTACCAGAATATTGTCGCAAATCCATCAAAGAAGAAATGATACCTGAATGGATGACGAATAACAAGATTAGCCTGTTCTAGAAAGATACCAAGAAAGGAACAATCCCGAACAGTCAGTCAGTTATGTGTCATGCTTAGACGATTTATGTATCATTGGATACATGAATGACGAGGCAGATTTTTTTCCGCAGTAGGTTGCCATTTCTTTCTGCGGTAAACCAGTAGCCATCCAAGCCTAAAGAACTCGGTTTGTTCTGCTATTTACCCATAGCTAGGGTGTGGAGAAGAGGAGTCATACATTTTCAAATGATATTACCACATAAGTGAATGTAATGGATTCGACTGGAATTCGAACTCGGCTCTCCGATTCCTCCACCGTTCTTCCTCCCGAACAACTACAGACTAATAACATGCTTGCCGACGATGTCAGCAATCAGTATAAATAACTGAAAAATTATATAATTATTCGCTGGTGAGCCGAGCACTTTTTCGTGTGAAACAGAATGAATACAGGGAAGCAAGTAGAAGGGCAAATAGGCTACAATTCATCTTTCAACGTTTACTGAAATAAGTATTAAAGAGAAAGAAGAATCCATTTCTTGCTTGGATAGAGCGCAAAAAATATGAGGTTTACGATGCTATCCGACAATCCTAGGCAATAGGTTATTTTCTCGGACTCCTCGTCGGTTTCTAGTTTCTCTACCACCTACCCACTTAAAAAAATATAAAGGCAACGTTAATCGTTAACTTCTGTCTTCTTGAATGTCCTCACTAAAATCTCATTCTCCTTCACTCTTAGTAATCTCCGGCGTTTTATTAGGTTGGTGCAAAAATAATGACGTAATAATGTCGTTTTTTGACGTATTTTTTAACGCCAAAAAACGACATTATTACGTCATTATTTTTGCACCAACCTAATAGAAGCATTATCACCTTGTTAGGGTTAAATAATTAAAAAAAAAATCGAAAACAAAATTTCTAATAATGTTTCCTTCAAGACGTTGGCGATCATGGATCTCCACAATTTCATGTCCTTTGTAGATCATAATGCATTTTGTCATTAGTTATCTCTGCTTGTTCCATTACCCATTAACTCAAGCTTGTTAAGTAGTTTTCTTCTATTTATCTTGCCATCGATATATTCAGTAAGTATCATATTTTACAAGCTCTCTCTCTTTCAACTGACACTTCCTCATGTTAAGCATAAGTATCCTTCTTTTCATTTTCCCTAAAACTCGGAGCTTGGTATTCTCAGCATCCTTCTGTAGAACATTATATCTATTGCTTCAAGTCTCTTCTTCATCTGTGCGGAGATTGTCCAGCATCTACTGCCATATAGAAAGACTGATATTACGTAACAGTTCAGTACTCTTCTTTTTCTTAACGAAATTGTCCTGTTTCTTAATACTTTGCTTAGCTTTTTGAAAATATCTTTAGGTACCCCAACGTGCTTTCGGATTTCAATGTCGATTTATCCGTCCCCTGTTATCAGATATTTAAAAAGTACTTGTTTGATTTTGTTATCTCCAGATGACGAGAAAGTGTATACCATATCATACAGATGATTAAGCTTAAGATTAACTCTAAACTAAAGATATTGCACACCCTTAAGCAAACGGAGATAATTTTCAGCCAAGACATAATTAAATTTGACATGAAGAAATGCATAATGCTGTTAACGGACATGAAAAAGAAAAGAGAAACAAAAAATTTAATTAAACTACCCAGCCAGGAAACCAGCAGAATGCTTAATGGAGAGGAAGGCTTAAAGTACCTCGAAATTTTGGAATCAGATGCTATCTAACAGAAAGAGATGAAGAAAAATTAGCAAAGAATGCCCCAGTACAAGAAAAGTATGAGAGTGCAAAATCTTACACAGAAACTTAATTAAAGGAATAAAAGCTGAACAGTTTAAACTGTCAGGTATTCTGCTCACTTTTTAAAATGGAAAAGAGATGGCCCCAGGGACCTGGACCACGGACAAGGGAAACTAATAAAAATGTATAAAGCGTTGGGCCCGAAAATTGATGAAGACAAGTTGTATGATAAAAAAGGAGGCAATTCATTAGTCGTCCTCAAAAGTTGTGTCGGTTTAAATCTCGACCTTTTGTCAGGTTCGGTAGCGACGAGGACGCGCTGGAAAATACACTTGTGTTACATTCGGTAGCGATGAGGGCGCGCTGGAAAATACCCTTGTGTTACATTCGGTAGCGATGAGGGCGCGCTGGAAAATACCCTTGTGCTATATTCGGTAGCGATGAGGGTGCGCTGGAAAATACCCTTGTGTTATATTCGGTAGCGATGAGGGTGCGCTGGAAAATACCCTTGTGTTATATTGGGTAGCGATGAGGGCGCGCTGGAAAATACCCTTGTGTTACATTCGGTAGGGACGAGGGCGCGCTGGAAAATACCCTTGTGTTATATTCGGTAGCGATAAGGGTGCGCTGGAAAATACCCTTGTGTTACATTCGGTAGCGATGAGGGCGCGCTGGAAAATACACTTATGTCACATTCGGTAGCGACGAGGGGGCGCTGGATAATACACATGTGTTACATTCGGTAGCGATGAGGGCGCGCTGGAAAATACCCTTGTGTTATATTCGGTAGCGATGAGGGCGCGCTGGAAAATACCCTTGTGTCACATTCCGTAGCGACGAGGGCGCGCTGGAAAATACACATGTGTTACATTCGGTAGTGATGAGGGCGCGCTGGAAAATACCCTTGTGTTATATTCGGTAGCGATGAGGGTGCGCTGGAAAATACCCTTGTGTTACATTCGGTAGCGATGAGGGCGCGCTGGAAAATACCCTTGTGTCACATTCGGTAGCGACGAGGGCGCGCTGGAAAATACACTTGTGTCACATTCGGTAGCGACGAGGGCGCGCTGGAAAATACACATGTGTTACATTCGGTAGCGATGAGGGCGCGCTGGAAAATACCCTTGTGTTACATTCGGTAGCGATGAGGGCGCGCTGGAAAATACCCTTGTGTTACATTCGGTAGCGATGAGGGCGCGCTGGAAAATACACTTGTGTCACATTCGGTAGCAACGAGGGCGCGCAGGAAAATACACATGTGTTACATTCGGTAGTGATGAGGGCGCGCTGGAAAATACCCTTGTGTTATATTCGGTAGCGATGAGGGCGCGCTGGAAAATACCCTTGTGTTACATTCGGTAGCGATGAGGGCGCGCTGGAAAATACCCTTGTGTCACATTCGGTAGCGACGAGGGCGCGCTGGAAAATACACTTGTGTCACAATCGGTAGCGACGAGGCCGCGCTGGAAAATACCCTTGTATATTCGGTAGTGATGAGGGCGCGCTGGAAAATACCCTTGTGTCACATTCGGTAGCGACGAGGGTGCGCTGGAAAATACACTTGTGTCACATTCGGTAGCGACGAGGGGGCGCTGGATAATACACATGTGTTACATTCGGTAGCGATGAGGGCGCGCTGGAAAATACCCTTGTGAAACATTCGCTAGCGACGAGGGCACGCTGGAAAATACACTTGTGTCATATTCGGTAGCGACGAGGGCGCGCTGGAAAATACACATGTGTTACATTCGGTAGCGATGAGGGCGCGCTGGAAAATACCCTTGTGTTATATTCGGTAGCGATGAGGGCGCGCTGGAAAATACCCTTGTGTTACATTCGGTAGCGATGAGGGTGCGCTGGAAAATACCCTTGTGACACATTCGGTAGCGACGAGGGCGCGCTGGAAAATACACTTGTGACACATTCGGTAGCGACGAGGGCGCGCTGGAAAATACACTTGTGTCACATTCGGTAGCGACGAGGGCGCGCTGGAAAATACACATGTGTTACATTCGGTAGCGACGAGGGCGCGCTGGAAAATACACATGTGTTACATTCGGTAGTGATGAGGGCGCGCTGGAAAATACACATGTGTTACATTCGGTAGCGATGAGGGCGCGCTGGAAAATACCCTTGTGTTATATTCGGTAGCGATGAGGGCGCGCTGGAAAATACCCTTGTGACACATTCCGTAGCGACGAGGGCGCGCTGGAAAATACACATGTGTTACATTCGGTAGTGATGAGGGCGCGCTGGAAAATACACTTGTGTTACATTCGGTAGCGATGAGGGCGCGCTGGAAAATACCCTTGTGTTACATTCGGTAGCGATGAGGGTGCGCTGGAAAATACCCTTGTGACACATTCGGTAGCGACGAGGGGGCGCTGGAAAATACACTTGTGTCACATTCGGTAGCGACGAGGGCGCGCTGGAAAATACACATGTGTTACATTCGGTAGCGATGAGGGCGCGCTGGAAAATACCCTTGTGTTACATTCGGTAGCGATGAGGGCGCGCTGGAAAATACCCTTGTGTTACATTCGGTAGCGATGAGGGTGCGCTGGAAAATACCCTTGTGACACATTCGGTAGCGACGAGGGCGCGCTGGAAAATACTCTTGTGACACATTCGGTAGCGACGAGGGCGCGCTGGAAAATACACTTGTGTCACATTCGGTAGCGACGAGGGCGCGCTGGAAAATACACATGTGTTACATTCGGTAGTGATGAGGGCGCGCTGGAAAATACCCTTGTGTTATATTCGGTAGCGATGAGGGCACGCTGGAAAATACCCTTGTATTACATTCGGTAGCGATGAGGGCGCGCTGGAAAATACCCTTGTGTCACATTAGATAGCGACGAGGGCGCGCTGGAAAATACACTTGTGTCACATTCGGTAGCGACGAGGGCGCGCTGGAAAATACACATGTGTTACGTTCGGTAGCGATGAGGGCGCGCTGGAAAATACCCTTGTGTCACATTCGGTAGCGACGAGTGCGCGCTGGAAAATACACATGTCTTACATTCGCTAGCGATGAGGGCGCGCTGGAAAATACCCTTGTGTCACATTCGGTAGCGACGAGGGCGCGCTGGAAAATACACATGTGTTACATTCGGTAGCGATGAGGGCGCGCTGGAAAATACACATGTGTTACATTCGGTAGTGATGAGGGCGCGCTGGAAAATACCCTTGTGTTATATTTGGTAGCGATGAGGGTACGCTGGAAAATACCCTTGTGTTACATTCGGTAGCGATGAGGGCGCGCTGGAAAATACCCTTGTGTCACATTAGATAGCGACGAGGGCGCGCTGGAAAATACACTTGTGTCACATTCGGTAGCAACGAGGGCGCGCTGGAAAATACACATGTGTTACGTTGGGTAGCGATGAGGGCGCGCTGGAAAATACCCTTGTGTCACATTCGGTAGCGACGAGTGCGCGCTGGAAAATACCCTTGTGTTACATTCGGTAGCGATGAGGGCGCGCTGGAAAATACCCTTGTGTCACATTCGGTAGCGACGAGGGCGCGCTGGAAAATACACATGTGTTACATTCGGTAGCGATGAGGGCGCGCTGGAAAATACCCTTGTGTTACATTCGGTAGCGACGAGGGCGCGCTGGAAAATGCCCTTGTGTTATATTCGGTAGCGATGAGGGTGCGCTGGAAAATACCCTTGTGTTACATTCGGTAGCGATGAGGGCGCGCTGGAAAATACCCTTGTGTTACATTCGGTAGCGACGAGGGCGCGCTGGAAAATACCCTTGTGTTATATTCGGTAGCGATGAGGGTGCGCTGGAAAATACCCTTTTGTTACATTCGGTAGCGATGAGGGCGCGCTGGAAAATACCCTTGTGTTACATTCGGTAGCGATGAGGACGCGCTGGAAAATACCCTTGTGTTACATTCGGTAGCGACGAGGGTGCGCTGGAAAATACACTTGTGTCACATTCTGTAGCGACGAGGGCGCGCTGGAAAATACCCTTGTGTTACATTCGGTAGCGATGAGGGCGCACTGCAAAATCCATTCAAAGTGTGTGTCAATTTCCCAATAAGGGGACTTTTTTTTTCTTTTTAAACCGGTTTCATCCCAAACAAGACAGTAAAGCTACTGAGACACAAGGAGTTACTGGATGTGGCAGAATTAAGAACAGAAACATTAATAACGGTCTGGAAGAGGAAAGAGTAATCAGGAGGATATTAGATAGCGATTGACATTGCATTTAAATTTTTGCAGATTAAAGTTGGCTGGAAAGCATGGAGTCGGCAGGGAGTAGCACGAGCAAAAAGTGCGAGAAAAGAAACAGCATAGAATTTACGGCTACAGGTAAACCTGCTCAACTGTAAATTGATGAGATCTTGACGCCAGTCTAGCGCTACGCTTATTCATAAAGTCAAGGTACCATAGCGATAGAGTTCATCCGAACAATTACCACTGAAGAGAACATAATACATAGTAAAGAAAATCTACTTAGAACAGCTAAAAAATAACCTGAAAAGTGAACAAAAACACCAGAGACTACAACGAGAACAGAAAAATATAGCGAAAAAGAATTTGACGAACACTTCAGGACACGTATCAAGGGACTGATTATCAGATAAGTTAACACGGGCAAAGTCTGGTCGCGGAAGCCTAAATAGAGAAAAAAGTGTTTCTCTTAATGGTAATGGTAAAATTAACCATTCCCACACAGGTAACATTTATTGAGCGAACAATTATTGTTACCGGCGTTTGAAATTTATCTCTATCTATAAAAGGCAGGATGTGTGTGTGTGTGTGTAACGAATGCACGGCAGTAATTTTCGACGGATTTGCACCAAAATTTACATGCACATGCTCCAAGTTAGCAAGAAAGCCAAGACCGACTTTTCATTTCCCAACTCCCATCGATAGTGGAAATAATCGATTTTTTCATACTTCTACGGCAGTTTTCATATAGTTTGCGGCCATTTTCTACTGGCCAGAGTGAGAGTCTGTAGCTGGCTGCTACGAATATGCAGGAAGATTCTATTGGCCAGCGTGAGAGCCAACAGCTGACTGACACGAATGTTAACTAGCATGCTAGCATGCAAAAAAAATCGATAGCGCATTCGTCACAAGTGGGAAAAATTTAAATTTGCATGGCACTTTACTCCAATTGGCTCATTCGCTTGCTTAAACTCAACGTTAATTCTGCTTCCGCAGAACTGGGTTGGGTGTGAAAAAGTGTTTGTTGTTAACATTCTTTTTTCATTTGTTTTTTCCAGTTACGAGTCCCTTTTTAAAGCTGAGCGTTTTGTGTTCTTTTTGTTTAGTTCTTTTTTCGTAACAGATTTAATGTTTAGTATAGAGCTTAGAAAAAATTCGCAGTGTGAGATAGGCAAGAAGTAAGGCATGTAGCAACATCAGGGCACTCCTTTAAAGGCAAGGAAAAGCAAAAATATTTTAAGTCAAGTGATAGCGATTGCTGTATGAGTCGTACGATTTTTGAATCAAGCACGGGCAACACCGGGCCATGCTGCTAGTAATATACTAAAAGTTTTTGCAACATGCTGACCCGTGTTGAAATCCTCACAGTATTTAGTATTGTTGAAGTTATCGCCAATATATTTTGACGTGATTTACAAACATTTTCGAAAACCGATCTATGGAATTTGAATAAGTTGATTCGTTTGGAAAAATACTTTGACAAAAACCCTACTACGTGATTTAATATTTTTTAAAATTTTATTTTATAGGACTTCCTGGTAAACAATATTTTAAGAAAATGTCTTTCTCCTTGTTAACAGCGAAGAATAAATTCTTAGGAATTCTTACTCTTGAGCATGCAACATACAACTGACCATGCGTAAATATTTCTTTCTGGCAACAAATTCAGACCTTTTGAGGCGTTTGGCCTCGTGATTTGTTTATAGTTCTAGAAAACACAGGGCTACTTGGCAACTGGATTCTTGTATATATAAACTTAAAGAAAATATGTAAAAACAATATTGCATTTTTATTAAATCTGTACATGTTATTTTAATCATTAAATTGTTTGTAGTGGGGTATTTTATATGTTAAATAATAAACCTTTTAATTTAAAAAAAATAAATTAAAATTACTGTTTATTGTACTAAGCTAAGTACTTAAGTAAAACAATCTGTACTTTGCACCCACTTATCTGTTTGCAATTCTGCTCCAAAATTGGTTTCAATCGGTCAATTTATGGCTAGTTTAGAGGGTGTGACGGCCGAACGGAAGTCCCAGAATTTTATATATAGACAAATTTTTATTAAAACAGTTTTTTTTTTTTTCAGAAAATAAGATTTCTGAAGTCCACTAAATGTTATAGATCTTTCTAATATTCGTGAGAGTTTCCTTTTAGATTTTAGTAGTGTGGAAAGTTAATAGCTTGATTCTATGATGATTTTCTTTTCTTTTAAATGCGGCATACATTTACTATTGTAATAGTTGGTTGATTTTGTTTCACGGCATATCAACATCTTTGTGGGTCATTTAATGCCGAAATATAAATATTTTGTACGTAATTTTATGCTTTCAACTACACATATTTTCGACATAATTTTATTCTTTCAGGGTAAATGTATTTTTTTCTAGATATATTGGTAATTTTACTATAGAAATGTATTTTTATATTTTTTAGTGTTGTATTAATTGTTGTTTGGCTTTGGTGTCTTATCAGATGATGATGTTGAATGTAGATTGTACAAAAAATTTACATTCAACGTCATCACTTGATAAGACACCAAAGGTGTTGAAACAAAATGGCTATTTTTGTAGTGATTTTATAACATATTTATTTTATAATTTTTAAATAAATAATTATATTCGCTCTACTTTGTATTGAGCACTCTTTTAAGAATAGTAATTGATGGTGATTGGATATTAAATATATATATATATATATATTTAGCTAGAGAGTTGAGAAATTTGTCGAAGGTGAAGATGACTGTCGTACCAATTGTTATCGGAGTGCTGGGAATAGTTCTGAAGAACCTAAGAAAACGTCTAGAGGAATGAGAGATCAGGGAGCGAATTGAGAACATCAATTAGCATATGGTGGAGTAATGGATAACGGCTCGGATTGAGGAATCGGCGAGCCGAGTTTGAATTCCAGTCGAATTTATAATGTATAAATCCTTTCTCCCCCACCCCAGCTATGCGTAAATAGCAGTACAGACCGGGTTCTATAGCCTTGAATGCCAACTGATCTACCACAGAAAAAAATGGCAACCTACCGCGGGAAAAAATATGCCTCGTCAGTCATGTATCGAAAGATACATGATCGCCTAAGCGTTTATCATGCATGGCACATAGCCGACTGGAAATCTGTTCGAATACTGAAGAGTGTTCTGGAGTATTCTCTCACATGAACTCCAGTGAAAACCACAAGGTATTATTCAGTTCAAAACCCAGCAGGAAACAACAACAGAAACGCTAATAAAAATGGTAATATTAAATATTATTAAGTGAATGCAACAATTTAGCCCAGAAGAAATGCAATAACAGGGAGAGGCGTGAGTGATCTACTGGTAACTGTGCAAGCGACACCGCTTGGAGCATACAGACCTATGGTAAACGTACAATGTAGAATCTGTCAAAGAGATTGAAACACATAAAAATGCAGTTATAAGACTTTGAGATATAAACATAACATCCAATCAGGACAAGAAAATCGGCTATATTAGTCGAGAACAAGAAACGGCGTATTAAATAGTCGATTTCTTTGCAAGACTAAGACAGGGCTGCGCTGAGGAAAGCTCAAACAAGAAACGTGTTCGTTCTTGAGAGCTTCCTTAAACAATTCCGTAAGTACCAAATTTATAGAAGCCAGGATAGATACAAAAAAAAATGTATATGTTCTCTCCGCTTGCGGCAGATTGCACAACTCACGTGATTGCGCTTTTTTACAGGGTGATGCATCCCTACGAGTGGCCCAGTCTGCTGGGGAATTGCCTTTATCGAATCACCTACTCTAGACTGGTTGCCAAACAAAGCTATAGGAGCCTGTTTGCCCTGTCATTTAACACACGCATAGTGGTGGAGGAAGAAGAGATACACAATGCTTCAATCTGGAAGAGACATGCTCAACTGGTTATGGTCAGGTAAATGACAAGGAAATCTGTGGTACTCAACGAGATATTTAAGAAAATATATATTAAGTAAGCGAGTTATCTCCCTTGGTCAACTGCACTCTCTAGAGATCACTTATAGCGTATTTCCTTGGTCGATACACCTTTTCAAAACAACCAATCAATAGCCAGAATATGTTGGCGCCAATTTTCAAATAACGCTATTCACTTCTGTTTCTGGCCCTCTTTTCTGCCAAGCGCTGCAAGGGACAGGACGTTAAAATCGTCTCTGCTTCAATAACAGTAGTTATGAGATGGGAGCCATACCACTATGAGTACGTAGAACATTCTATTATAACACCAAGGACTTCAGTTAAGTGGACTTACGTTGTTTCATTATATAATATATAGCCGCAAACAACAATTTTCTTGCAACAAGAACTATTATTTCAACGTCCTGGGTATGACAATAAACTACATCCGCGTCCTGTGTATGGCGATAAACTACATCCGCGTCCCGGGTATGACGATAAACTACATCCAACAGTAAGGCCTCAGATAAAGGTTTTTGAAACAATAATGTTGCCAGCTATCCGTTTTTGAAACCATAACGTTGCCAGCTATACGTTTTTGAAACCATAATGCTGCCAGCTATACGCTTTTTGTAAAAAATAATGTTGTCAGCTATATGTTTTAAAACCATAATGTTACCAGCTATACGTTTTTGAAACAATGTTGCCAGCTATACGTTTTTGAAACAATGTTGCCAGCTATACGTTTTTTATAAAAAAAAACAAAACAATGTTGCCAGCTGTACGTTTTTGAAACAATGGTGTTGCCAACTGTGCGTTTTTGACTTTTAAAGTCACTCAAAATCATTTCCGGCATAAAATGACCACTAAGGTTGAGATGCCGTTAAACAAAACAATCAATCAATCAATCATATTATTTCAAACAGTATTTGTATAAATGAATAAAATATTCCTTTAAACTTTCTATTTGTGTTCCGTGTTCTTCGTGTGTTCAGTATTATTTGCGGCTTAAATCGCCATAATTTATTCACCAAGACAAAACATATGCAAGTTAACACCTCCAGTGACTTAAAATCAGAAATATTTTCTTATTATTATTACTGCATATAATGTTGTTGATGTTGTCTGTTAGTAGACTGTTAGAGTGATTGATCGACAGTAAATTCATATTCCTCCATCTTGTATCTGAGGCAAGCATTCGTTATTTCAAATATGCTTGCTTGCCTGCTGTTGACAGCTATGCCCCATTCATCGGCCCTATTCATCGGCCCTATTCATCGTACCACAACGTTCATCTGCTTCTTACTTATTTTTTTTTTCTTTTCCTTCACTTTCCTGGCTTTCATTTTCTCCATTTATTTTTCCCTCTTATTCCTTGTCATTTTTCCAATACCAACAAATGATGAGGGTAACCAGAGAAAGCAGTTGTCTCTTGCCTCTGATGCCACCAAAGTCCTTATTCGCTTTATATCATGTAGTTGTCACTGTACACGGAAACGTTTCTGTTAAAATATTTTCTTTTTTTATTTCTTTTTTATTTCTTTCTTCCTTTTCCTCTTCTTTCTTTATTTCTTTCATTCTTTCTCCTTTCTTCATCATATCAGCTTTATTTCTTACTTTTTCCTTTACATTATATCAGCTTTCTTTCTTTCTTTCTTTCTTTCTTCTTCATTATATCAGTTTTTCGCTTTCTTTCTTTCCTTCTTTCTTTCATTCTTATATCAGCTTTCTTTCTTTTTTCCTCTTCACTATATGAGCTTTCATTCTCTTTCTTTTTTCTTTCTTTCTTATACGAGCTTTCTTTTTTTTCTTATTCACTATATGAGCTTTCTTTCTTTTTCTTTCTTTCTTTCTTTCTTTCTTTCTTTCTTTCTTTCTTTCTTTCTTTCTTCCTTTCTCATACCAGCTTTCTTTCTTTTTTCTTCTTCACTATATGAGCTTTCGTTCTCTTTCTTTCTTTCTTTCTCAACTCTGCATTATATCAGTTTTCTTTCTTTTTTCCTCTTCACTATATGAGCTTTCATTCTCTTTCTTTTTTCTTTCTTTCTTATACGAGCTTTCTTTTTTTCTTATTCACTATATGAGCTTTCTTTCTTTTTCTTTCTTTCTTTCTTTCTTCCTTTCTCATACCAGCTTTCTTTCTTTTTTCTTTTTCACTATATGAGCTTTCGTTCTCTTTCTTTCTTTCTTTCTTTCTTTCTCAACTCTGCATTATATCAGTTTTCTTTCTTTCTTTTTTCTTTCTTACGACTTCATTGTATCATCTTTATTTCTTTATTCTATCGACTCTCTTTATTTTATCAGATGTCTTTCTTTCTTTCTCTTTATTATATCAAGTCTTTCTTTCTCACCTCCCTATTATATAACCTCTTTCTTTCTCATTTTTATTATATAAGCTTTTCTCTCTCTTTCTCATCTATTTATTATTTAAGCTCTTTCTTTCCCACCACTTTATTATACAAGGGCTTTCTCTCTTTTCTCTTTATTACGTAAGCCGTTTCTTTCATTCCCACCTATTTGTTATCAAGTCTCTTTCTTTCTCACTTCTTTATTATATAAGCTCTTTCTTTCTTTCTTTCTTTCTTTCTTTCTTTCTTTCTTTCTTTCTTTCTTTCTTTCTCATCTCACTACCACTCGCCTCTCTTTCACACTCCCTTTTTTTTATGTCTTTCCCGATTCCGTTTTCTCTGGTTTTTCGTCTTTCTTCTCATCTTTTAATTTTCCTCACCCCTCCTCCCACCACCACTCTCTCACAGTCATTCTCCTTTTATTGCCTCTTTCTGTTTTCCCGCTCTGTCTCTCAAACGACACACACACGCACGTATACCTTTCTGTTGCATCTCTTTTATGATCTAACCGCAGCTTCTGTTGCAGATTTGACACGGTGTAGGCTGTGAGGCCGACCTACAGTTATCTAATCAATGATCACACAGATGATCACCATGTAGAAACAAGAGCAACAACAAATTGATTACCGACAGAGCGTCATTTTCTTTTTTTAAATAGATTCTGTCAACACACATCTTCTCTCAGTATACCTCCACCTACTCACACATTCAATTTCATATTCTTGTTAAGTCACCTCTCCGAAGCCAGAAACCCCATCCGTCAGAGAGGAATCAGTTTCGTGAAATGGAAGTTTGTCGCCAATGTGGAAACGAGCATTGTGCACACGAAAACTGGTTACCGGTTTATAACGAATTGATGCAGAGTTACGTCCCTTGTCACTGTTATAAGTGAAAGCGCGTTTTGAATCATATCCGATGCAAATAGATTTGCAGGTATATAGCTCATCTGATAAAGTGAGTGATATTTTTTAAGTCGCTTACACGATTTTTTAATAAGCAGCTCCACTACTGACAGCAGTGTAGCCTGAGCAACTAAAAAAAGAAAAGAAAAAAAAACTAAAATTAAACAAAAAGAAAGAGTTACTAAATACGCTGTTTTATACACTATTTAAGAGTGCTACCGTTTCTCCCAGTTTAGTTACATTGAAAAGTTTTTTTCTAGTTATGAGGTCCAAGCTTATAAAATAAGCAAGCAACCATTAAATAATTTGGTGACTAATTCTTGCGTAGAAATTAAGCAACCAAAATACTGCAGAAAATTCAAATTTCCTTATTTTTAAAAATCGGGTACATGGATTTAAATTTTTGAAGAAAGCTTTGAAAAAAGCGTCTGGTTTTCCACTCCTAATTCGCCGAGAGGTTCGTCGATTAAAACAAACGATAAACAAGAAGAAATGTCAGTAACGAAGTATTGTGCTTATATTGATATTTAATAAATCACTTAATTCCAAAATTGCATTGATTATTGTTGGGATAATGTCTTTGTTAGTTTTTAGATTTTAGATATCTCTACATATGTGAAAATCTAAATATAGTATAAAGATTATAAAAACAGTGGAGAGTAGTTGAAATTCACTTGTAGTGGGCAATCTTTTTAAACTACGCGGAATTTAACTGTTGCTTTCGAATTTTATGACGAATCTATCTCATCTCTTTAAAGGAAAGAAAAGGCTGAAATCACTGCAATAAATTAAAAGAGGTTAAAGAAAAAAAATGGGGAGAAACTAAATGAGAAAGAAAGAAAAAAGATAGCAAGAAAGAAAAGAAGAAAAAAACAAAGAGTGAAAAATAGTGAGAAGGAAAAGAAGGAAGAGAGAGAGAGAGAAGGAAAAAGAGAGAAAATGAAAAGAAAAAGTAGTAGTAGTAGTAGAAGAAGAAGAGGAAGAAGAAGAAGGCAAATGATAAAGAGAAATTAAATGAAAAAACAGAAAATGAAGAAAGAAAAGAAGAAAGAAAAGGGAAGACAAAAGAAAGAAAAAGAAAAGAAAACGAAATACAAGAGAAAAAAGGAAGAAAGAAAAAGAAAGAAAAAAGAAAGAAAAAGGAAGAAAGAAAAAGAAAGAAAAAAAAGAAAGAAAAAGGAAGAAAGAAAAAGGAAGAAAGAAAAAGAAAGAAAGAAAAAAAGCCATATAAAATGACATAAAAAAGAAAAAAAGAAAAATGAATGAGAAAAGAAATGAGAGAAAGCAAGAAAAAAAAAAAGACCATATTTACTGACATTTAACATATACACACATAAAAACAGTTTTACAAACAAGAAGAGAATACTGGGTAAACCAACCTACACATATGCATTCGCATAATTTAAAAAAAAAATGAAATTTCTGATTAACATTTCGTTGCATTACAAATAAAGCGAGGTTTTCCGAAAAGAATCTCTGATTTTGATTCGGCATTTCAAACTACGAAAACCTCATTGCGAATACAAATAAACCAATTAGTAAATATAGATTGCGTCTTGTTTCATTAATCCAAAATGAATAATTATTTTCTTCTTCCTTTTGACTATTGCTTTTGATTTTTTACTCTTTGTTGATATATCCTGATTATGAAGCTGAGTTCTCTTGAAACGTTGATAATTCATCAAGTGTTTGGAATTATCTGAAATCTCTAATGATGTAGTTGTGTGGGAGGTTGTGACGATGCCGTCTAATTTGACGTTGGTGTAGGGTCGGAAAGATTTAGATTTCCATCGTATTGTTTAGTTAATATGATGCCCTTAAGTGGAAAAACCAAGAAGAGAAAAAGGGATAAGCAGGAAAAAATGTGGGGAATCATGGTTCGTATTTAATAATTAGATGTTTATATTGAGTGCTTAGCTGATATTTTTTTTCTTTTAATGGAGGATTGCTTACTTACCCAGAAAAGCAAGATTCGAAATTCTTACGTTTATTCGGTCTTGACTATGAACTAGACTGAGATAATCAGAGAAAAAAAGGGTGGCAAAAGAATGGTAATAAAGAAAGAAAAAAGAAAGAAAATTTAAGATTAAGGAAGATTAAACTAATTACTGAAACGAAAGAAAAAATGAGAAAGAAAGAATGAAAGCAAGAAAAAAGATAAAAGAAAGGAAAAACGTGAGAAGAAAGGGAAAAGTAATAGGAAAGAAAAGACGTGGGAAGAATGGAAAAAGTGAGAGGAAAGAGAGAAAACGGGGGGGGGGAAATAAAAAAGAAAGAAAGGAAAAGAAAGAAGAAAAAGAAAGAAGGAAGGAAATAGGAAGAAAAAAAAAAAAGAAGAGAATTGACCTAAATGGAGAATAGAAAAGAAAAATATAAAAACGGAATAAAACGAAGAAGAGACAATGACGAAAATCACGGAAAAAGATAAAAAAAAAAAAAAAAAAATGGAAAAGACGAGAAAGTTAAAAAAAAAAAAAAGAAAAGAAAAAAAGCGAAAAATCATCTAAATATAAAAGAATACAAGGAGAAACTAATGAAAAAAAAAAAAAGATGGCTGAGCAGACGAAAAAGCACGCAATAAAAAGCAATATCGCGATAAGAAAAACGATATAAAAATAGCCTTAAGCTCTCCAAGTTTCTCAAATAAAAATGAATAATTCACAATGCTTTAACTGCTTCTTTTCTTTCATCTCATCTATAATATTTTTTATTGTTCAGGTCTATCCTTATACATTTTACAATCGTTCAGTAAACTGCATGGATCGGAAATAAATAAACAGATATTTGTATTCACATCTCGTATTTTTTTTGGGGGCTCTGTCTAACATGAACGAGAATTTTACTGATTTGCCCAAGGAGAACCATCACCAGGTGAAATTCAAATATTATCGTCTAGATATATTGTTTGTTTACACTTAGTAGTCGAAGACGTAGTCGTCTAAAGTTGTTCGGATTTCATAGATTAATCATTTTCATTATAACGTTTGAACTAGTTTTTCTTTCTTCTGCTTATTATTTCATTTTATTTTATCGCAAAAATCTACGACCGTTTTGAGAGAAGGGGAAGAAAGAAAGGAAAGAAACAGAGCAAACTAAATCAAAGATTAAAACGGAAAGAATAAAAAAAAGTGGAAAAATAAGAGGAGGGGATGGAATTAAAAATCATTAAGTGAAAAAAATTTAGAAAGAAAGAAAGAAAGAAAGAAAGGAAGTGATGCAATGAATATGCATACACCTGGGTTCCCCCTCACAGTAATATGATTGGCTGGTATCAGCCATAAATACAGACTGATGTGGAGGTACATGACGACGCTTATTGCCTACGCCTATTGCCTACCACTACGATGAGGACCAGTCCATTACGGTTACCTGCTACATTGTCCTACCCGGTTACAGTAGTCAATAACCACTTTGCTACTTCGAACAAATATATCCCTTTCCGGAACATATAAGAAAGAAAGAAAGAAAGGAAGTGTTATGGGACCTTAACCATAATAACATAATGGACTATTCCATACGTAATAAATACTGCGCCTCAAGAGGAAGCAGGAGTTCAGCCTGAAGTCGGGCGACCGGCTGACCGGCTGATCGGTTGAACTCTCTACCTTCGGGCGGGGAGGAACCCGAACGAGGCTACGCCGAAGGGCGGAGTCTCTTTCGGGGAGGTAAACCGACCCTGAACCCGTTTATACGGGTCCAAAGGGCATATTTTTGGCCGATCCCACGTTAAACCGGCCTTGTGCCACATGATGCCCACATGGGGGGGGGTGACTAAATACTGTTCCGTCTGAAGTCGGGCGACCGGCTGACCGGCTGATCGGTTGAACTCTCTGCCTTCGGGTGGAGGGGAACCCGAACGAGGCTACGGAGTCTCTTTCGGGGACGTAAACCGACCTTGAACCCGTTTATACGGGTTCAAAGGGCATATTTCGGAGATCCCACGGGCTCGGAGATCCCACGTTAAACCGGCCTTGAGCCACATGATGCCCTCGTGATGGGTGACTAAATACTGTCCAGTCTGAAGCCTAGAGTGAGGTCCGTCAGAGCGAGCGAGTCAGTCGAGTCAGAGGCAGTCCGAAACAGAGTCGCGTTCAGACAATTACTACTAAACCTGATTGTTCGTACTAACACTTTCTTCTTCTCTATATATTCCTGTTTATAATATATCTGTGTTATTCCATATCCGCCTACGAGTTCTTTATTCGTTCTACCTTGGACTATCACCGTGGTACAAGGAACCGGACAATAACAGAAAGAAAGAAAGAAAAGGAAAGAAATTCAGTAAATACACAAACATAGAAAGGGGCGTAAGACAAGGGTGTGTTGTCTTACCGGACTTATTCAAGTTTTACTGTAAGGCTATTTTGAGAGAGTTAGAAGTCCTACCAGGATTCATTATTTGCAGCTACAATCTTAACAACATCAGATCTCCCGGTGGCACAGTGCTGATAGCAGACACACACACACACACATACACACAAAAAGAAACTACACGAACTCCTACAGAAGGCAAGAAAGGATTAACATCAGTTGTAAGAAAACAATATATGGATGTCAGCGAAAGGAACAGTCCAAGATACGAACTACAAATTGGTGACCCCCAAATCAAGCAAGTACAAAAGTTTTAATATCTAGGACGTGTTTTAACAAAGGATGGAAAATTCACCACCGAAATCCGAAAGGCTTATTGAAAGAGAGAAATATAACTTCCAAAAGCTAAGCAAAGTATTAAGAAATAGGAAAATTTCGTTAGAAACAAGAAAATAGTACTGAACTGTTATTTAATATCAGCCCTCTTGTATTGCAGTGAATGCTGGACAATCCTCTCAAAGATGAAGAAGAGACTTGAGCAAACAGAAATGTGGTTCTACAGAAGGAGGGTGAGAATCCTGTAGATTGAACACGTTTTAGAGAAACTGGAAGCAAAAAGATCAAGGTCATTTATACTTAGAAGGAGACAATAAAAAGTTCTCGGTTACATAATGAGGAAAGAGGGCTTGGAGAATTTGACACCCAAATGACATATTGAAGACCAGAGAGACAGCGGGAAGCAGCGAATAACCTATCTAAATAACTTGTGTAAGTTTGTTGGCTGAACAGTGATTGGGAGAGATAGCAAAAACACTAATATTACGAAAAGACATAAATGATAAGAAGTTGTGGAGAGCCATGACTCCCTTATGTCCTTAATGGTTACGGTACATAGAAGAAAAATAACAATACTATAATCTAACTTCTATTCTAGTCACCATTTTCGCTAAACAAAAATGGCGCCATTTTCAAAATCTATAAAGATTCTTTGTAGGTCTCATCTTTGAACAAATGAAGGCCTTTTTATTTAATAATGAATGTTAGCATTGGCGAAAAGATCGATTCACCAGTTTGTTTAATTGTACCCAAGAGAACAATAATAAGATAAAGACATACTGTTTCACGTTACTCTCTTGGATCACTCGATCCTACCGCTTCTCCCACCAAAAAATACATATGCGTACTGAAGAATCAATAAGAAAAAACAACTGATTCTTGCTACCGCTTTCCATTTTACAACCAAGTCTACGAAATGAATAAAAGTTCAATGTTTACGCTATACAATTGGGATCTACACTTCATCTGTTCCGTTTCAGAACTTAATCTAGACTTATGAAAACAATGCGTATTTATTCGAGACCAGTTTAAAGAGTAAAGCTTTATCGATTTCTCCTCATTCTCCAGGGCTTTGGGACGCAATTCTAAACCATTTCTTGGTTTATTTCGATAATTATATAAACATGTTATTTGCGCGTTATATATATATATATATATATATATATATATATATATATATATATATATATATATTTGGTTGGATAGATGTGAGTTTGTGACCGTTGGTTTCACGCTTTTGCGATCGTCAGGGAGTTTGTCTGACGATCGCAAAAGCGTGAAACCCACGGTCACAAACTCACATCTATCCAACCAAATATGTTAGCTCTATCTCTGATATTGAGCGCTTTCTAATAAGTACCACGCATATAATATATAAATAATTATATATATATATATATATATATATATATATATATTTATATACACACACTTTTCATATATATATATATATATATATATATATATATATATATATATATATATATATATATATATATATAATGCACATTATATATATATAACTTCTATGAAAAGATGGCTATAATTGTAACTCGTGATCTTCAGACGACTTGAAGATCGCGTGTGCGTGAAACTCGGGTTACGACTAGAGCCACCCTTTCATAGGATTTAACGTTGTTAAGCCGTTTTTGTTCGGTTTAGGCAATATAGGCTTCGAGCACATTATTTTACTGAGTAGTTAAGTTTGCCTTATTTCTTTTTTCTTTTCTTTTTTCAGTAGTGTCGTTTTCATTCCAGACTGTATCTGAATAAGTGTTTTAGGTTTTTGGCAAGTTGTCCGTTAATTCTATCAACGGTTTTTGTAATATATATATATATATATATATATATATATATATATTATTAAGTAAGGAAATCTTTTTAAATCTGGCATATTTCGCTATATATTTAGCTTCGTCAGACATATGGAGAGGAGTAATATATATAAAGGCTAATGCCATTCCAACGGTCATGCACACAAAGTTTCCGGCAGCTATGATGGTTCTATGATTCTTGTGCAACAAAGGATATGTCATGCCTCCTCACATATTTCCTAAGGGCTTAAGAATCAATGCTGCTGACTATAACGAAATATGGAGAGGGTTTCGAGGCCTTGGATAGAGAGTGGATACAAAGGAAGACCGCGCACCTGTGCGTCAGTTTTTAACAAAGAATAAAATTACCCAAGTCCGAAAACAACTATATTCTCCAGATCACAACCTTTGTGATTTTTACCTCTTTCCAAAAAATAAAATCTCACTTGAAAGGAACAAGATTTCAAGACGTTGAGGGAATCTAGGAGAATGCGTCGAGGTAGCCGTTCGCTACCCCCAAAAAAGGAGTTCCAGGAATGATTCCACCAATGGAAATGCCGCTGGATAAAGTGTGTGGCTTCATAAGGGGACTACTTCAAAGGAGATTAAATGCCGAATTGATATGTGCTGTAGTTTCCTTTTTATAACACCAGTCCTGGCACTTTTTGAACGGTCCTCATATATAAATTTCGGTCTAGTCCTTCTCTCGCATTCGATTCGCACTGAACCCCTAAAGAAATGCATAAACCACCTCTTCTCCCTAATACAATGCAGATTTAGATAGCGGGGTAGATTGGGCGGCAGTCAATCGAAGAAAGGTAAGAACGCTTTCTTAAGAAGATATAAGAATTCACAAGTATTAAAGAGACAGAAGCTGTGGGGTTGTAATTACAACCCCACAGCTTCCGTCTCTTTAATTCTTGAAGGATTAAAAACAAGACCAGTCAAATTTGGGGGAGAACATTATTGTAGGGTAAATGGCTATCTTTCACAATGGAGTAGACGAGACTCCATAGTAGTTATTATAAAGCGTCATTGTAATTGAGGTCTTCTCAACTGAAATCAACGGCCAGGTTGTAGGAGTCTCCCGATTGAATCAACATTCAGGGCGGAGGGTTCTCCCGAGTGAATCAATGTCTAGGGCGGAGGGTTCTGCCAATTGAATCAACGGCCAGGGCGGAGAGTTCTCCCAACTGAATTAACGGCCTGGGCGAAGGTTTCTTCAGATTTAATCGACGGTCAGGGCTGGTAGGATTTTTTTCTCCTGATTGAATCAACAGGTTCAGCGGGTTCTTTCTATTGGATCGACCGTCAGATCGGAGTGTTCTATTGATTGACTCCACGGCCTGGGCGCGAGGTTCTTCTGGTTGAACCAACGACCAGAGAGGTCAGTTTTCTCGACTTAAATCAACGCTCAGCGTGGAGTGTGTTCCGATTGAATCAACGGCTATGTTTCCACGACGAATGCAAATTTTCAAATTAGAGGACACTGGTTGTAACTTGACCTGATGCGCAATTGGCTAAATCTACTTGCCCACGACACGCATGAATGGATACCTCTCCGGATTTCAAATCTACATGTAAAGGAATGTGGACAGGTGCTCCGCATGGACCTAGCATCTACTCCCGGTCATGGAACTGATGAATGAGTAGGATATATATTTTCAATAAATAATATCAGTCGGAAATGCATACATCCAGTTTAATAAATCTTTGTAGTCCCATAAATATAGATGCCGTTATTTACACACGTACCAGTTAAATTTTGTAAGACGATTTCATGAATATATTAAAAACTGGCAGACTTGAAATCACTACATGAAAAATTTAAATGAACTTTACATTCATAAATTGTCTTGTTATAATTAAGGAAAGTTTTACAAATAGATGCCGACTTATGGAAGGCCAAGTAAAATGCAAATTTCAAACACTTTTCTGCACTATATAAGACGATATTCCTAAACAACTATTTTTGTTATGAAAATCAAAACAATCTTCGAATAAAAGAGCAATAGCGAAGGACAGTTAATTAATAAAATAAACTTTTTAAAAATCAATATGCAAATTAGTTAAACCTGAAGAGTGATATTGCTTAGAAACACATAATATATAACACAGAGATTAAGCTTCTAGTGTGTAAATTATTATGAAGTAGACCTGGGGATTTTTAATCTGAGAATTCACTGGGAAATTGACTCGCAGTTTCGCATTTCTTCATACAGATCCCATAATATAGATTTTACTTAATTAGCTTCTCTAACTTTTCAAATGTTGAATATGTAAGTAATTCTAATTTCTATTTTCTCATCTGTACACTAGGTTAATTTTATCTTATAAAGTGTCCCCTGTTCTGTCACCCATGGAATAAAAATAATTGTTTGTACGGAAAATAAGGATCTACGTACCTCAAATCCTCTTTAAATTGAGTAGCAGAAGAATTATCGTTGAACTTTTAAAAGTTAAGCTTAAACATTAATTCAATACTTAAATGCAGCGAGTACTTAAATAAAACGTCAATGTCGCGTTTGTTTTTTTTACAAGCTCATTGACTTCCGTCAATTCAAAATATTTTTGTTGCCGAAGCAATTTTAGATTGATATTTGAAGAAACAGAACGAAATCTTGTGTTGCTTCAAAGTAACAAATTCAGATCGATTTAGAAGCAAAATATCTTTTTCCAGTGTGATGGCAGCATTACGGGCAGTGCTACGATTAAAAAGGTGGAAACTATTTGAAAATGATCCCGCTCAAAAGCGTCAGTTGGGACCAGCATAAACGCACGGACGTTGTGAGCCTAATTTGATTATTAGCGAAAATGAGGCGTTTTCCTGAACGTTGTTTGTCTTGACTGAGTTTAGTGCAATGTCGTGCCTAGGAAATTGCCAGTTGCCGAAACGCCGATCGCAGGGTGTGCTATGAGTTCTTCCCTTGTCTCAACACTGACTGAATTTATTGGTTTCCGTTACGTCTTACTTCAGAGTCCATTGATCGATTTCAATCGATTTGTGCTTTGAACTTGAAAAAAATAAGAAAAAACAAGTGTTTGAAAGTATTAATTACCTTCTTCTATGAGTCATGTCTCTTTTGAACGTTGGCGATCATGGCTCTCCATAGTTTCCTGTCTTTTGTAGCTCTTAATATCTTTTATCCTTTTACCATCTCCCCCAAACTATGGTCTTCGATCCATTCACTAAGAACTTGCCAGTTAGGTGTCCCATTGCTTTTTTCATTGTGAGTATCAAATTTTCCAAGCCCTCTTTCCTTATGTTCCCCAGAAATTTCAACTGTCTCTTTCTGATATTAAGTATAACTATATTTTTGTTGCCATTGTCATTGACAATGGCAACAAAAATATAGTTATACTTAATATCAGAAAGAGACAGTTGAAATTTCTGGGGAACATCGTTGTTGTTCACATGTTCGGTCCATAGTATTCTCAGCAGCTTTTTATCAGTTGTGGACAGGGACATGAATTGGCTGGTTAACTTTAATGCCTCAAAAACAAAATTACACTCTATTATTCACCACACAGAACCATCCCTGCCTCCCGTTAGAATGTCTAACGCTCAACTCCACGAGAGCACCTCTTTGCGACTGCTCGGTCTCACACTGTCCGCTGACCTGAGATGGAACAATTACATTGAGTCAATAGCTTCGTCCACCGCAAGGAAAGTTGACTCCCTTTTCTCGCCGGAGTCGATCCTTCAAATCTACAAATCAAACATTCGCCCTTGCATAGAGTATTGCTGCCATATATGCCCTGGAGCCCCTTCTGTTTGTCTCAAGGTCCTTGATAAAATCCAGAGACGGATATGCAACGTAATTGGCCCTGATCTGGCATCTCATCACAGAAGTGCCGACGCCTCCTTCTGTCTTTTTTACAAATACTTTCACGGTAACTGCTGCTTTCACTGGTTCCCAGACTTTATGAATTTAAGCGTTCAACTAGGCTGGCATCTCGCTCTCACCCTTTCACTGTCGAAACTGTTAAATGTAACCGTCTCTTCTACTCCAATAGCTTCATATCTAGCACTTCTCGCTTGTTGCCCTGATAGCTATAATCTCCAACTATTCAAATGTAATGTCAACCGACATCTCCAGTTGCCTTGATCTATCACCTATTCTTCTCTTCATCCTTTCCTCTATCACTCCTCTTTGCTCTCGCTCCAACTCTCTGTAACCCCTTGTGTGCTAGTGGCTTCCCGCCTTGCTTGGGGTGAAAGGCTAAAAAAACCTCACATTTCTGTTGCTTTAAGTTTCTTCTTATGGTGTTACAAGCAAGTGCTTGGATGGTCAAGCTTATTAGTCTATTACAAGTCAAATATATATCTATAACTCTTAACAACAGTTCGACGTGGTCGAATGGTTAGTAGGCTTGTCTCGCTAGAGAAATTACAAATGGTGCCCCATACTTTCGGCCTTGTGCCACATCTAAGCTACGCTTACTAAATCGCTGTCTGTAACTCTTAGAGTCGTACTATGGTGGGGAAATCGGTAACGATTTGTAATGGAGTGGGTGTTCTGATTAAATAATAACATGACAGTTAAATCTTCGTTAATTAAAATGTTATTTATTCCACTCTTTGATTTGCGGCCCTCCTCGCCGTCCTCTCACCGGACACTACATTCTCCGTCTGCGGTGTGGGAGAGATTACTTCCTCAACCTGCTCGAGGTGGTTGGTAATTTTTAAGGAATTCTTCTTTTTTTTTTTATTCATAACTCATTATTTCTTATTACGATATAAATTATATTTAGTGGATACACGTGTTTGAGTAGACGTCTGTGTTTTTTAAACATTATATTTTCGTCTACCAGCCAGGTGGCTCAATGTGGAAAGGCCTGGTTTGTAATATTCAATACAACCAAAAAACAAACTAGTAAAATTTCACCACCTGCTAGCAGATCCTGAACTCTCAGCTATCGTGATGGATGGATGTTTCCCGAAGGAGACGCCAATATCATGGACGTATATTGGGACTGAAGCTTTCCCCAGGCCTCAAGTAGAACCCATATATCCAATCTGTTGCCAAAGATTCTGGGAAAATGGTTCATTGTACCACTGAAGTAAGCATCTGATTCCCTCTGCTATACTCTACCTTCATGCTATGGTAATTTACCCATGCACGCATAGACTCTCCCAGCTATAAATAGGAGCAGGTACTGCCTTTTAGAGAGTGTACTTTCCAGCAGTCAGCTCTGAAAGTTGGACCGAACATTCTTGCTCGTTTGTATATGTTTTGTATTACTGTTTCTTTTAATATTTGTTTAACTCAATTCCTCTCTTTGTGTTTTTATTTCTGGCTCCATCAAGGCCACAACCCTTTACAAGCGTCAGATCAGATGAATATGGAGTAATGATGCCATATCTGGATTGAAGTTGTCTGGTCCATACGCTTGTCTTGGTAGAGTTCAAAGGCGTCTATGCGATCTTGTGGGTGAGGAATTATTTTCCACTCTGCAACCTCTTTCCTACAGCCGAAATATTGCAAGCGTCTCGCTGCTCTATCGCTATTTTCATGGCTTGTGTTCAGACGAGCTGCTATCCTTCGTCCCACCAACCGTTACCATTACAATTGGGACCTGCCATGCCACATACACAAGAGTGAAGCATCCCCATTTTTTTTTGTATTGCTATAGTAAGAAGTAAGTTCTATTCGGACAACTTCTTCCCAATCACGACAATCTTGATCTTTTCAAGTCTAGGGTTAACCGTTCTTTCCCTTTCTTATGCTCATACCCCACCCAGTAACCGTCTACCTTGAGTGGCTCTTGGGTATGTATTTGAAGACTAGTATAAAAAAAATAAAGCATCTTGGAACACCTTATATTGTTTCGAAATTTGGCTACTAAATAAGTAACCAACATTATTTTATATTCACATAACTTTCTAATTTGAAATTAAAGGTACACCTTTCAATCTGATTTTAGAAATCTAGGCACGGTTTTCATTTTCTCTAAGTATTATTTATAGGTGAGGTTCAGGAAAAAAAAGACTTGAAGAAACAGAAATATGATTTTACAGAAGGATACTGAAAATGCTATGGACTGAACATGTGAGTAATGACGAACTTTAGCGAAAATGGAAACAAAATGGCTACTTGTGCTCAACATCAGAAAGAGACTGTTGAAATTTCTCGGGCACATAATGAGGAAAGAGAGTTTGGAAATTCTAAAACCCACAAGACAATGGAGGCAAGACAGACAGAGGAAAATGGCGCATAACCTATCCAATGAGCTTGTGTAAATGGATGGCGGAACAAGGTCTAGGAGAGATAGCAAAAAGGAAACATTTAACTAAGAGTTACGTAAGACTGGAAATATTGGAAAGCCATGATCGCTAATGTCCTGAAGAGACATAGTACATGAAAAAGGTTCAGGAGGCTGGCTGGTGGGAGGTTTGTATTCAGACATGTGACGTCATGGGCATCACACACACACACACACACACGCACACGCACACACATACGCAGAGGTAGATTTACAAGCATATTTGTCTGGTTGTACACGTGAACAACAATATAATGAAGATAACGGCATAGTTTTTTTTAGGAATTTAAGTAAACAGGAATGAAATATTTAGGCTAGCTTCTTTGGTCCCAACAACGCTATTTGCGAGTTCAAATCTCTTGGGGGTCTTATTTTATATTTTCGAGTAATGTTGCTTGCTTAAAAGCCAAAGAGTGCAAAAACGACCACAATATTAATGCCGTGTATGACATTGTAGATTCTTTGGATTTTATCAAGGACCTCTAAATATATGGCAGGAGCACCAACCAGATATAGCGGCAATATTCAAAGTCAAGACGAATAGTAGACTCATAAATATGTAAGATAGATTCTGGCGTGAACAATTCACGATACATTTAACCAACTTTTCTAGCAGCAGACCTAGATTCAATATATTTCCATTTTATGTCAGAGAGAAATGTTAGTCCGAACAAAATGGCTCACTCTCCTGGAGATTAGCATTAGTCGTGTTGATGGATGGTCAAAAGGGTTCTCTCATATGATTGAAAGAGAGCAGTTTCATTTTGGAGGCGTTAAAATTAACAAGCTCTTCCTTGCTCCAGTTAACAACAGACTGTATGTCCCTTTTTGAGATCGGCTGCAAATTTAACCCTATAGAACCGATCAAATTTATTATTAAGACAGTAGTAAATAATTTTGTTAATAGTGAGTCTGATCGGTTTTAAAATAACAAATTACGATATTAAATAACCTAGCAAGAGTTGATATGAATACTCAACCAAAGCAATATCAGGAAATTATTTTCTATCATTCATTTTTTTTTTGTTTAGTAATTTTTATATTATATATATATATTTTTTTTTAATTAACGATTATGTATTTTTATTTTTGTTTTGTTCATACCCTCTTAATGTTTCTTTCGTGATTTTCGTTTTTCGTTCAATTCTCCATTCCTAATTTTACATCTTCGTGTGTCTTTTCCCTTCATCTTTTCATCTCCTTCAGTTCATACTAAGCGCTCTTTCTTAAAATTCTATAAATAATATAAAACTATACACGATGTCACGTTCCTATGATGTCATCATACAGATGAAATAGGCACAATCACGAACAGACTATGAAGAAACATGTGACATCATGGCCGTCACGTCATACCCAAATAGATAGATATATGTTTTTTAAATTATGATATAGAAATCTCGAAGAAACGTTTTTTAATTTGATGAAAATTCTTTTATATATTTCGCGGTTCAAGACATCATCAGACCCCCCCACCAAAAAAAAACGAAAGAATGAAATGTATGTGTATTTGTGTGTATGCTTAAATAATAAATCTGAGTACTTGCCCCATAAGTTGGCATTTCTCGTGATTAAAGAAAATGAGTGACTTTTAAAAACTTCGTTAATATTCTGGTATCTTTTCTAGTGACTCGGATTGAGAAATCGGAGAGCCGTGTTCGAATTTCAGTCGATTCCATTGCATCCACTTACGTTTTAATATCCCTAGGAAAAGTATGTATCCTCTTCTTTTCCCCCAGCTATGGGTAAATAGCAGGACAGACCGGGTTATATAGCCTTGGACAGCAACTGGTCTACCGCAGAAAGAAATGGCAACCTACTGCGGGAAAATAAATCTACTTCGTCAGTCATCTATCGAATGATATATGATCGCCTAAGCGTGTATCACGCATGGCACATAACTGGCTGATCTTCCTGGTAGATAGATAGACAAGTATAAAATCATTCTCTAATATGGAAAAAAAGAAAAAAAGAACTAACGTACAATTAGAAAGTCTGTATCGCACAGAAATTTGACTTGGAGAGCTTTTGTTATATAAGGAAGAAATTGCAATATTTTTATGTAACGCTGTTACCTAGTGGGAACTTACAATGCATTTAATCGACATGACGTAGCGTTACCAATTGCGGGCACAACGACAACTAATACAAACTTGAGTGTCGGACAAAGATGCGTGCCACTTGTAACTGGTAACCTTATGAAAACAGTTGCAAATGTAGCGATTACGTTGTCCCACAGATATTTATACCTGTAATTTGATAATGGAATGAATATAACAGATAATGAGTGTCGTTGTCGTTTCTGTTCTGGCATCTCGGCTTCAGTCACTTTCCCATCGCCGTAACGTAGCTTCCCTGTATCTTTTCGACTAACATCTCCATGGAAATTGTTCTGATGAGCTTTCATCTTTGGTATCCCTCCCACAGACAAATTGTACTTAAGGGCTCTACTTAGGACTACATAGAGACTTCGAGGTATTATGGTGGCTGTAGTAAGAATTGTAAGTAAGAGTTAGTTGTTTTGGTGTAAGGATTACTGTGGTATGTTTGGGTCAGTAACTGTGGCTAGCTAAGTTTAAGATAAGACATATTGAAGACCAACCTTCCCCTATTCCTCCTTTTTGGCCTTGTGCCAAATTTTTTAAATTAAAAAAAAAAAATTACTTTCCTCTACGGTACATATGGGAACTAGTTCAGATTACACAGAGACTTTGAGGTATTATGGTGGCTGTAGTAAGAATAGGAAGTAAGAATGTATTGTTTAGGTATAAGGAATACTGTGGTATTTTGGGGTCAGTAATCGTGGCTAGCTAAGTTTAATTATAAGACAGAATAAGACCAGTCTTTTCCCCCATCCCCTTTTTGGCCTTATGCCGCATTTTTGTATTATTCAAAGAAAATATTGCTTTCATCTTTACTGTTAGGTTGGTGCAAAAATAATGACGTAATAATGTCGTTTTTAGACGTTAAAAAATACGTCAAAAAACGACATTATTACGTCATTATTTTTGCACCAACCTAATAATTTAAGCACAGGACCAGATCGGTAGCTAGGTCTCAACGTTCTACAATTGAAAAAGCTCGGTGTAAACGTAAGTTCTGTGCTAAAAGTTCCTTCTCTCACACTTCTCGTGTATGGAACTCTCTTAAGGCCTTTTGTTTCCCAGTTAACTTTGAGCTTCATAAATTTATATGCAATATAATTCGTTATATTTTGTCTTCTTACTTCCTGTTCTTTTATTGTTCTCTCTTCTTAATAATGTTGGTTTCGGTAGGAAAGACTGAAAAACACTTTTATAGGCAGAAGCACACATGCTGGGATTTTTCTTAGCGAATAAAATAGGCCGGTTCCCGGTTTTATCCGACTCAGTCACAGTCTGTCTTGTCTTGAAATCAGAACCCTACGTTTGCTTGTCCGAACTTGGTGTTGTGTGTCAGCGCCAATTCTTAGTTTGTTAAATTTTACTATATTACTGTTGTTTTGCCTTATTACTGTTTTATTTGTCTTGCATATATTGTTTGCTTGCTTTATATTATTTTTTTGGCTTATTCATTTATTTTCCTTATCTTCTTATTGCTTATTGAAAACTTTGTCAATTCTGTTTGTTGGAGAGGTTTGTTACTTATTTTGCATTTGACCCTGGCTATTCACTCCACAAATATTTTTTTTCTTTTTTTCACATTCTTTCATGTTCAGTAACACCTCACGTCTTAGTGGCTTTATTATATTGCCATGCTTTGCCCTTGCAAGAGTCAGTCTAGACCAAAAATGGAGTATTACTGCTATATTTAGGTTACAGTTACTCAATACTCACTTTCCATCCTAGGTAGAATTCAAAACTGTTTACGCGGCCTTGTGGGGGTGGGGATTTAGTTTCCATTCTACAGCTTTTTCCGGCACAGGCACATCACAAGCTTATCGCTACTATATTGCTATTCCATGGCAAATGTTCAGATAAACCCCATTCTTTAGTTCAACATGTTTACAGCTGGACAATGCCATGTTACTTCCACGCAGTCGAATCGCACTCATTTCTCCCGTATTCCAAATGTAAAGAGAAAGTTTTACTAAGACAGCCTTTTCCCAAGAAAAAGCGTGGAAGCTTTCCTGATTACTAGAGTCTTATCCTCTTTAAATTATGGATTATTTTCTATCCTATTTCTTATCCTCATAATATTTATTTTGCACAGCCTCCTGTCACATTCGTATTATTAGGTTGGTGCAAAAATAATGACGTTTTCGACGTTAAAAATACGTCAAAAAACGTCATTATTTTTGCACCAACCTAATACACACCTCCTTCATAGGAAACAATTTTTAACAGTAACCTCCTGAATGTCTCTGGAACCGTGTATTTAATACATAAACAATTTAGCCGAGAACACAATAATAAAAAAAAAAATGAAACTCGTGTTTTGTAAAGAAGTGAAATGTTCTGAGCTTTATCTCACAATCACTTTAACGCGATAGAAAAAATGATAAAGACTCTAGAAAAGTTCTCTGTCTGTCTCTCTTCCTCACTCTCTCTCTCTCTCGCAAAATTGAACTCATAAATTTTTCCAAAGAACATTTGATATCGAATCAGGGAAATGGACTCCGATTATTTACGTATATCTGTCATCATTGTCGCCTGCACCAGCCTCACCGTCATGATCACCGCACCGCTGTCACCGCTGCTATCGGCGTCACCATTATCGACTGAGTTAATCACTAATCACGCCATTAGGCCCCAGTGCACTGTTCATCGTGAAACAATGACGTCATCACTATCAAGTAATTAGGCACTTCTCACTACCGTTGCAATTTATAGACGTGTAAGAAAACTGGCAAAGATATTGATCCAATCAAGTGTGGAAAGTGATAGGAACAGTCACGCGCCACTCGGCGCGAACGACGGAATGAAAAAGCAGACGGAACGACATCTAGATATCACCGTTTTGCAAACGGCTTGGAACGATATTCAATCCATAAATAACTTTTTTTTCGAAAGGGAGATTAACGAGAGAGTTGTGATTAACTAGCTAGTCGAGTGTGATGGGCGTATTTCACTCAAACGATAAATATTCAGGTTTGATGAGAAAGAATAGGGGTTTTTCTTTCTTGAAGTTTTCTGGCGTTTATTAAAATGAACTGATAGTTCATCAATAGCATTTGTTAACATTGGCATGATATGTTCCCAAGTCCCGAATGAACAAATGAAAGGATTTTGTATTCTTAATGAATAACGGGTACTCGTAGCATGTTCGAGCGTAGGTTATGGTCTGGGGCACCTTCTGTTTACCTCGGAGTTCTTGACAAGATCCAGAGACGGATATGTAATATAATTGGCCCTGATCTGGCATCTCGTCTACAGTCACTATCTCACAGACGCGCCGTCGCCTCTCTCTGTCTTTTCTACAAATACTTTCATGGTAATTGCTCCGATGAGCTGCTTTCACTGGTTCCCAGACTCCATGAATTCAAGCGCCCTACGAGGCTGGCATCCCGCTCTCACCCTTACACTGTAGAAACTTTTAAATGTAGCCGTCTCTTCTACTCCAATAGCTTCATACCTCGCACCTCTCGCCTGTGGAACATCCTTCCCAATTACTGTTTCCCTGATAGCTATGATCTCCAACTGTTCAAATGTGATGTCAATCGACATCTCCCGTTACCTTGATCTACTCACTATCCTTCCCCTCATCCTTTCTTCTATCACTCCTTTCTGCTCTTGCTCCAAATCTTCTGCAACCCCCCTGCATGCATCCTAGTGGCTTCACGCCTTGCTCGGGGCGCAATGCTTAAAAAAAAAGGTCCCTAGAACGATTCTAAGGCTAGATTTCTTGACATTTGTTAAAATGAAGAGATATTTCATCGCGTTCATTAGATGAAGTTAACATGATTTTCCCTTGAATCCAGAATTTGTTTCTAATCATTTCACACCAAGCAGGCCAAAAGAGCCACTAAGACGCATGGGTTACTGAGTGTGAAGGAATATGTGAAAAAGAAAAACATTATTAAGGAGAGAAGAAAATAAAAGTACAGGTCTTAAGAAGACAGAAGATAACGATTTGTATTGCAGTTAAAGTTTTGAAGACCAAAGTTGACTAGAAAGCAATGATCCGAAAGAGAATTCCACAAGCGAGAAGTGTGAGAAGAAACTGCTATAATGGAACTTACGGTTGCATCTAGCCAATTCAACTGTAAAATGATGAGACCTAGCCGCCAATCTAGTACTGCGCTTAAATTCATAAAGTCTAGGTTCCAAAAAGGAAAGCTCATCAGAACAGTTACCATGAAAATATTTATAGAAAAGGCACAAGAAAGCTACATTATGGCGATGGGAAAGTGACTGAAGCCGGGTCAGGACCAATAACATCGCAGATTCTTCTTTACAGTATGTGATTCACACCAGGAAATACCAAATGTTTTGAATTGAATTTAATGTCAATAAGAAACATTTATTCTAAGAGAAGTTGATCTGTGGTGAACCCAATACATACTGGGCTTACCTTGATTTCAAATTTAGCTCTGCACTCGGTGTCATACCAGAGCATCAAATGAAACCAGATGCATTAGAGGGTTGCCGTGGAAGGTGATGTCATAGTCGCCAGGTGCATAATCTGGCCTTAAAGCATGTTGGCATCTAACCTCTACATGTAAATAAGTGATCGATCAAACTGACAGGAAGTTATATAATCGCGAGAGGGAAAGGCTATCGTCTCTCGCGTTCTCGAAAGACGATTAACTTTCGAAGAAAGTCCCCCAAACCATACACCTTCATGCCGGCATGAAATGACGAAGTCCAGCGAAGAAACAATACTTTTACTTATGATTTAGTCCCGCATTTTTATTATTCTTCCTTTGCGACATCAAGTCATTTTTTTACCGATGTGATGTGGCTTCCGTCTGTTCTACAAATATTTTCATGGCAACAGTTCTGTTTAGCTTTTTTCCCCATGATGCCCTGACTAAATGAATTTAAGCGTGTTACTAGATTGGCAACTAGGTCTCACCGTTTTACTGTTAAACGAGCTAGATGCAATCACCACTTCTATTCGAACAGTTTCTTTTCTCGCACTTCCCACCTGTGAAACTCCCTTTCGATTTCTTGCTTCCCTGATAACTACAATCTTCAAACATTTGAATTCAACGTCAATCACCATCTTCTATCTTCTTGAACACTCTTCCGTTTTTGTCCTTCCCTCAGTCATCCCCATTCTAATTCTTTCATTCCCTGTAAACTCCTGCGTCTTAGTACCATTATCGCCTTGCTTGGGAAGAAACTATCAAAAAAAAAAAAAAAAAAAAAAAAAAACGATGACATTACAAATGTAGTCCCCAATTTTGAGATAATTATGTTTCCGCTGAGATGTGGAATTAAACTCGAGTCTTGAGCAGAGTTGAGTTAAAGGAAGATAATTAATACTGAGACATCCAGAAGAGGCTTGGCACGTGGAAGTAACCCGATAGACGTGAATATGAGAGCAAAGATGAGAACAAGAGTCTGAACAATGTAAATAGTGTAAATAATTACAATACCTCATCTCAGAAATATAGACAGATAGAGAATGACTTTGCAAATTGGCGGACGCTTATTTCGTAACGCCGTGACGCAGTGATAAGAGCCACGGCGTAGTAATTGAAAGTTCTAATCCAGACAAAGAAGTACGAAGGTGCTATCGTAACAAGATTTGTACCATTTCTTATATTAAATAAAATGGTTCTTCCTCAGATACCCAGATATTTGGTTTAAGTCTTTGGTACTTTTCCAAGTGTTCCAACGATAGCAAAACAGTCCTTTTTGTTATCTACACTCAGACTAATGTCCTCAGCTTCGTTGTTATTATTGCAACGTTTCGACTGTTTTACCTCCCGGCCTTCATTAGATGCTTCTTGATCAGGGTCTCCTTCAGGGAGTTTTGCACTGAACTATTTCTTTAATGGTTTCGTTTTTATTTAGTACTACTCAGGTATTGCTCGTTATGTTTACCGAGTCCTAGGTCTGAATTACTCGGCCCAGGGACTGAACTCATAATTACTACGTGACCAAAATTACTAATAAACGTTTAATCCTCTGGTTTATTGATAAAAACAGCAAAGATGAGGACAATATTACAAATGTGAATAATGGAAATAATAACTCTTCATACCAGAAATTCGGAAAGAAAACATGTTCATATTCTTCCATACTTAAGTTTCTTTAACAACATCAAAATATTTACGAAGATTTCGCTTTGAATTTTAATGAGTTGATAACATACACAGAAAGAAACCTATAAAAAAAAACTCCTACAGAAGTTAGTGAAGGAGAGCGAGAAGAAAGGATTAAGCATCAATTGCAAGAAAACAGAATTCATCTATATTTCTGAGATGAGGTAATTATTTATATTCTTTGCATTGTTCGGACTGCTGCCCTTATCTTTATTGCATGTTTACGACATTTTGGCCGTTGGACGCCCCGCCTTTCTTCGGGTAATTGGACACCTGGCCCAGTGGATAAAAGCGTTGGTTGGACCTACTGACTTGACTCAAAGACTTGTGAGTTCAATACCTGGCTACGGCAGTGGTGAACAAAAAACTTGAAGAGTTGAGTTAAAGGGAGATAACTGAGACATCCGGAAGAATCACGGCACGTGGAACTAGAACAATCTCCTCCTAAATGAAGGGTTCAGTTCGAAATTCCAGTCACCTGAAGAAGGCCGGAGCGTACAATGGCCGAAACGTCGTGAACATTACAATGAGGTTGAGGACAACAGTCCGAACAATGTACGGCATGTAAACAGAATGCATGGCCGTTAGTAAAACGGTGAGCGCGAAATGCAAATTTCAAATCGTAGATGCCAAAATCAAACAAGTATAAAAATTTAAATATCTAGAAGTTTTTGTTTTTTTTTAATAGAGGACGGAAAGTGCGACGCTAAAATCCGAAGACGCGTCTGGATAGACATAGACGAATTTCAAAAGCTAAACAGGGTAAGACAGAAAAAAACATCGTCAGAAACAAAGAAAAGAGCTGTGAACTGTCATGTGATATATGTACTCCTGTATGGCAGTGAATACAAAGGGATCTGAAGCAACAGATATGTAACTCTACAGGCGGATGCTGAGGATACAATGGACCGAACATGTAAGCAACGACGAGGTTTTAGAGAAATTGGAAACAAAAGCAAACTTATACTTAACATCAAGCAAAGACAGCTGAAATTTCTAGGATACGCAATGAGGAAGAAATGCTTGGAAAATCTGATACTCACAGGACAGATTGCAGTCATGAAGGATAGAAGAAAACATTGCATAACATACTTGATGAGCTAAAGTGAATAGATGGTGGAACAGGGTTTAGGAGAGATAACAAAAAGAAAAAAATTATTAGGAGCTACAAAGAACAGGATATTGTGGAGAGCCATGATCGCCTATGTCCTGAAGAGACATCGGGCATAAAGAAGAAGCCTGCTGGAATAGCGAAATCCACTATTTGACAACTTTTCATGTCTTTTTTTTTTTCCAGTTACTAAATTTAGTATTTTGTACATGTTAAATTTTTATGCGTCTGGAGAAAGCGGGCCGGTTTTCCTATGAAGTCTCGCAGTTTCTCCAATATTCTCGCTACCTTAAGTACAGAACTATTTGTGTGTAGTTCAAGCTTAGATAGATAGATAGATAGATAGATAGATAGATAGATAGATAGATAGATAGATAGATAGATAGAAAACAATTTACACATATCTATCTATCTATCTATCTATCTATCTATCTATCTATCTATCTATGTATATATATATATATATATATATATAGAGAGAGAGAGAGGTGGGAAGAAAGAGAGTGAGAGAGAGGAACAGATTTATAGAGATATAGGAAAAGATTGACATAAAGAGAACGGCATATATTTAAATAGAAAGAGAGAGAGAGGGGGCTGATTTTCATAGGGAGAGGGAGTCAGATTTACATAGAGAGAGAAAGAAAGGGACAGATTTACATAGAGAGAGAACGAGAGAGGAACAGACATAGAAAGAGAGAGGAACATATTTACATAGACAGAGAAAGACAGATCAGATTTTCATCAGATTTAGATCACATATATATAAATGGATAGATAATTTACACACACACACACACACACACACACACACATATATATATATATATATATATATATATATATAGAGAGAGAGAGAGAGAAAGAACAGATTTACATAGACAGAAAGAGAGGAACAGATTTATATATATATAGAGAGAGGGACAGATTTACTTAGAGAGAGAGAGAGAGAGTGGAGGGGGAAATAAATTTACTTAGAGGGAAAGGAACAGATTTACATAGAGAGGAGCAGATTTAAATAGATAGATAGATAGATAGATAGATAGAGTTATAGCGAGGTGAGGTGTGAAGAGAAACTAGTAAAGAAACGATTTGAGAAAGGTAAATTTCAAAATCCGATTGAGACAAAGGAAAGAAGAAAAAAACAAAAAGGAATGACAAAGGAATGAAGGAAAAACAATGAGAAATCGAAGAAGAAGAAGAAGAAGAAGAAGAAGAAGAAGAAGAAGAAAAAATGATAGGTACTGAAATATGCCTGGAAGCAGAAAATGGCAAATGGAAATAGTAATAATTATAATCAAGTATTGTAGTGAAAGAAAACAAATAAGAAGTAAGCAAAAAAAATAAATAAATAAAATAATAATAATAATAATAATAATAATAATAATAATGATAACAACGAAAAATAAATAAAAAAAGTAAATAAAATTGAAAAATGAATGAAGTCACGAACAGGAAATGCAAGTAGAATATGTTACCCACCCAACCAGAATCACCACCAAGTCTTGGATCTGTAGCATTTTTTTTTTCATCATAAATTAAACACCTCCCACCTTTGCCCCATCATTGAAAATACAACTGCCAAATACGGCATCACGTTCTTCCTTTCTTCTTTGCTTTCAAATTTGATTTAATTCAATAATTGAATTTCTTCTCTTTCCAATTCATTTATTGTCTGTTGTTCTTTTTTTTTTTTTTAACTTTGCTGTTTTTTAAATAATTCTTATATTTTATCTGTTTTATGTCAGAACGTGCACAGTTAAATCCTGACGTTTTGATGCAGCTTTAATAATAATAATAATAATAATAATAATAATAATAATAATAATAATAATATCAAAAATGTGGCACACGGGAACATCAACAATGCCTGTTGTAGTTGGAGCCCTAGGATTGGTTGGAAAAGATTGCAGTAGACTAATTGAAGGGATTCCTGGAAGTGCATGCCTCAAAGAGATACAAAAAATTGTTCTGACAAGTACAACCCACATTTTACGAAGGGCTTTATCTACGTAATTTTTTTTTTGTTTTTTTTGTCAGTGGAAAGTGTCATGATGCCATTTCTAAACTTAGGTCCCTGGGCGGGACCCGGAAAGAAATGTGTAAACGCCAGAAATCAAAGAAAATAATAATAATTATAATAATAATAATAATAATAATAATAATAATAAATGCCTTAAAGAAATATAAAAAATACAGCTCACACATTCCAAAATGCTTTATCTATGTACAATTTGTGTGATCTTAGATTTTTTTTTTTACCAAAATGATCAGTGTTATAAATGTTATAAAGCCATTTCTGACTTTAGGTCGCTGGTTGGGACCCGGAAGGAAATGTGTATATAACAGAAATCAAAGGAAATAATAATAATAATAATAATAATAATAATAATAATAATAATAATAATAATAATAATAATTCATACAACAGTCAACCCAGCAGTTCAACCAGTAGGCACGATGACATTGTTTTCATCAACAACATCAATAATAATAATTATAATTACAGCCCGCAAGTAAACGACTTTGAAAGCATCGCAAACTAAAGACTTAAGTGAGGCTACGCAGAGAACACCTAAAAAGTAAAATCGAATATCTTATTGCAGCCGAGAGCAAATGCACCAAGACAATTATTTTAAAGTAAAAAAAATGAGCAAAATATGAGTAGACAGATATGTAACTGTCATCGCGGTATAAGTAAACGTAGAATGCAGTCATATAATGAACAGAACAATGTATTGTTATAACGGATCCTCACAATGAGGTATTTAAGTGTTTACTTAATAATTACAATAGTTATTATATGTAATATCCGAGTATGCCTCTCTTCTAGGGCAGTTCGCCAATCCCTGTTGCTGACGTCCGCTCAGGCACCTTTGTGTTTATTCAGCATCCACAGAGCCCACTATGCAGTTTATACTTCAACTAAGCTTGGTCGGACCTTAGTTATAGTTTCTTGGAAAGAGTGCTTTATCTACCGTGATCAACAGTCTGAACAAGGCCAGTACCCCGAACCTTCGTTCACGATGACTTAAAACTTCGTCTTAGCTCAGTCATTGACGGCTCCCAAATAGTTCCGTCTACCCAATTTCACTTACAAGGCTTGGGCCAACCCGTAGCATGGCACTTTCCAAAGTTGCTACACGCCGAGATCGCCTTCCCGGGCCGATATTATCAAGAAGTTACCTTCTCTCAAATCGACCATGGCGAGATTCGAACCCGGGTCTTATGGTCGCAAAGCAAACGTTCTAACCACTCGGTTATTATGATAGTAGCAGGAGAAGGAGTTATAATAGTAGCCGTAGTAGTAGTAGCGGTAGTAGTACTACGGTAGTAGTAGTAGTGGTTTTTTGTTAATGACTTTTTTTCTTTTTCTTAATCGCGTTCACCCCAAACAAAGCAGTAAAATCATCGAGACGCCAGGGGTTACTGGGTGTGGAGGTTTTAACAGGAATATTGCTAAGGATTGAAAACAGAGGAAGAGTAATCAGGAGGACAACAGTTAGCGGTTGACATTGCATTTAAATTTTTGCAGACAGACTCAAGTTGACTGGAAAGCATGGAGCCGGAAGGGAGTTCCACAAGCGAAAAAAGAAATTGTTAGTATAGAATTTACAGTTACATGAAATGTAACTGTAAATTTCATTTTAGGTTTCATTTTCAGCTCATCTGTAAATTGATGTGTCCTCATTGCTAGTCTATTATTCGAAAAATCTAGGCACCATAGCAAAGATATCATCCGAACAATTACCATTTTGTTTAAGTAGAAGCAACAACAAAATCCCATCCCTGCGTTAAATGATTCTTTCTCACTGAAGTGACGTGGCTTCTCTCTGTCTTTTCTACAAATATTTTCATCCCAACTGCTCTGACGAGCTTTCTTCACTGGTGATCCGACTATATGAATTTAAAAGTGCTATTATTATTACTATTATCGTCTGTTGTGTATGTTATATTTCCTGCTTTGTATCCTGTAGAGCTGGGTCCAAACTATGGTCCTTAGGTGAATTGTCATTTAATCGATAGCACTTTTCTTAGTATATTGGAGATTCCTAGTTGGGTGACCTTCTGGGCAGCTTGTATGTTGATGTTATCTGGGACACTTTTAGTAAAATTTTCCATTCCTTTTCTCACGAGGCACGAAGCTCCGATTACTATTGATAAAGTCTCAGTCATCAATCCCCACATCCTGTTAAACTCGATCGCCATGTCCTTATATTTGGATAATTTCTCGATAATTTTCATGGAGGTGTTTCTCTCAGATGGTACTGCTATATTAATAAGTATACACTTCCTGAATTTCTTGTCTTTTTTTTTTGTTTAGGTTTGCTGGCTTTTGTTTCCATCAGTTTGAATTAGCATATCCCAGAGGATAGTTACATCGTTAATTTGGGTAACTGTATCTGGTTGGTGCTTATACCATCTCTCAGTGGTTTCGATTTTGTGCTTCTTGTATATCTTCCAGCGCACATATGTCGCGACCTTGTTATGTCTGTGGGTATATTCATTTTTTTTTTTTTTTTTTTTTGCTAGTTACGGACATCCTGAGATAATATGGTTGGTAGTTTCATTATATTTTCCGCAGATCCTGCATTTTGGGTTAGTTTCATCCTTGATTATGTGACAGTGATAGGATCTGGTTGCGGTGCTTTGGTTCTGAGCTGCAATAATTAGGTCTTCTGTCTCAGCTTTCGACCCGGTGCTCCCCAGCCACTGATGTGTTTTCTGTTCATCCACATCTGCTTCTTTCGTTCTTTTTAGGTATTTGCCATGCAACACCTTGTCCCCCAATAATAATAATAATAATAATAATAATAATAATAATAATAATAATAATGTTTTAGTTATAAACCTTATTCATCGGAAGGATAAATTTTCATTGTGTCGTAATAATTAAGAAATGTACAAGTATTATGTTTAGAAGTCAGTCAGTTACCCACTATGCGTGATACACGCTTAGGCGATCATGTATCTTTCAATACATGACTGACAAGGCAGATATTTTTCCGCAGTAGGTTACCATTTCTTTGTGCGGTAGAACAGTTGCCATCCAAGGCTATAGAACCCAGGCTGTCCTGCTATTTACCCATAGCTGGGGGGAGAAGAAGAGGATTCATACCATTTCCAAAGGTATTAGCACGTTAGTGAATGTAATGAATTCGACTGGAATTCGAACTCGGCTCTCCAATACGGTACGCGAAATCAGAGAGCTGAGTCCGACTTCCGGTCGAGACCGCTACATTCACTTTCACACAAATACCATTGGGAAAGGTATAACTTCATTTCTTCTCCACTCAAGGAGAGGACAGACTGGACTCTCTACTGTGGTTAGTTATCAGTATAGGCGAAGGAAAAATTTGAATTTTAAACTATGTTGCTCTGGTGGGTCATATGTCTGAACTGTAAATAAGATTCGCTCTGCATCTTTGCCGTGTAAATCGCAGTTTAGTTCTGTGGCAAATTCTTGTGATGTTGGAGGGCTTCGCTTGTCAATTTTGCTATGTCAAGCGAAAGTTCGTTATCACGTTCAAAAATGCTCGTTATATTCAAGAGTTGGTAGACGCCGGTACTAGTAGTAACGCCTTCCAATAATATCCACACTAGTAATATTTGTCCAAGTAGTAATCGCCAAATAGTATGATGAAGTGAATCGTAATCCTTATAGTAGTAGAGTAGAGAGAGTTAACGTATAGCAATTGTGGATAGACAAGAAAAGTGAACAGTGAGATATTCACTAACCGTCCCACGTGGTCGGATGTGACACAATGCTAAGTTTATTGTGGGTTATCCCAGCCCGTAGGCGCAGTCAAAATTTCCCTATAGACCCCGTAAAAACGGGTTCGGGTAGCTGTCTACCACCCCAGACGAGACTCTGGAGTGGTAGACAGCTACCCGAGCCTTGTCTGGGTTCCTCCCTGGCCGAAGACAGAGAGTTTGACAAGCACACTTTCGAAGCAATTCGGTGAGTAAACACTGATCAGTTAGTATCAGTTAAATTATTTTGTATTTATTCACTTCCTTTATGTGATCTACTTAATAATGTATACTCCCGTTGTTGCTCACGGGCGATCTGGTTTCAAACCGCAGTGTCGGCACGACAATTACTCTTTATACAACACTAATGAAGAAAAATATGAATGCTCCGAATGGAGCAACCATGTTGGAAATGAGAATCATACTGTAATTGCAGCGTGACTTCAAATGCAAACGGCTCTGATGAGTTACGATTCATTCAAGCCGCGATCATGGCGACATCTTCATGAAGGTTTAACGTCTATTTCTTCTGGTTCATTCTTAGACAATTGGCTTGTCAGTTTATTAAGACGCCGTACCAGCTTTCTAATGAGAAGGCCCAATACTTACCTGTTAATCAATAAATCATCTCAGTTGTAGGTCAATATAGAACGAACGACCAATGAAGGATAAAATAATGAATCCAAATCGAATTACATTCAATAGAGTCTCTAACCAATTCGCAATGAATACGTGTCTCGTTATGTTTTAGAGATTATACAAAAGCATTTCATAAAGTACTCCGTAAAGAACTGCTGGAACTGCTTGGTAACGTTAACGTATGTAGGAAGGAATAATATAATAATCCAGAACCTATACGGGCAGTAAACCGCCCGCATACATATTATTAGGTTGGTGCAAAAATAATGTCGTTTTCTCACATAAAGTTGAACGTCAAAAAACGACATTATTTTTGCACCAACCTAATAGAATTGAGTTCAGTAAATATGCAAAAATAAAAAGGGTGTAAGGCAAGGATGCGTCTTCTCACCAGACCTTTTCAACCTATACAGCGAGGCCCTTATGATTGATTGATCTGTTTTCTACAGCTTATTGTCTTGGGTATGATGATAAACTACATCCGACAGTAAAGTCTCTGATCCGGAGGATTTGAGCGGCGTGGAATCAATTCTTAATTGCTGTTGTTTCCAAATTCACCCTGACACGGGGTGGTAGCACCTGTTAGGGTCCCAGCCATGGGTAAATAGTTAACCCTCAAACCGGGGTCAAAACACCATAAAAGTATAACAATAGATTTTTATACTAAAATATAAGCAATACATTTCTGAAAAAAAAATAAAATACCAACAATAAATTTTTGAAAGAAAATTTACCAGGAAACCATTTTGTAAAAGAAATTAATAATGTTCCTAAGAAAATTAGATTTTGGCATTACATGATCGATAAGTGGTTGATATACCGTTAAACAACATACAGCAAACAAACAACGGAATCTGTTCTAAAAATGTTGTCGATATTAAATAACCCATTGAGGTTGATATACCGTAAAACAAAATAAACCCATCTACAGCTTATCAACCTTTTTGCGGGTTATTTAAAGTCATAAACTATTTTTAGACTGTAAGAATTTCTTTGGAGATAATAAATGCCATTATAATAGAATTAGATGTCCTACCAGGATTCATTATTTGTAGCCACAATCTTACCAACATAATGTATACAGATGACACAGTGTTGATAACAAGTATGGAAGAGAAACCATAATAACCCCCACAGAAAGAACTAAAGGAAAACGAGAAGAAAAAACTGAACATCAATGCTACAACTTCGTATTTGCTGACATGTTCAGTCCATGATATTCTAGGCACCTTTCTGTTGCTTCAAGTCTCTCGTGTGTAGATTGTCCAGCATTCACTACCATACTGGAGGGCTGATAGAAAAAGGAACAGCCCAACATGCAAATTACAAATTCGAGATACTAAAATCATACAGACGTTACAAATTAGATATCTGGGAAGCGTCTTTACAGATGAAGAAAAATGCGAGACGGAAATTCGAATGCGTTTTGGGATAGCGAAATTTGCCTTCTAAAAGCTGAGCAAAGTATCAAGAAACAGACAAATACTATTAGAAACAAAGAAAAGAGTACTGAAGTGTTATGCAATATCAGTCCTTCAATATGGTACTGAATGCTGGACAATCTCCTCAGGAGAGACTTGAAGCAACAAAAAGATGCCGAGAATACCATGAACTGAACAAGTCAGCAAATACGAAGTTTTAGACAGAATGGAAGCAAAAAGGATAATTATGATTAACATCAGGAAGTAACAGTTGAGTTCTTAAAGAAAGTATTATCTAATAAGGAAATTCGCTAAAGGACAAGCTTTAGCTCTTAATAGGAAGTATGGGCTTATCGGTTTAAGTTTTTCTACAGAAAAAAACTCGGTTGTCCTTAAGAATTAAGACTGCCAATAAAAACTGATTGTCAAGAGGTGAAGCCTGCCCTTAAAATTTAAAGACTCTCTTTAAGAAATAAATACTGCCCTTGAAAACTAAAGAGTGTTTTTGAGAACTAAATAGTGTCCTTAAGAGCTAAAGCGCGTCCTTAAGAGCTAAAGACTGCACTTAAGAACTAAAGACCGATAAAGAACCTGACCACAAATCACCACATTTTATGCTCAAAGTACTTGTTTTCTTATAAATTATACACATGGCTGAACCCAGAATCCATCAGAAAAATCCTGGAAAAGCTAGTAAAAGGAGCCCAAACGTTGCACAAAAAACATGAGTTTATGATAGTTCATTTTTGTTTTCCTTTATCTAGTAATTGCTTTAAAGTCTTTTAAATGTGGACCCAGATTTCGCTGACAAACTAAAAGTCATTTCAATAAATTCTTTAAGAATACATCTGTTCCCCCGTTATAAAGCGATTAATAAATGCAAATTAGTCACTTCGCCCCTTTGTGGACCTTCTGATCCAGGGTTTCTACGTGGATCACACTGAGCAGCACTGTACTATCAATTAATAATCGAGGCAATATGATAATTTATTTTTGTTATTTTAGTGGCAATACCAACATTCTCATACAAATGTATAGAGATGACATTTCGCACCAACTAACATTTCATTCACTCCTGGATTTTTAAATAGGGTTTATTTTGCTCGGTGCATGTTACAATGTTCTCCAGTCATATTTTAACATGAAATATAGTTTTTACAAGCAATAGAATCATTATTAAAAAGTATTTGGGGACTTAATCTGAAACAAGAACAGATTTATAGAACATTATGTAGATTAAATTTTCATAAAATATAGTACACTATTTACATTATTCGGACTATTGTCCTCGTCTTTGTCGCCATATTTATTACGACGTTTCGGCCGTTGTACGCTCCGGCCTTCTTTAGGTGGTTGGATGTCGAACATTCCAAACACCTGAAGAGGGCCGGAGCGTACAACGGCCGAAACGTCGTAATAAATATGGCAACAAAGATGAGGACAATAGTTCGACTAATGTAAATAGTGTACATAATACCTCATTTCAGAAATATAGACAGATAATGAAAAATGGTAATTCATTCTTTCTTGGGTGAATAGTCTAAAGCACACGTAACTTAACGATGTACTTTCCAATATAAGTGGGGACTCAGGTTTGAGACCTTCTCAAAAAACACAATTTCTATATTCAGGTAGTTAATTGCTATCCGTTACACACGCTTGGGCGATCATGTTTTATTCGATTCATGGCTGATAGACAGATTTTCCCGCAGTACGTTGAACCCATAGCTTAGGATAAAAGAGGCAGATTCATACTTTTCTCAACGGTATTTGCGTGTAAATGACTATAATGAATCCTAACTCGGCTATTACACCACAACGCCAAGTGCCCAGTCCATTAGACGTCAACAATTTTTTTTAACAGATATCTATTCAAACACGTGTCTACATTAATTATACTGATTAGCATTCATTATAAGAATAATAAGTACGTTTCCTTTACGAAATTTACGTTTCCTTTTCGGAAATTCTGTCGAAAATTATGCGTAGCTCAGAATTGTGGACGATGGAAAGAAAATAAAAATTATTAGTAAAGAATTATTGTAAGAAAGGAAAGATGAAAGAAAACACGAAAACGCGACATCAAAAAACGTAATCACCCATCAAGAATTAAAAAAAATGAACGAAATGTGTCGAGGAATGAAAAAAAGAAAAAGAAAAAAAATACATAAAAAATACCGAATATAAAAGATCAAAACAGAAAAAAAAAAAAAATCCAGAAAAGAAAAACAACAAAATATACCAATGAATAAATGAAAAGCGACAAAATTAAAAAAAAAAAAAACGAACCCCCCCAAAAAAAAAATAAATCAGTAGTCAAAAGACAAATCCTTGTGTTCGATTACGAAAAAAAGAAAGAAAAAATAAGACAAATATTTCACAGAGGAATCCTGATGTTCAAAGCAAAAGAAACAGTTTTCGTGAAGTCAAAGACAAAGAAATCCAACAGATAATAAAGAAAGAAGTCATGGGAATTTCAGCCGCACAAGTTTCAGAATTCGCTTAGAGAGTGGCGCTGTGTGGCACTTCCTACCAGGCACCTGACCACAACCCATGCCTAACCGTCAGCCGCATTTATCATTCCAATAATGGAAGAGCATTTCTGCGCATGCTTATCCACGACAACGTTTGGTTATCGCTCATAAATTCTTAATCTAATTAATTACGTTTTCTTTACAAGAGAAAGATACAGTCAAATGTCAGTGGGCTAAAAATAATCAATGCCTTGTAGTTATATTTGCATGCACGCACCATCTTTATAAGGATTCTTCTATACGCCGTGTCCATTTAGAACATGGACGATTATAGTTCTCCACAACTTCCTATCCTTCGCAGCTCTTAGCAATGTTTGTATTCCCACTATCCCTCCCGCTCCGTTCTGCCGTCCATTTTTACAAGCACGTTAGTGTGGGTTCGTTAAAGACACTGGCACAAAGAACGCCATATTTATGCTGAAAATGATATAAAAAAGAGCAATATAAATGCAAAAGGACGTGTACCTGAGTTTTATAGATTATGAAGAGGCGTTCGATAAAGTAGTCCACAAAAACCTGTTGGCTTAACAACCTTGACATATTTGGATACGATATCAAAATAATCAAGAACCTCTACTAGCAGTAAATTGCCTGCATACAGATAGAAATCGAGTTCAGCAGATATACAGAAACAGAAAGGAGTGTAAGGCAAGGATGTGTCTTCTCACCGGACTTATTCAACCTACACAGTGAGAGAACTAGAAATCCTATCAGGATTCATTGCTGATGGTCACAATCTTAACAAGATAAGATATGCAAATGAAACAGTGTTGATAGCAAATACGGAAAGAAAACTCTAAAAAAAACTCCTACGGAAGTTTGTGAAGGAAAGACAGAATGCATGGTCATTAGCAACGGTTCCCAAGTGATGTCCTAGTATGTTTTTTTTTCTTTCATTTTCGACGGGTGTATAAATTCACTTTCATATGTTTAAGTTTTATTACATTCTAATAATTTTAAAAACAATAAACATCGTTGAGGAGTGAAGGTATTTAAAATAATAACATCCTTTTGACAAAACGTTTTTTGGCGGATGTGAAGATTAAAGATTGCCAATAAATCCTTATAATTTACAAAAAGAAAAAAAAACATAAACAAAAAAAATCCTTTAAAAATTCTAAATTTGAAACTGAAATCATACAAAAGAAATTGAATGAATAAGCGTGCCATTTTGCGCCGAGGGAGATGTAGGTTGTCTAACCCAAAACAACCTACATTTTAAAAATGGGTAAAATTATTTAACTGGAGGAATGTTTCTTCCCGAAAAAAATTGTATCGAAATGAATTATCGCTTGCCTGTTCATCACTCGAGCAGTCAGGATGTAATATTGTCTAATATTGTATCTCAAGTAACCTTTTCAAACAGGGATCGTTTTACATTGTAAGTGAAAAAATGGCGCCAGAAAGTGATTTGATCGAAAATTTTATCGTTTATTTTTTTTACTTCTATTTCAATAGAGCGGTTTTCGGTGTTGGCAATATCCGTTTTGTAGAGATTAGAACGAAGCCAGGGGCATTGGCTTAACATCTCACTCAAAAGCGCAACTATTCTGATGAATATATATATATATATATATATATATATATATATATATATATATATATATATATATATATATATATATCACTCAAAAGCGCAACTATTCTGACGAATATATATATATATATATATATATATATATATATATATATATTCGTCAGAATAGTTGCGCTTTTGAGTGAGATATATATCACTCAAAAGCGCAACTGTTCTGACGAATATATATATATATATATATATATATATATATATATATATATATTCATCAGAATAGTTGCGTTTTTGAGTGAGATGTTATATATATATATATATATATATATATATATATATATATACATAAAACAGGGTGTATGAAAAATACTTTTACAAACATTGGGAGAGGGTTCCTCACACCAAAACAAGGGTAAAAATTCATATAAACATATGTCCGCAAATTCTCCGTTTTTGAGTTATTAATTTTAAAGAAAGTTTTCGGTAAATGGGGCTGTGTTGCCATCTAGACTAGGTTACATTTGTCATTCGTGTATATTTGTGCCTAGTCTCTCTTCAACGTTTCACGTGTGTAGTAGTGAGTTAACTGAGAAGTTTTCTGTTTAACAATGTCAGAATATTCATATCGTAATTAGGCAGAGATGATTTTTGCATACGGCCGGCGAATGGTGATGGACACGAGGCTGCACGACTGTGTCAGACTGCGTTTCCAGACCGAAGACATCCGATTCATTCAATCTTTGATGCTGTTATCGTCGCGTTGCTTAGACAGTATCCGTGGTATCACAAACTATGGATCGAGGAAGACTGAGATCTGCTCGCTCGCCTGACTACGAAGAACACATTCTACAGGCTGTCGGAGACGATCCAGGTATCAGCACATGTCAAGTGACCCTAGCATGTCATGGATCTCTTAGTACCGCATGCAGGTTACTTCAAGAGCAGCTCCTGTATCCTTATCATTTGCAACGCGTGCGGTGTCTTTCGCCCTCTGAGAACTTCCGCCGATGGTTTATTGCACAAACTGACGACCCGTTGTTTGTCACTTCAGGCTTGTTTACAGATGAGCCAACATTTGGAAGAGATGGAATAACAAATTTCAACAACAAACATTTGTGGGCGGATCGGAATCCCCATGATGTAATACAGTGATACAGGGACAGGATGTAATACAGCGACACCAGTATCAGTTTACAATTAATCTGCAGGTTAGAATTGTAGGTGACTCTCTGGTAAGTCCGTATGATCTCCCAGTATGTCTCACAGGAGCTGTCTACAGGGACTGTATATCGAAAATACTTCTTGACCTGCTAGAGGATGCAACCCTGCTAATACGAAGACGCGTGTGGTTCATGCATGAGGCGGGCTCCAGAATATTTTAGTCACTTCTACAATGAAAGATGGATAGTTAAAGGAGGACAGGCTGCATGGCTTGCGCGTTCCCCCGACCTAAATTCTTTGGATTTTTATCGGTGGGTTCGCCTAAAAGAAATATTGGGTTGGTGCAAAAAATAATGACGTAATAATGTCGTTTTTTGACGTATTTTTAACGTCAAAAAACGACATTATTACGTCATTATTTTTGCACTAACCTAATAGTTTATGCAGCGGAAATTAATAATGTAGAGACGCTTTATCAACGTGTCATGTGGTCCTGTGAAACCCTTCAACACCGTGTGTTTTTTTTTTTTTGAAAAAGGTCCAGTAGTCAGTGAACTGACGGGCGCATGCGTGTGTAGAAGCAAGCTGACGACATTTTAAACATTTGTTATGAGTTTGTATTTCGCGGTACAACGATGGACTTTTGGACAAATGTTTGCATGGACATTTTACCATGTTTTGGCGTCAGGAACACGCCAGCAAAGTTTGTAAAAAATTTTGGATTGTATATTGTATTGTACATTTAACAGCGTCTACCGTAAAATTAAAGAGAGAGACATATTTATAGGTTCTGCATGAATATGTATGCATAAACATCACCCACAGACGCATACACACATACATCAATATGTATATATTATATATATATATATATATATAATACAACAGTGTAACCCGGATGTAAGAGACCCGGATATAAGAGAAACCCAGATATAAGAGAGATTTTCTCTGGTCCCAAATTAGAGCCTGTGTTAATGCATATAAAATAGACCAAACCCGTATATAAGAGAAACCCGGATATAAGAGACTTCTTCTCCGGTCCCGCCAACTCTCTTATATCCGGGTTACACTGTAATATAATAATATATATAATATTTTAATACTTCATTCAAACGTTTCATATTATTCAATGAAACATACTTGAATGAAATATATATATATATGAAATTAAATGGAACCTCAGTTCACGAGTTTAATTCGTTCCTGAAGACCGTTCGTAACCCGAAATATTTGCAAACCGAAACTATTTATCCAATAGGAATCAATGTAGAGAAAAAAATCCCAGTACAATAAAATTGAAAAAGAAAAGCACGCCACAAGACACAAATGCATACAACATGGCGATCAAAGCAGAAATTATTCCGTTCGAGTTACCTCGGTTCGGCTATGTTCTTCTAGAAGCGAAATTTTGTTCGATAGCAGAAGCATTTTCATTCCGAATTTTCTGTTCGAAAACTGACTTGTTCGACATGTGAGACGTTCACGACCCGGGGTTACTCTGTACTTCATTCAAACATATTTGAATAATATAGACACATGTCTATTTATTTTTACAATAGTCCTTTCCAGTTCTCTAATCAGTTTCTTGATGTTAACAGGAAATTCATCAAGGATGTCGCTGTAGTGTTTTCCTACCCAAGTAATTTTGAGCTCCTCCAAGATCATCCTCAGTGACGAGTTATAAAGACAAACTTATTGTAACTAGTAAAATCTGCATTTTGTTGTGATGGTGATAAAAATAAAATAAAAAAAACACGCTTAAACACGCTGTTATAATTGTTTTAAATATTTTAAATTTATCCGTTGTAGCTTTGGATGTTTTTTGCAAAACAAGCGTCGCAATGTAAGCGAACTGACCAGAAATTGGCAGAAATGCAAAATGGCATTAAATATAGGTTAAATACACTTCAATGTATTGCTGCTGTACTTGTAGTACATTTTGTTAAGTGTTGGTTGGTTGCTTTTGATTTTATGGGTCTCGAGAATTTTAAGGTTTCGTTTATAATTTTCGTGGTGTACTATATATTGGTGTTGTCAACATGTATTAAAGATATTATGCCTAAATATACATATATTATACTTCAGGTGGTTCAGAGTACAAGATACACAATTCTATCTTTCTCTCTCTCTCGCTCTCTCTCTCTCTCTCTCTCTCTCTCTATATATATATATATATATATATATATATATATATATATATATATATATGTATATATATAGGATTACAAACCGAAATTTCTACCAATTACATATACACAGTCATCAAAAACAAGCAAATAACCAGCTTTAAAATAATAACAAATAAACTTTTTTTAAAAATTAAAAGTAAAAGTAATAGTAATTTTTACCTACCATAATTTTACACAGACCCCACCACACGTATATACGTGCATGCGAGGAAATGTTATTCAGTGAAAAAATAGAAAAATACTCTGATTGCTGACATGTATAGATTCACGAGGAATTTTCGCTACACTTCCAATCTTTGAATTTCAACATACAAATGCGTATGTATAGACACAACACCACCCATATACATACATATGTCATATCTCAAACTGTCCACATGTGTTTATATCTGTATGAGTCCATGCGGACGAGCGAGTGTCTATGTGTGTCTGCGTACCTCATCGGGTGTACGGACATGCATCTATGTTTGCGTTAGCATGATGACATCACGACGATGATTCCCCCCTCCCATAATAACACAAATACACGCAATCTACATAAACCCAAAATTTAAAAAAAATAATCAGTTTGTCTGACGATCGCAAAAGCGTGAAACCGAGGGTCACAAACTCACATCAATCCAACCATATATATATATATATATATATATATATATATATATATATATATATATATATAATTTTGACTTTTGTACTGTTGAAATGTTGTCAGGTTAGTAAGTGTTAGTATAGAACAACTTAGAAATTTGAATAACAAGGATTAGAATTTTAGTAATTAATCGTTAATTTCGTACATAACGATGGTCTCCAAATGTTTAATATTTTAAACTATATGATCAATGGTAACATTTGATGATTTTATTCTCCTAAAATCTTTTACACAAATAGGTTTTATAATCGTGGCAACATAAAATATAAAATCAGAATCAAACAATTTTAGTTTAATTGTTGTTACATTTATTAGCCATGAACAAGCTCGAAATTGGGGTCAGTCATTAGCGTTTTTGTTTTATGTACTGTATATAATCATAATTATGTTAATAATGATTTGATGATACGACTCCCCCTACTTAACCCATAGATGGGGGAGAATAGGGTATTTGCGTGTAATTGAATATAAAAAACCGACAGAAATTCGGATCATCGTTTAATAATTCTGAGCCGTTATCAATTATATCACACACACATCCAAGCTTACAACACCTCATCCAGCTACTGGGCATTCTCGACGTTGCTTAACTTTGATGACCGTACCAGAACCGCTGTTTCAACGTGATATGGCCGTAAGTCAATCTGGTACAAGAAGAGTATATTTAATTAAGTGACCTTTGGCATGCAAATAGGCGAAGCAAAAGTAGGTATACAGTAAAACAGTGAACACAATACGTATCGCATTGGTTATATAATATCAACACTGTATACCTTGTAGACACAACCACTTCTAGACACATATATAGGTATATACATATATTAGAGACTTTTTTGTATACTTTCTTTTCGGTGCGGGATTGTTCCCAATAATCGTTACACATAGTTTACTTATAGAATATTTCAAACTTTCATCTTTCCAAAGAATGTCATGATGTAGACAAAGAAATTCTGCCTACCACATAGACGCCATGTTGGATCTTGAAAATTACTGTAATCGTTGACCTGTGTTGAATAAAATATCAGTAACACCGGAAAGTCATCGTCGGGGCGGCCTGATGACTGCGCATTTATGTAAGTATGAAAAGGATAGTCGCACGGTCAACCTTAATGACGACGCCATTTCGAAATTTGTGCATATACATACATACATACATATATATATATATATATATATATATATATATATATATATATATATATATATATATATATATATAGTGTGTGTTTCTCTGTGTGTGTGTATGTTTCTCTGTGTGTGTGTGCGTGATACGCAACCATCCTTGTCAACAAGTCTGCTCAAGTTTGATTATATGGTATTCAAATGTTGCTTTGTACTTCAAACTGATTCGCTTTACTTTGGAGATTGTGTTTTCTCCGTTGTATATATGTGCGCCCTTACAAGAGGTAAGAGATTTATCAAGCGAGCAGACACTCAGTGACAATCGATAACAGCAGGCAAAACCAATTTTGCCTCAGTACCACCAGCCATAATTGAAAGGAGTTCGTCAATATTTTAGCGGCGGGGAAAAATTAGGAATTCTCTTAATTGGCAAAAAGGTAAAAGGCAAACGGAATGGAACTATAATTGGAAAATGAAAAATGGCGGACAGACAAAGGAACAAAATATGTGTGGAAGGAAAAACTGCGGTGCCAGAAATAGGGAGGTTGAGTCATCTAGATGAAAGGCGCTTGTGGACAATCGATATGGTTGTCACAATTTTTTATTAGTCTCCATCTATCTACACCTTTCTGTTCATATATAAGGGGGAGAGTATGTATATATATATATATATATATATATATATATATATATATATATATATATATATATGTATGTATGTATATATATGTATATATATATATGTATATATATATATGTATATATTAGATAGGTGCAAAAATAATGTCGTTTTCTCACATAGTAACATATGTGAGAAATTATTTTTGCACCAACCTAATATATATATATATGTATATATATATAATTATTTATTTAAAAATATGATTCCAACACGCTACATGAGAGGTCTCATGTTTCAAAACAAGAGCCGAAAACTTCAAAATAATATTTGAATTAACTTGAGTTAAAGTAGGCTCTGTTCCATCTTCAAGCGAAATTTTTTGGGAATGACTTATTTCTGAAATTTACGAGTTTTAATAGTATGGTCAGAATTGAAATCAAAAATTTCCGTGGTAACATCAAGGGCGGATTGTTTAGAATCGGCAGGGGTGGGGTGTTAATAATTTGTATCAGTATAGAGTTACTTTCATAGATGTCGGGTCACGGTAAGGTGGGGGGGGGGGGCTAAATTTACGACGGAGGAAGTTTTCGCATAGTCTGGCTTGAGCGTCTACGGAGATTTATTTATTTATTTTTATTTTATTCTTTTATTATATCTCTTTATGAAAGGGATTTGTGTATATGAAAAGGCCGTAACGTTTGTTATTTGACGACTTCATAAAGGGTTATCAATTTTTGTAGGTAATTAAAACTATGTATATGGGCTATGGATTTTAAAATTTATTTTTTTGTATGCGTGTTTTAGGCTAGTTATTCAGAGCGTAAGTTCGGTTGTGTCGGCAGAAAACCGTTAATTCTTGCCGGTTGTTTAATAGGTTTTTATTGTTCAGGAGCTTAATAATGTGTAGTTTCTCATGGGGGCACAAAGGGTATGGGTCATCCCAAGTTTTGCAAGATCTAGTCCTGTTAATGATTTTCCATTTTACTTTAGGTGTCCTATTTTTTTCTTTCAGGTGCCAAAAATATTTAGATAGAGAGGTCTGATGTCTAAAGTTTATGTTGTTGGAGGAGCATTTATGCTGCCTCCATCTGGTTTTAAAGGCATTTTTCGTGGACCCAATGTATATCATATTATTGTTAGGGTTCTCCGTGGATGATATAGTGCATTGGTATACCACAAATTTGATGCAGCACTTATTTTCTAATGGGCAGTCTACAGGGTTTCTACAATCGCATAATTTTCCCCTATCATTATCTGATTTAAGTATAGAGTTATTAAAACTATTCAGGTAAGGGGGTTTGTTCAGGATATTATTATTGTGTCTTCTTATTATACCTTTTCGATTTTCAGTGCAGCAATAACTCAATTTTAGTGTGTTCCTATTGAATATATTACTAAGCCTACTTTTGTTGGGAAAGTGTTTATCGATTAGAGCTAAGAACTTGTCCTAGTTTAATACTAACCATTTGGTTGAACGGAGGTGTATACCAAATGATGTTTCTTTTCCTGTTTTTTTTTTCTTTTGGTTATTGCAATTGTCCCTATATTTAATGTTAGCATTTTTATAACCACTATTTTTTCGGGCAGTGTTGTAGAAGTCATTATGTTGGTGGAATATTACTTTGTTAGCGGAGTTACTGCTAATTCTATTTTCTATTGATGAGGGTATATGTTTAATTGTGGATGGAGGGTGGTTAGACTTCGGGTGTATATATAAGGGGTTAGCATTTGGTTTTCTATAGGGTTGGTACGTGTTGCTCGGTAAGTCTAGGGTTACGTCGAGGAAGTTTACCTTTTTCAATTTAGAAGAGACTGTTATCTTTAAGTTAAGTTTTTTAAATTCACTAAAAATAATTTTACGGATCTTCTCTATCTTAAAGCTAGTGGAACTCCTCACCACCATGAGCCAGTCATCTCTATACAGTCCCAGTGAGCGATAATAAAGGGTTCAGTTCGACATTCCAACCCCAAAAGCCGGAGCGTACAACGGCCGAAACGTACTAATGAATATGGCGACAAAGATGAGGACAATAGTCCGAATAATGTAAATAGTGTACATAATACCTCATCTCAGAAATATAGACAGATACTCGTCTGAAGAGATGTACTTCTGAAGTCCACGAAACAAATAATCACGTGACCCAATGGATTTTTAGGGATTCTGTATTCATTATTATATTGAGCTCTCTTTGGATTTATATCCTCCTTGGAATTATCCCTATTAATCTTCAAGTGATATTACATATATATATATATATATATATATATATATATATATATATATATATATATATATACTTCCATTAATTCGCCAAAAACAAACCTTGCTATAATGAAAAAATACCCAGTCTTGATAAAAACAGAGTTTTGTCGTCAAAATCTTTGTTATTAGTTTGGTGCAAAAATAATGACGTATTAATGTCTTTTTTGACGTATTTTTTAACGTCAAAAAACGACATTATTACGTCATTATTTTTGCACCAACCTAATATTCTTCAAAGGACAGAACAAAATATTTTTGATTATTTAATTATATTTTTTATCCCTTTTAGCAACTTTCGAAATGTAAATAGTTCGGACTATAAATTAGCATAGAAAATTTTAGCGTCTTTTTTGAGAGTGAAAGCAACTTTGATTTTGAAATTCTTGCAAAAATCAAATAATTGTTAGATTTTAATGAAACTTTCAGGACTTACAAATGAATGAAATTATTTTAGAAATTTTTTTTTTTTTTTAGAAAATCTTGACAAAAATTAGTCATTTTTGTTGTTGTTTTACGTGTGTTACAGCCCACTTATCTAATTTCATGAAAACTCGAGAAATTCAACGAGATAATTTTTAATGACTATATTAGTTAAAAGCAGAAATCTTTGGAGAATTCAAATCATCGATTTGTTTTGTAAAACCGGACATCGTCTGGCCGAGAATCTGCTCTGAATCGTAAAATGAAAATGCAATAAAACTAAGACATTTAATTAGGAAAGCTTTTAATGGCTTTTAGGACTAAGATATATTAAGGACACTATTTGTCTTAAGAAACATTTTTTCGATGAATAAAGAATTTTTATAAGATTTATTTTCATTTTTCGAAGTTTTAATTAGAATAATTTGAAGTTTTTAAATCTTTTAAAATTCTGTTTCAATGATGTAAAACTTAAGAAATATTGTTACAAAGTGAAAACTATATTTAATAATCAAAAATCGAAAAGCTTATTACAATTTAAGGTCACCGAGTAGAATTTTGAATTATTTGTCATGTGCATAAACGTGCCGACTTTTGTAGATATGGATGTTCATACACGACAGTATCAGAAAATAAGAGCGGTAACTATAGAAAATTTTTAAAACCAAATTATCTAAAATTCAATAAAACATTAAATTACAAAAAATGTTCCATTTGTTCTTTATTTTTTCATTCTGTCGGTCACTGATCCATATTTGATCCTATCTCATATATATATATATATATATATATATATATATATAGGGTGACCCTAAAAAAACGGGAATTTTTGAAGTGCGTATTGCCAGTCATGAGCAAGTGGCAAGACTGCGAGACAGTGACCTCGAGCAAGTAAGCATTTCGCCATTTAGAATTCAAGATGAAATTCACAGTATCTCAGTTGAGATGTTGCAGCAGTCAATAAGGAATCTCAACAGCAGATTTCAAGAATGCATTCGTACAGGAGGACGCCATCTACAGGACGTAATTTTAAAAAAATGAAAATTCCATCATTGTTTGTTAAATGGCATGTTTTAAGGTTTCAGTTACTATGAATAAAATATTTTTCTCCCATCACTCTTGGTTTTATTGGATTGCTAAAAAGTTCCCGTTTTTGGGGGTCACCTTATATATATATATATATATATATATATATATATATATATATATATATATATATATATATATACGAATGTAATGAGAGCGAAAATAATACATACATTCTAACGTTCACAGCATTACTTCAAAAGAGGGATCAATAGAGAATAGAGCAATAATTATTTATAATTTTTTCATACAGACAAAAATACTTTACTCACTACGAAGATGCAACCTTGTTTCGTTTAGTTGCACCTCGACTGATGAGAATCAAAATTGTTAAATGCACCGAAACAATGTTGCATCTTTGTAGTGATTAAATTGTTTTTGTCCATATGAAAAAAATTATAATATATATATATATATATATATATATATATAGAGAGAGAGAGAGAGAGAGATTGATAATATTAGTGGTAAATATACACATGCATATGCAATCATATATCTAAAATATATAAATATATATACATACATACATACATACATACATACACATACATATATATTTGTATAAAAAATAATTCCATGAGGATAGAATCCAGGTAGAACTCAATGTCCAGGACAGAGTAAGGATATAATAAAAAGGCTTAAACACTAATATTCGATGGTCATAATTTATTCCATTGGAATCGTAAATACAATCCAATTCATCAGACCTACATATTAAAAAAGAAAACAGAAAAAACAACTCTGGAAATAAAAAAAAAAATTTCATACATACACTCTCACTAAATTTCATTTTTTATTCCCGGAGTTGTTTTTTCTGTTTTCTTTTTTGAATTTGTAGGTCTGATGAATTGGATTGTATTTATGATTCCAATGGAATAAATTATGACCATGGAATATTAGTGTTTAAGCCCTTTTTATTATATATATATATATATATATATATATATATATATATATATATATATATATATATATATATATATATATATATATATATATTACTTAGTAAAAAGATTATTATAAAAATAATCATCCTACACTCAAATTTGTCAGTTTTTTGCCAAACCAAGCTTAATTATGTATGCATGCGGGCGTGCGTGACTGCACACTTATTTTAATAAGCTACAAACAACATATAATGCATGTCAGATATTTTTCTCAGTGTTTGCCTCTCTCCCTAATGAAATTGCCAACAATATCCAAGTAACATTTGATCAATTCATCGCTTCTTGACTTACTAACCTTTAAGGTTGACTTTTTTGTTGTTGCTTTTTACTAATTATCCATTAATTATCATTAATCATTCACTAATGAATTCACATAGTTATTAATTTCAGCAAACAACTGTTTCATCTTTACTGCTTGTTTTATCCCAATTTCTAGCATTTCCGAATCTTCCAATCATTTCTCTTTTTCTTCTCTTTCAAAAAAAAAAAAAAAGAAGCCAAACTTTCTCTTCTTTTCTGTTCTAATATCGAACATCTTACTAAACACGGGTTGTTTATTGTTTCTCTATGCAACGCCTTATCTCAAGTAAAGTATTTTCAATAGATTTTTTAACAAGTAGTCAATATATTGAATAACTCAAATAATTCTATCTATCCAGTTTCACTCACACGACTTGAGTTAACGCGGGGTATGGTTTTCAGGCCCGAAGTTACAAGTGACTGAGAGTTTGAGAGCACTTGCCTTCTTCAGACTTTTGATCACCCCAGATAATTCGCTCTCTCCCAGTAATTATTACTAAAGTTCACCTAGCATACTTGCAGTATAAACCACAGGTTGATTCTGTGGGTTTTGAACAAAAACAAATGTGCCCGAGCAGGTGTCCGCAGAAGGGACCACGGAGAAAGACGCAATTTCGGAAGGCGATTTTTCAAAAGTACTCGGCTCATGCATACAATTTACTTTCTACTGAGCCTCTATTTTATTCTTCTTTTGTAAAACCTGTGATGCCCTTGTGCTTCTGTAGGCCTATTGTTAGAATTTACCTGGTCGACGTGCAGCCAGGGTTCAAGTCTTGACCGATTCCATAATCACGCTTAAGGACATCACAGGTTTTACAAAGGAAGAATGAAATAGAGGCTCAGTAGAAAGTAAGTACCACATCAGATCCTTCCAAAGGGTTATACTACCCTAATGGTATCAATCTATATAATAATAGCTGGCCACTCGTATTCGAGGATACTCGTCTACTAGGGCGGCTAGCCAATTCCTATTGCAGACGATCGTTCAGGTACATTTGTGTTGGCTCAACACCCACATACTGCAACTATGCTGAGCAGACATTAGTTACAGTTTCTGGGAGTGAGCGAGTTATCTAGCGTGATCAACAATTTGAAAACAAGCCACGATGACTTGTGCCTTTGTGCTAGCGCGACTATTGACGGCCATCAAGAGTTCCGTCTACCCAATTTCACTCACAAGGCTTGGGTCAATCCATGGTACGGTTTGCATGTATTTTCCGAAGGTACCGTACGCTGGGATCGACCTCGATCCATTCCGATAGCATCAGAATGTCGCCCTCCGGACTAATCGATCATAGGGAGATTCGAACCCGGGTCTCATGGTCAGAAAGTGAACGTTCTAACCACTCGGTCAATCTTTCTCTTTCTCTCTCTCTCTCTCTCTCTCTTTCTCTCTCTCTCTCTCTATATATATATATATTACAAAATGTTCCTCTCTCTCTCCTCACCCTCTCTCTCTCTCTATCTATCTATCTATCTATCTATCTATCTATCTATCTATATATATATATATATATATATATATATTAAAATTACAAAATGTTCCTTCATACAGATTTTGAAAAACTCCCAATTTTCCGTCCCATCATGTTTCTAGTACCAACAGACTCCGACGTCATCGACTTTAAAAAAATGGCCTTGTGACGCATGGATGGGTAGGTATTCTGTTAAATATCATACAGCGTTAAATAAATATAGTACTGTGTATTAATAGCAAGAGCCCATTAATTAATAGTGATGTATTAAATTATGACGTGTTTCTCTCGATTTACGAAATCTTACTTGAATGTTTTCAGCCCAAACAAGAAAAATAAGCTATAGTCACGAAATTCACATGTTATGTCATATATTAGCCTTGCAAATCGTTTCTTGGGTTACATTAATACTTCAGAAAAAATTTCTGATGTTTGCTCATTGAAAATGGGGGCCGATTTAAGACATTTGAGAAATTAGGACGGCGTAAGACAACTTTCAGTACTCCTACCTACCTACCTACCTACCTATCTACCTATCTATCTATCTATCTATCTATCTATCTATCTATCACAGTCTTTTCCTTTCTATCTATCTATCTATCTATCTATCTATCTCTGTCTTTTCCTTTCTATCTATCTCAGTCTTTTCCTTTCTATCTATCTATCTCAGTCTTTTCCTTTATATCTATCTATCTATCTATCTATCTATCTATCTATCTATCTATCTATTAGGTTGGTGCAAAAATTATGTCGTTTTCTCACATAGTAACATATGTGAGAAAACGACATTATTTTTTGCACCAACCTAATATCTCTCTATGTCAGTCTGTTCATATCTATCTATCTATATCAGTCTGTTCATATCTATCTATCTATCTATCTATCTATCTATCTATCTATCTCAGTCTTTTCCTTTCTATCTATCTATCTATCTATCTCAGTCTTTTCCTTTCTATTTATCTATCTATCTATCTATCTATCTATCTATATCAGTCTGTTCATATCTATCTATCTATTTATCTATCTATCTATCTATCTATCTATCTAGCTAGCTAGCTAGCTAGCTAGCTTTGTTTAGTTCATACATATCGCTTTCTCGGCATTTCAAGCATGAAAGAACATAAAAAAGAAGCTTGTCTGGTCCTTAAGGTTCTATTACTCAGGCATCATATTCACATTGCACCAACGACATAGGATCAGCGGTCGATAGGCGCGGATGTGTGCTGCAAAACACGGCCTGATCGGACACATTCTGAACACACTCACACTTAAAACCTTGTGGTATCCCACATTAAACCGATCTTGTGTCATATTTATTCTCATGAAGATGTCAGTTAATCCAGCCCCCATATTATGCGAACTGGGCAGGGTCAACGGATACAAACTGATGCTTACAGGAGAAAGCCGATAAGATTGAGTAATTTATGAAGACGCCCACATGGAAAAGTCTGTGGAATAAAAACTTTAAGCCGGCTTTGTTTCTTATTTGCCTTTGTGGGGAGATGAATAAACAATCTGTCCTATTTCTTTGTTTCCTTTTATACCCTTCCCGTCGTCTCCAAGACTCCTCAGACACCGGTTACGATAAAGCTCCCCAACAAGGTAGTGGATGAAAAGATCATCCTGTTTTGACTGCGAGCGGGAAGAAGTGTCAATTGCAAGAGGCAAACAACGACTGGTGAATAGAGCAGCAATATCGGCTGGTGAGAGTTGATGTGTTCTGGGAGTAGACGAGGCCAACCACCGAAATTCTCTCACCAACTCTAACACATGACAATCAATAAACCTAAACATTGCTGCTTGCTTGGACCAGGGGCAGCAGCAGTGCAAATGTCTACAGCTAGAAAGGCTATCATGTGTAACTAGCACTGATACCATTAGCATCTTTGCCGTCGTTATCATAGTCATTGCATCTTCCATAGCTACGACGACGATTACTCGATTTTAAGGGCGTCTAAACACTTGTGAACCAATGGCGAATATACTACTGCTACTAATATTACAACCATCATAGTTGACTGTACGATTAGGTATTGTTTTCAAAGAATTTGCAAGTGAAGCTTAACGGGAATGGGAAAAAATGAGCATCTTTTCCAAGTAACTAATTTGAAAGCTTTCAGCTATCCGTACTTACATATAATATTTCCTGATTAACTTGCCACTATTGTATCTAAACTTTATGAATTTGTTGTGGGGCTCTCCCCTTTTTGCATAAGATGGACTCGTCCAAAGTATACTAATACTGACAGAGAGAATACCTTCTGTTGAGTTACGTCGAGATACAGTTTCGACGTATGTCGAACTCTCTGCTTTGGCAGAGAGGAACCCGGACGAAGCTTTGCCGAATGGCAAGGTTTCGTCTGGGGAGGTAGACAGGCCCTGAACTCGTGTAGGCGGGTTCAAAGGGTATATTTTTGGCCGAGCCTACGGGCTCGGAGAAACCCACTTTAAACTCCGCCTTGTGCCACATATATTCCTGGTGGATGGGATATTAAATGTCGAGATACGTTGAGACAGGTTGAGAGATATGGAGACAGACACAGGGTGTTCTCAGAGAATTATACAAGAGTCCAGAGAGAGAGGTGATTACGGTTTTACTTACAGAGACTTGTACATATACTTTCTACTAACCCGCATTCCTGGACTATTAATCTTCAATTCAAGTCTGTATTCTTAAGTTTAATACACTGATTTTTCTATCTCAATTACTGGCGTTGTTTATTTATTTGTGCAGGATTCCATTCACGGAATCCACAACAGTACTAGATTGTCTCATCATTTTACAGTTGCTAGATATAACCGTAAGTTCTAAGTTAACAGTTCCTTCTATCAAACTTCTCGCTTCCGGTTTCTTGCTTCCCAGATAACTTTGATCAAAAATTAAAATGCAATGCCAATCGTTATCTTCTCTTTTCTTAATTCTTGTTCTTTTATAGTTCTCTCTCCCTAATAGAGTTTCTCTTATATTCTCTAAAAACCGGTAAGCCTCACTCTGCGTTTCGGTAGCTTTTGTTTGGCGGAAATGATTTGAAGAAATAATCATGAGCCTAGTTTTGATGTTGCTTATACTTTCTTTTCCTTTTCTTTATTTTGTACACTTATTTTATTAAATAACTAGGATAGTGGAGCATTTTACAAATGCATTGAAAATATTGTTTAACACACTTAGTTATTTCACGCACAATGCTAAAAAAAATTCGCGCCAAAAGAAAATCTATACTAATAATTTGACTTTTTCTTATCAAAATTCCATGATGGTAAATAATAAAATTTTATTTATCTATTTTCAGTAAAAAAAGTACCAAGCATTTTATTTTGAAAGGCACCTACATTTTTTTAAATTTTGTTTTCGAAATTGGAAAATTCTTTCTCTTATTTGATAATCCTCCTCCCGAGGGATAAGAGAAGACACGAACCAAAAGTAATAATAGGTTGGTGCAAAAATAATGACGTAATAATGACGTTTTTTGACGTATTTTTTAACTTCAAAAAACGATTCTATTACGTCATTATTTTTGCACCAACCTAATAATTGCAGAAAAAGGATTTTTTTTTTTTTTTTTTTTTTTTTTTGCAGAGAGGGTAAAAGAGAGGCAACATTAGAAAAAAAAAATTCTACCTTCGTGATTTTTTTTTCTTATATAAAAATTAATGCATATTTATATAACATTCAGTAAAACCATGTACGAACAACGGGAAACTCGAGCGAAAGATGAGAGGCGATGCTTAAAGGGTGAGTCGAGATCGGTTCGAAAATATATAAGGGATCATCTGCGTTGTCAACACAGGCAGAATTTCCCCGGATCACGCTCGTCGACATATGTTGAGACAGAATCATAGCTAGAAAGACAATTTGCCACTAAAAGAGTGACATCAGAAGATATGTAGATTTGAAAGCTATGGAAATACATAAAATCAATGATCAAATCACTGGACAAACAAATAGCCACAAAGAGTAGGTTGTCAAAAGAGGAATAGAGTTTTTAAAAGGCAATTTTGATTTGATGCGTAGTTACAGGCGGAAATGGTTTTCCTTGTAATCGAGTAGAAATCTGCCATAGATATTAGGTTGGTGCAAAAATAATGACGTAATAATGTCGTTTTTTGGCGTATTTTTCAACGTCAAAAAACGACATTATTACGTCATTATTTTTGCACCCACCTAATAATAACATATGTGAGGAAACGACAATATTTTTGCACCAACCTAATAGATAGATAGATAGATAGATAGATAGATAGATAGATAGTTGGACTGATGTGAGTTTGTGACCCTGGGTTGTCTGACGATCGCAAAGAGCGTGAAACCCAGGGTCACAAACTCACATCAATCCAACTAAATATGTTAGATCTATCACTGATATTGAGCGCTTTCCAATAAGCACCGCGCATATATATAAATAATATATATATAAAAATTGCATACATACATTTATATTTATATACATACACATTTTACAGATATCTCTCTCTATATATATATAGATAATTATATATACATATTTACAGATACACTCACTCACACACACAAACACGCATATATATATATATATATATATATATATATATATATATATATATAGAGAGAGAGAGAGAGAGAGAGAGAGAGAGATAGATAGATAGATAGATAGATAGATAGATAGATAGATAGATAGATAGATAGATAGATAAAATAATATGATTTGGAAGCCGAAACCGGTTATAGTAAAACGATTTTTTCTGAAAACCGTCATGTAAGTAAAGCAATTTTAATAATTATCTGTAAAGATACATGTATTATAAATATTACATATAAATATAGAAAAATATTAGGTGTTTTTCGAAATCTTATTATTTTACAGCAAGCGCTTGTACAGAGCTTTCTAACAGTTTCATATATATATATATATATATATATATATATATATATATATATCTGAATTAATTCCAGTTGAGCACTCTCGGGCTGAGGTATGGGTTTGTAAACAGTGACTATTATAGCTATATAGCGAGACTCTTCGCAAGCCGAATTGAGTCACTGTCGGTCACTGGGCGTGTTTCCTAAAATAAATACGCCAAAAATCCACCTTCATGCCGGCCGTACGCCGACAGCTTAGTGGTAGAATATCCACCTGATACCAATTCAGTCGGGTTTCGATCCTAGCTAGAGGCAACCGGATGTCTAGCCGCACTGATGAGCTGCGAAACAGTCTGTCTGTGGATGACATGATATATATATATATGTATATATATATATTATATGAAAGTGTTAGAAAGGTCTGTACAAAAACTTTGATTTGCAAGTTTGATGGATAATTTTATACCTTTCATGAAATAGCAATGATTACCTATGGTATTTTAAATATTTGATATTCATTAATTAAATGGTATTTTAAATATTTGATGTTCATTAATGAAATAGGCTGTCCATGCTGAGTGTTGGCCTCATTGTCCAATATATATATATATATATATATATATATATATTGGACAATGAGGCCAACACTCAGCATGGACAGCCTATTTCATGTTTAAACGCAATCTCCAAGCCATGTTACATACGCTTTACCCCTGAAATTGAACACTTTAACCTGAAAATATAGCATAACTTAAAACTATATATATATAACATGTCAATAACATATACCCTCTGTAGGGATTTTATAACATACAGTCGATATGGAGAACTCATAGATAAAAACAATTCTTTCACTTATTTTCTACCCATTCTAAAGGATTTCTATCTCAAAACTCGCACACTTAAGGCGGGAAACATAAAATGTTAAATGATTTTTTAAAAGTCATTCATTGTCTTTCTCTTTTGTAATCACGAGGAACGTCATCTTGGGAAAAATATAAGATTTCATTACTTTAAACACATAGAAATGCGTACACACACAACACGTTTTTTTTTATCTTCGATCTGATAAAACCAAATAGACGAAATGCATAGTTGGATATTATTTTCGAAACTTATTTTCATGAACGTTTTTCCAAATGTCAATTACTTATAACTCTGCCGGTATTATATACCAAAGTGTAATATATATATATATATATATATATATATATATATATATATATATATATATATATGGGGAAACGATGTAAGTTTTTATATAGCAAGAACAATTTTAGAAAAATGTCGAAAAAGTGCGCAGGCGTACTCGCGATGACGTAACGTATTTTCTTATGCATAAGACGAGAAATTTTGAATGAGAATTAATACAAAAGGGTGAGAGGTCGTGTTATACATGAGTACGCGTTTTCAGAAATTTAAAAATCTTATTTGAAGCAGCCAGATTGCAAATACTCTCGGTGTTACTGTCCAGGTTAAGCTTGTTTATATTTCGATTTTCTTGGTTTTTTTTTTTGGTTTTTTTATAAAGGTTTCTCTGTTCTTTCCAAATGAATAAGGACATTTTTATTTTCATAGCTTATAAATATATAGAAATATAATAACACCATATAAAACAGAACAAAATATTCCATCATCTGCTACAGTCTTTTATCCAGAAATGCCAAACTCACATTTTTGCATCCCGTTTTACGGGTGGTGAAAAATGTGTTTTGCATGTCAATAGAAAACGAAAAATCGGTGATTATCACAAAATGAGAAACCAGTACCAAAACCGAAACCAAAACAAAGACTCCATTCCCAGAAGTTCTTGTTCTCTGTCTGGTGGAATATAAAAGCTGTTTTCCGTTACAAGCTACTATAATATGGACACTTACTGCGAGCAACTTGATCGGCTAAATATAGCATTATATCGAAAGTGCCCTGATTTGATAAATAGTGTCCGACTTGCAAAAAAATGCGGGGATGCACTCTTCAAAACAAATCGTTAGGATTTTTCCATATCTTCCTTATTCACCAGATTTGGCAGATTATCATTTCGAGCAGAATTTCACAAGGAGCAGAATATTTTGAAACCAAGAAGTTGAAAAAAAGTCTTTCAATAATTTTTTTCAGGGATGGAGGATTGAACCCAGATTGATTTAAACGTAAAATTGAAAAAAAAAAAAAAATCCTTGCCGTTGAGCTGAAGTAATGAAAGTGATTACATTTTTAATAAGTAATATTTAAATAAATTTAAATAGCTTACGTTTGTTTTTATATGCTTTCTGCTGAAACGTAATTATTTTCCGAACACCCTAATTTATATTAAGTAGAGGACTTCAATTACTTTGGTGTAATGGTTAGCAAGCTTGTCTCGTTAGATCAATTTCCCTGGCATCACTGGGCGCTTTACACTTCGCTGAGGTAGTTTGAAACCAATATTAACTCAAGCCCCAGGGAGCAACCCCAGGCAGTACCTCTCCTATAGGAGTGGGCTAGAGTCATTACGCAGTGCCTGAGACGTCCCCAGAGGGGAAGTGCCGAGGAGGCTTGAGCAACTTTCCAACGGTAAACCCACTTCAAACCTCGACCACGTGTTATCTTCGGTTGCGACGTGGAGGCACTGAAAAGAAAACCAATGTATTTTCTTAAATAGGGAACTTCGATGTGGTGTAATTGTTAGAAAGCTTATCTTGCTAGATT